>VXAL01009320.1:447327-463737 GCA_013399475.1 Chauna torquata
GAAGGACGGCATCCCGTGGGGGGACCCCACGCTGGAGCAGGGGCAGAGTGACCACGAAGGAGCAGCAGAGACGCAGCGATATGGGCTGAGCGCAGCCCCCATTCCCCGTTCCCCTGCGCCACTCGGGGGGAGGAGGTAGAAGAGGGTGGATGGGGGGAAGGTGTTTGTAGTTTGCTTTTAGTTTCTCACTGCTCTAGTCTGCTAGTGACAGTAATAAATTATATTAATCTCCCTATGCTGAGTCTGTTTTGCCCGTGATGGTAATTGGTGAGTAACCTTGTCCTTATCTCAACCCTTGAGCCTTTTTTTTCATCATATTTTCTCCCCCTGTTCCTTTGAGTAGGGGGAGTGAAGAGAGCGGTTGTGGTGGAATTCGGCTGCTCAGCTGGGTAAAACCACCACAACTTAAAATCCTGGAAATGTTTGCATGATGAAAAGACAAGATTTGTACAGCAAACTGTAATGATAAAAATTCTTGATCTGCAAGATATTTTTGTATTGAGTGCCATATATTTCAGTTAACAATTTTAACCGAATGCCATAAGGTATAATCAGGCTCCCAGAGTTGCTGGCGGGTGGGAACGTTACTGATGGTTTTAAATGACTGGTATCAGCTCCCATCCCACCAGGAAATTTCTAATTGGAAAGTACAGCTAACATGTTGGCTTGTGGCACCAAGCACCAAAAGATCAGTTGATCAGCAGCAAATCCTTCATAACACAGACTTTCTGTCATGAAAATGATTAAAATACTCTATTTCCCTGTTATTGATTTAATTAAATTACTGAAACCAGTAATACAGTCTCCCTAGAACTTACCTGTACTTCTAGAGTAGGAAATTACAACGCTGTACTTAGAACTGCCCTTTGCAACCTGGTAGCAATGCAAGGAGTTTTTCTACTGGCTGCCAGGCAAGGGAATCAGCAACATGGAGAACAGCTTTTTATATTACTCTCATAGTACTACAACACAAATGAGAGGCAAAAAAACCCTTTGTCCTCAAAAAAACTTCACTAATTCCAGAAGTGCTGGCACCTGAGACTCCTCTTGAACAGTAACTGATACTTGCTGATGCTCCCACCCTCAAAATACAAAGCAAGACCTTACTCCACAGCTGAGATCTTTCACAAGCTTAGCATATCAGAAACAAACACAGAAGGACCTAAATAACATCACGTGAACAAACTCTTCTTCCATAAAATTGGTCTCAAACGCTTGAATCCAAAGACCTAAACTGAGACACTGTGTTCACAAAAAAGTTGGCAGAAGAGCCCCTTGCAGATCAAGGTATTGATTTCTCCAGAAATTCAACAGCAGAAACTTCACCTCCATTTCTGTCCTGGAGGACTAGTGACAAGCAGCAGAAAGAGAGGAAGACAAGAGAGAACTTCAGTCTCCATGATGCAACCAATTTCATTTAGGTTTAAATCCTAAAGCATTGCTTTTCATGAAGGGGTAAATCTTTCTCAGAAGTGTATGTCTGTACCACAGACATACGACAAAGTAAAATTCTGCAGAGAAGTAATGCCCACAGTACCCAAATATTAACACTGCTTTTACAAATTCCCTAGAAAACACAACCTGCACATCATTAAACTGCACACACACTTTCCCTGCATCCTCAGTTCTCACTATCCCCCTTCTTTTTTCTGATTCCTACATATACATGGAGGCCTTTGCTCCCAGCAAAGTACTTGCAACACAAGCTGAATTGCTGGAGTAAGAATATTTCTCAAAATGAGCTGCTGGAAATCTTTGCATGACAAAACATGCAAGCTAACGCAAAAATGTCATGCACATCAGTTGGAAATCTTCATAAGTAAAGCAAAACGTAGAAAGATAGACAGACATACTGAAAAACACACATCCAGAAGAATGCAAGCTGACATTTAAAGACTTAAAGTGTGAGAGCGTAAGGAGGTGTGAGAACTAGACTCACATTTACTGAGCTCTGTGACCCGCTGCTGAGATCTGAATTCATCTTCATACCACTAGACTTTAGGAACTCTCCAAAAGAGATGCAGTCACTCTTGACAGAGTGATGGGGAAAGGAGATGTTATAACTTCTACATTAACAAAATGTTTTATATTTCTTCCCCAGACCCACAGAAAAGCCTTCTCATACGCAAAGCAGAAAGAAATCTAAAAACTGCTGAAAGAATGCCAAAACAGCAATTTTCCATAGCCAACTGGACCAAGTCAATTCCTGGATGGATGGAAACATGTAATACAAGTTATACCACACACACGCGTTCTACATCACGATCTCACATCCAGTCCTTTTAGGACTGTGACTACATCATCCTTTTGTCTCTGTCAGAGTCAATTTGAGCAAAATATAATTTTCACAATGTATACATGACATTTAGTTAACTACTTTCTTTTAGGGTTTTCTCTTCAGTGTTCCAGAAATAATCTGTGAAACTATGGCTGAAAGCACCTGAAAATTAATTCATGAAACAAACTCATTATAAACCAAAACTGTCAAGATTTATGCAGCTCACAGATAACAAGTATGCACTGTAAGGCTATGAAATAGGTATGTGCGTTTATACACAGAAAAGGCTTTGCACATCAATCATCTGCATTTTCAACTACTTCATCAGGCAAAATCGTCATTGTGCAGATGATCATAAAGCTATCTGCATTTGTGTGACCTTCATAGAAAAAAGACCACAGAGAGCTTCTACTATGTTCATGAAAATGTAGATAAAAATTACTATAATTTTGCTATATATTGTAACACTTTTGGCAAGGATTCTGTACTCATTCTACCCATTAAGATCTGCTAAACCTTGGAATAGAGTAATTTTTTTAAAAAAGGTAGAGAGAATTCCCAGCAGCAAAACGGTGGTTTGGAACAGCACAGGATATCCCATAGTTTTTCAGTTTTTTTTTTTAACCACTCTTTTCATTGAACACCAGAGAAACAAGAGACCTGCAGATACAGAGCAATGCAGACTGTTTTAAAACCACTGTCAAAACTTTCACGAGCACTGTTTCTTAAAAATCAGAGCTGATGGCAAGTTTATACGTTATCAGCTAAGCCAAACCTTATGTGGATGACACAAGGGCAGTTACAATTTGGAGCAGGCATTGCTCAACAGGATCCAGCAACTGCTGCCCACCTACCTTCTTGTCTCCCACCCGTACCCTCCACCACTCCACTCTCATCCCCTCCGTTACTTTACGAGTCCTGTAAGGATTCAGCAACTAGCCAGAGCGTAACACCGCGACAGTACAACATGAAACTGTCTACAGCTTCTGAAAGAATCACACAGAGGGCTGCTGTGGAAGGAGACGCTGCTCTGAGCGCAGCCCACCGGTCATCTCCGAGACCCTGGCAGCAGGCACAGCCCTCTGGGGAGAAAGGACCGTGTTGCCAGGAAGACCACAGGGCATGAAGCACACTTGGATTCTCTTCTAGTGGTTGAACAAACAGCAGGAAAGAGCTGCAAGCCGTATGGCTCTCTTTCTCAGTGTACAGATTGCTCATACACAGCTATATATTTTAAGGTAAAATTGCTTAGACAAACGCAAATGCTGTATTTTCTTCAGCTTGAAGCTTGTCTTTTGTTCTGAACCCAAATATTTCCCATAGCGACACAGTACTATTTCTTTCTCTTTCTGTTTTCCATTATCTTCTCCCCTCCATCCACAAAAACGCATACTTCATTTCGCTTTTTTCTCCATCTTCCTGAATTTACTCTTTGACTCTTCTCCTCCTTAGTTCCATCTCCTTCTGCGCAACATCTGCTGTAGACATCTATTACTTTGCTACCTACTGTTTTTCCCCCATACTTATTGCTGCTCCTTTCAGTGCACAAAATGCCAAGGGTCACAAAAACAAGCTAATACTAAAACAAGCTAATACCAAACCTTTCCCACAGTCAGTTAGCCCAATATGAGCTTTCTTGCATTACTCTTGGTTTACAAATTTTGAGAGATTTGTGGATACTGAAATAAATCTTTAATTTAATTTTGGTTTTATGCAAATTCCATGTTAATTAAATTATCCCAGGTGATTTCTAAGATCCTTCACTACTTTTTTTTATTGGCCTATTCTCTCTCAGATACTACAATATGTCTTTATTATTTATTTTGACCTTTTGGCACTCTTACTTTATTGTCATTTTAATATTGTCATTAACCATTCCACAACCTTTCCGGTCTCCCAATGTACTACACACATTGCTCACACCACCCATCGGTGATTCCTTATTGCATTTCTGCATTTATCCTCTCTTCACAGCAAAGGCATTTAATAGCCATTTTGAACCAATGATTTCTCTTCAGCCATTTTTCACCTCTGTCCTTTCCAGCCATGACTCTACCCCACTGAATGTCATGTCACAAAGCGTGCTGCCAAATGATAACAGTTTATATTCATTTTGGTTCATCACGTTTACAAACCATTACTCACGTTTAGGATGACAGAGGTAGAAAAAAAAAGACGTTATCTAGTCTCTCTTTGTTAGGTTCAGTGCAGGTGCATTACTTGCACATAGCTGTATTTCACTCTTAGTTACAATGTAAATCCAACACAATTGCTATGACTAAAATGGGTTCACAGGCAGGGTAACAATGACTTCAATACACTACAGACCCTAGAGCTCTGTCCAGCCTTCACATTGTCCAACGTGACAGACTTGCTATGATAAAAGTAATTCTATATCCTGCTAAGAATTAAGTTTAAGCAATTTATCTGGGTCACTATTCTAGACATCCTTTTCATTATTCCTCTTTCATTTTTGTATATAAACCTCTTCAACTACTCCACACTGTTAAAACCATACAAACGGGAAGTTAAGTAGGTCAGCTATCAGAACGGTTCTGATGTTCCTTGTGAGGCCATGGAGCAAAGACCACCTACCATCATCTTTTCACCTGACATATTTAACCTGTCATATACATATATATATATATTATATATATATATATAGTCAGAAGCAGCTGGGCACCTCCCACCCCACCTCCAATATTTACTCCTGTATCACTTTCTTCTCTATCATTAATAGTAGATATTGCAGAAATTGTTGTTCTCATGTAATTTACAAATGCTGTTGATACTCAATGTAGGTTTGTTTTAGGATACAGAATCACGTTTTCAGTGGAAAACCTTGTAGACATGTACACAAATCCCTCTCTTAAAAAAAAGAATCACATGCTTGAGATTCTCAAAAGCATTTTAATTGCTAGGAATATAAACATTGACTTTCAAGCATACACATGCTTCTAAGGCTTTTTAAATTCCAACCAAGTACTATCATTTTAAGCAGTGAGATGTACATCCTGCATGGGATCATACCTGTCACTTGCTGTTGCACCTTACATACCACACCTCAGAACCCCACCGAAGTCAAAGGAAGTTTGCTAGAACAAGTCATTTCTATGCATGGGAGAACTAAGAAAGCCCGGCTTTGTGCATTTTTTTATTTTTTTATTTTTTTTTAAATCTGGTGCTCATCTGACTAGGCTTACGTATGCAGAGCTTCATCTAAAGGCTTTTTCTGAGTTGGACATTTATAATGGCTGTCCTCCACGTAGACAGTGAAATGGTTAAAGTGCACTACAGCTCGAGTGCAGCTGCCCAATGAAAGTCCTTCTCACATGACACATGCAGGAATTACATATGTCTGAGACTTATGCTGGCCTCTCCCTCCTCCACCTCCCATCAAACAGTGGCCAAAATCAGGGACAATCTTCAGAAATTATTAGGACTGGACAAAAAATTTTTGTAGCAGGATTGCCATTTCCTTCAGAGATCATGCTAAATGTGGCAGGACTCAATTCTAACACTGTAACTGTGTAAATGGTCTTTTTCTCAATTATATACTGTATTACTAAAAATGATGATAAAAATATATGTGAACATGTGTCTGCATACACATCCATATACATTCCAGAGGTGCACACCAACACCACGTTCGAAGTACATCCCTGCACTGACGACACACTTCATGGGATCTTGCAAGATGATTTCAAGCCAGGTGAAGCTTTGATAGAAGGCTGTCACCAAACCAACTCAAGAATGCTAGTATCTCAGAAGAACAGCTAAGTTATATGATGATATAAATAAAATTCTTCCCCCAATTTTGAGAACAGGCACAGCTAATTCTGTGCAATCCACAGCACACCGCTGGAGAAAACCTCTACACTGTTCCCATCCCACAGGGACTTCAGTGGGCTCCAGGCCTGGCATTCACCTGCATTCTGCAGACTCCTCCCAGGGAGTTGGTGGAACGCGGATGTTTGTAACAAGAAGACAAAACAGTTGGACCAGAGCATTTTCTGGCAAGAAATACAGAGCGGAAGATTGTTCTGTTTCTCCTGTAACAGCAAAGGAGGGAAGTTTTGTGGTAAAAAGATAAGTTGAATGGAATGTTACCACTCTCATTTATGTTTTTCTCCCCCTTTTTGCTTTGTTTTATAAATAAAAGGAACAGAAATTGTAAGCAGACCGTTTCTTGTCTGTTTCCTACATCCTTCCTGGATGAGTACCTTTTACTGAATTTGAACATACAAATAAAAGGAAAAGGACATGTAAGGTTTTAATTCAAAATCTCTGTTTTACAGAAGAATGCAAAAGAAAGATTTGAATCTGTTCATTTACATCAGTTTTTCCAAACAAGGCATAACCAAAGACAAGAAAGCCAGTGCCCCTCTTACTAAATGAATTTGATTTCTAAATAAAACACATTGCAAGTGGCCATGCCAAAACTTGTTTACATTTGGTCACAGTACTGCCTTTAACTCAACTAGTAAACTAGGTTAAACAAACACACATCATATTTGACCAGTGTTTGTAAATAACTCTAGCATGCACAAGGTAAAATGCACATGGTTTTTAAAAAGTTCACCTCCAAACATGTCAGAAACAATTAAATATACAATTTATATATAACATAAAATAGGATGGCAGACATAATCCTGCAAACTTCTATACATCAGTCATTGCAAAAGAATCTGAGGACATACCTTCAGTTCAGACGCTTCCTCGCTCCTCTGTTGAATTCTCTGAGGTTTTAAAAGGACATAAACCTGAACAGATTATATAATTAATAACAGACATATACTCTTTTATACCATCTATAGGGAGATCTGCCATTCTTCACATCAAAACACATTAAAACTCCCAGTCAAGTAAAATCATACTTTCTTTCCTCAGTCCTCAAAGTCACCACTTTTCAACCTCCATAACACAAATTGCAGACCTTTCAATTTGCATCTCTATTAATAAGTGGTTTAACAAAATAAGTTAGCTCCGAGTTCAATGCTGCCCTCCACCTTCTAAATCAAGACATTGCACTAGTGCAGTCATATGCAACTGAATTTTGAAGATTTAGTATGCCATATATCAGTTTTCCTAAAACCTTAAGAACACCAATACTCTGCATTTACTTTCTATTTCCATGATTTTCTTTCTGCTTCCATTTTATTTATCAATATTTTAAAATCACAAACTCCTCAGGGACTCAGAAGTGGGGTAACCCACAATCCACCTTCTGCTACAGCACAAGACAGACAATGCATAACCGTCTCTTAAAATAGTATGTAAATTGAAGATTTGACAGTATTGAAGTTCAGTAACTGCTTTGTTCCAAGATCTGGGAACCGTTGTAGCCCCATCCAATCCCATACTCTGTGCTTTAAAGCCAACAGCCCTGTTCAGTTGCATGTGTTAGTTCCCAGCATGTGTTAGTTCCCAGCCTACAAGACAAAAATTATGCCAGAGTCATGTGGTCCTGGCAAATCAGTCATGCAGTTAAGTTTCCACCTGGGCTACACGTTCATTTTGTGCGCTGACTACTTCACCACCCGTCTGTCCTTCATCCACATAGCACTGTTCTACCAATCTTCTTAATGTTCACCCCTCTGGATGGCTTCATGGTAAGAGGATGTTCTAATCTGAAAACCATTTACGTCTGAATATACGCTGCTAAATTACAGTGCCAGTAGGAGAAGCACAGCTCAGCTTCTCCTCTAAACATTTAGTGAGGCTAAAACACTTCGACATAAATGCTCTACAGTTCAAACATTTATCACCAGGTTTCAGAGTAAAATTAAATTACCGTCACGGATATGTTACATTTATTAATAAAGTGTCACAAAAATATTAGTGAAAGTTAAACAGGTAACACAAGGATATCGGGGAATATAAACGCTCAAGTTCCAGTAGCAATGTTTGCTTTGCCAGGCTACACATCCCATAAGTTTGATGGAATGCACTGCACATTATGCATGAAACTACACAGCCTCGAAGAAAATTTACTTCTGAAGTTCTGGCTGGGATTTTAATTTTGTATTCCGTGAAAAGCGGAAAAGCAAGAATCCTGTTTATTTGAATTAGCAAATATTTACACAGAGGTTCATGAAGGCAGAGTTTTGAAGAGATGACAGGCACAAACATCATTGCAGAATGAAGGAAGGAGTCAGAGTCACAGGGATGTTAGGAGTTAACCCAAGCTCCCTCCCTCAGAAGCCAAAGGGTCCTGGCCTTGTCTCTGGAAGGCAAAGGCTGTAGTGGCATCTTCTTTCCCATTTGACAGTAGGGAATAAAGCTCGATGTCTTCCAGATGGAATGCAGCAGGAATAGCTCCACAAGCAGTTTAAATGTGGGTTGCTTTCTACAGATTTCAATCTAGATTCTTCACTCGCCCTCACACCTAACACCTCTCTCCACGTATGCTTTGACTGTTTAAAGTCAGAGTTCTCATTTTCACTTCACTTTAGCTGTCATTATTACCTTATCCCTCTTTTTGTGCCCTAGTCACCCTCAGGAAACATGTTTGCCTTTTTTAAAAACAAACAAAGAAAGCAACAAAACCACTCAAACCAAAAAGGTATTATCCTTAAAATGCTCCTGCCACTGAATCTTAAATATAATCTCCCCTTCAGGCAGAAAACACAAGCTTAAGATTCTTGGCTATCATGGAAAACGTTCGTAAGACTGGAGATGAAAAGGTGTAGAAAATGTTCAGATTCTAGACAAATATATCTCCCCTTACAAGAGGTTTTGGAAAACAAGCTAATATAGGACAAGACTTCTCATTTTTAGGAGCTGTGGAGACCTAAGCCACAATATGCTGTTACTTTCTCTTCCCAAGAAATCTTAACTCCTCCAGAACCCATTTTGGTTCTACTTGTCAAATCTCTGGGTGGTAAAGGGTACGTAAAATAAAATTTATTGTGGCTTGTGAACTGCTTCTAGACTGAAACACCTAATCAGTACATAGACAAGGTACCTACACTCCTACTTCATCCTGTTCTTGGATCTTTTCTGCCATTCTAGTAGGGGTTTTCCACATGTTCATCTCCTCCAGTTAAGGAAGCTACCATACCAGTAAGTATGGCATCGTGACTAGTAAGACAGTTAGGGGACAAAAACACATGATGTGGGGAAACAAGGCTTGTTCAGTCTTGTAAAGAGAAAGCTAAGCTGTGATCTAATTGCAGACTGCAACATCTCGAATGGGACTTAACACAGCCAAACTCTCCTCAGTAGTGGCAGGTGACGTAAGAAGAAAAAACTGCCACAAACTGCATCTTGAGAAATGCTGACAGGTCTCAGGCAGAATCCTGTCCACTCAGAAGACTGTGCTACACTGGAGCAGGCTGCCTGCAGGGTCTATGGTATCTCCACTTCAGAGGCTTCCTGGAGTCTGCTACACAAAGCCACAGATGACATTAGCAATAACATTAGCAATGGTCTTGCATTGAGCATGGAAGGTTGGATGGACTAGATGGCCTCCCTGAAACTCTCCCAAACAACTTTTTATGTTTTCTCTGATAATCTGAGACACATTTCAATGCCAAAGTTTAACAAAAGATTGCAGGTGAAAAGTAGATTCTTAATTACACCACTCTGCAACCTGATCGATAACCAACACTAACATTTTCAGCAGCTCCCACTGGTAATAATTCTAGGGCAGTATCAGAACTTGAAGCAAGTTAATTCATCGATAGAGACAAAAAATTCTGGTGAAGTCTAAACAGATCCTAAACAAAGATCGTTTGTTAAAATCTACCTGCAATACTCTAACAATTGGAGTATTAAAAAAAAAATTCCTACTATGCCTTAGCCTTTCTATACAGAAAGCTGCGTATATTAATGTTCACGTCTCATTTAGAAACTAAACTTCAGTAATAAAACTACTGTAAGCAGTTACCGTCCTGTAGATTTAAAAGATTCACTTTTTTTTCTTTATTTTCTTTAGAAACGAGAATATAGACAGAGCGATTCCTATTTTTCCCTGGAGTCTGCCTAAAATCAATTGTCAGCCTCTTGAGAAAGGCCGATATTGACTGCCCCTACTTGTCTAATGCAACAGCACACAAACCACCCAGCAGCGCAGCACTCACCCACATGCACATGTGCTAGCAGACAACTAGCAACCATTCTGCGTGCCTCAATTATCCTTTTGGGCCTCTGCAAATCCAACAGCTGAAATGCAGTTCTGATCTGAGGGACATCGAGGAACAGCAGTTAGGAAGGGAAAACTAACGCAGACGAAAGGACCAAAACGTCACCAAGTAAAACTCACAGACTTCATCACCATATTATGCACAAGACAGCATCTACACACAGCACAATGAGGCCTCAACCTCAGCATATCCTTCCCAGACCTCAACCAGCGATGAAAGGCGGAACACAAGTACGAAGCAAGCGTTCCACCGTAACATCTTCCGCTCCAAAGCCAGCCAAGCACCCGACGAGCTGACATACAGCCCGCTCGCCACGTTTGGCACGACACATCGAAAGAGCCGCCTGAAGGACACGGCGAACCCACCCAAGGCGGGGGGCAGAAGGAGAGGAAGGAGAAGGAGGAGCGAGGCGCGGCAGCCGCGCCTTCAGCCCGGGCAGGGCAGCGGGGGGAGCCTGCGACTGTGGCGGGGGAGCGGCTAGACCGTTCCGACGGGAAACGGCCGCAGGGCTCCCTCGCCCGCACGGAAACCCGCCGGGTGCGTCAGAGCGGCCCCGGGGCCCGCCGGCGTTCCGCTGAGGAGCGCCGCGGCTCCCAGACGGGCGGCCGGGAGGGACCGCGAGGGGCCTCGGGGTGGGGTTACGAGGAGGGCGGGGGGAGGACGGGCCTCTGCCAACGGCCGCCGCTCGCGCGCCTCCGCCCGCCCCCTGCACGCGGGCGGCTGCCGTTTGGGCGCTAACGGCCCGTGGGCCTGACGGGGAGTGTGCCCGCTCGCTCGCTCGCTCCCCGGCACGGCTTCCCCCGCCTCAGCTGCCCTCCCCGCTGCCAGTCCCCGCGGGCACCTCCTCCTGCGGCTCCTCCCCGGCCCTCGGGACCGAAGCTGACGCTGGCTGAAGCCCCGCCGCCGCCCGGGAAGCCGCGCGGGCAGCGGCAGCCCCGACGCGGGAACTGGAGCTCCTCGGAGCGCCCGGGCTGCTCCGCGTCTGATTCTCTTCCCGTGTTTCGAACAGGCGGGCTTGGGAAACCGCTCTGCAGAAGGGAAGGTGCGCTCGAGTGGGAAATCTGCAAAGATAATCCTCAGGCTGTTTTCGCAAACAACCTGAAGGGGGGTGAATCAACATGCGTCTCCCGCCTGCAGACTGCTGCAGTCTCAGCAGGAGACCCAGCAGGTCACTAGTGCACTTGTACGTCCACCCCTCAATACCTTTTAAAAGAGCAATTTTAAATTTCCTGCCAGAAAATACTGGTCTACATGAAGACAATCATTTCACACCGAGTAAAAGAAAAAAAGAACAATTACCTTTGGTTACAAATACCAAAAGTATTTAGACTCTAAAAAACAACGCACAAAACCAGGAATGCTATCTGGCATAACCGTTTTGGGGCATTTTTAAACGGAGATTATAATTAGTGTTGTTGTCCAGATGTTGTAAAAGCAGTCTTAAAATCAACTGCAGTGTGCCCCTTGGATAATGTTCCATGACAGTTACTGTATTAACTTTTATTCTGCTTTATGCGAACAAATTCAGCACAACAGAAAATGAACAAAATTACAGAATAAGCATTTCTTTACAAAGGGATAAATATCTAATTGTGATCAGGCCATTTGAGAGAACTTCTCACAAATGGTCTGCATTTGTGCTGACAGAAACAATTCTGCCTGTGAGGGGAATGATGCCATTTCTAAGCTTTGAAAGCTTAAAAGAAAAAAAAAAAAAAAGAATGGAAGCTGAAGTATCTGCAATTCCAGCTCCAAATAAGATCTTTATTTAAGTCTTGGAATAGAAGCCAAAACTTGCTTTTTTTTTTTTTTTTTTTAAATTTGAAACCACAGAAAACTGATACCCAACCTTCAGCAACCCATTACCAGTCAGTAAAATGGCTGATGAGGCTATTGAAATATATTTTTTTCTCAGTAATTATCAGTATAAAAATACTGATATAAATGGCATTATAAAGCACTGCATTTAATGTACATTTAACTGTTTTTTGTTGTTTCTATTTTAAAAGAAAAAATGCAATCTCAATTTGAAGTAACATGGTAAAAAAAATGCCAATTTCAAAAGAAAGGAAAAAAAGGCTCCCCCTCTGCCCTTAACGATGACATCATGGAATCTTTGTTAATGCTAACAGAAATTAGCACTCTTTTTACTTTATGTCAAGTTAAAAGCTATTTTAAAACACACCAAAACAGTATTATGATCATACTGAATTTTTCAAATGAATGGACTAGAGACTACAACTACCAAACCAACACATCTAAACAATATTGCAGTGCACCACATTTTAAAAGAGCATCTTTCTCGTAGCAGTGACTAACAACTTATAGCAAGAAAGTCATAAATATAATTCTGAACTAACATCGTGATCTCAGACTTTTTCCAAACATTTCCCCCATTTGTTCAGTCAACTCCACCTAAATTCTTGCATTTAAATTTCCCTTTTAAATGCACGCTTAGTGACAGCAGCTGAAGATAGAACACAAATCAAACAAAAGTCAAAGCCAGCTAAAGTACACTCAAAAGTACGTCCTTATTCTTGAATACTCGCATACTGCATAGACATCAAAACTTTCATATCATGTTCAGAAAACAGGACTGATCAATGCTGTCATCAGTTCATATAATTAAAATAATCATCTCACATATCTCGTAGCTTTAAATTGCTAATACTAATAGCTATCAGAAAGCAGAAAAAGAACAGTACAAACAGTTCCCCCCCTCCCCACCATCATGTTCAGATTTAGTGTAAAGGAATCCATGGACTCCAATATTCCGAATTCAGGGCTCTGAATCTGAATGAATAGATTTCAATTCAAAATCAAAAATAGATTTTAGTTCAAAACAGGAAGATTTTTAAATGTCTCTCTGCAAAGCAGAATCATTCACTTTATATTTTATGAATAAAAATATATTCAAACAGTTTTATTCCAGTAGGAAGAAAACAAAAAGTCTGCAAAGGAGAAAGAGCATGTTTGCTTACAGAAAATTGGAGGTGAAGGAAAGAGTTTATGAAAACTATAGTAAAAGCAATCATTTCTTTAACACTTTCATTATTTTAAAGAAAGGAGAATAAAATGAATATACTTTCAATGTACACCAAAAGCAGATGTTAGTTAAAAAAATCCGAGTATATTAACCAAAAACATTTATTTTCTCAATCAGCTATTCAGAGCAAGACGAAACAAAGTCTGTGATTCACAAAAACAGAATCCCAAGTGGTTAGTTTGACTTTCAGTCGCCAAAATAGTCTGCTTAAATTTCAGACCTGATACACAAGTCCTGAAAGGCAGGGTGACAGTAGGAAATATATAAAGTTGTAAGGAGACCAGACCTCAGGCAAAACATATATAAATCCTGGTTTTAACAGAATGTTAACAGAATTACTAAGGAAATTCCACTGCTAATGAGTAGGAAAAAGAAAGTGTATAATAGTATAACATGCCTGTTTTCATTTTGGAAAAAAAATACTTCATTTTTTATTTCATACAGATATTTTTCAGTTTCAATCTTTTGTCTTATCCTGATTGTTTGATATAATTTGTTTCATTTTGAAACACGTTTCCACAACTACCTGATGAGTTTGGTAACATCCTCCACTTCAAATAGGGTGTCACTTAGAAGTTGACAAGATTGGTGTCTCACAACAAAAAAATTCAGATGAAGATGTCAATCAGTATTAAAAGAAAACTAAAGTTAGGTTGTGCATGAGTTCATAAATTTTTGTATTTGTTGGCTAGTTTCAAGTTTGACTGAAGGCTGAGCTGTCCTAAGACTCTGCAGCGGTGTGAAAATCAGGGACATGTAAGGTAAGAGAAACTTTTTGTGTGCCCAGCTGAGGGGAGGGCTGAAGGACGACACCAGGAAACTCACAAGCATTAACCTACTGCAAGAAAAGCTTCAATCACAGGACGCAATTAACCACAAGACACAAAAGCTGCATGAAAACTAGCCTCATTATTTCCAGTACTCATAGAAATACTTAATCTTGAAAATTTCTGTCATATAAACAGAAAAACTTTCTGTTCCCAATGGCCTAAATAACCGATTCCTGAATGCAGTTTATCAGAGTGTACCTTAATCACAGGCAAAATGTAAGTACGCCCAAATTCTTCTCTACCTTCATCTAGTCACAAGCGATAACTGAATGCTTATTTATTCAGACTTTTCTTCAGCCACTGCGCCCATGACATCCCACAAAAAAAGGCCAAAAAGTTTTTACAGTGCCGCATGTTAGCAGACTATTGCAACCAGAACACAGGCAGCCAGGGAGGCTCACTTTCGTGGGTAGGCACTGAAGTCTAATATGACAAACTACTCTCAGGCTTTTGAAATATTAGAAAAGGAGACATTTTCCTCATTTGCACTTAAGGTTTTTGATTCTAACCCAATTTTGGTTCATGGAAAAACTCTCATTAATCTCCGTCATGCACGTTCTGGCCTTCCTTGCACAACACAAACTATTATAGAAACAGGGAATGTTATCCTTCTCTCCTCTAATACTTAAAGTTTCCATTTACTGAGATCAACAACTTGCTTTGTCCAAATGATCATGAAAGTGAGCCCTAAGAAAAAGCGAATTATTCACACCAGATTTTCAAAGCACTTCAGCGTACAGTCAGCAGCTTAAGCATGTGCCCCCAAGTTTATGGTAATGAGTATGCCCAGCTCTCATGTCAGATGGATCTGAGGAAACTCAGGGACCTAAAAAAACTTCTGTCATGATCAAAGGCCACATCCTTGTTTCACAAGCAGTATTTTAAGATTTTGCCCACAAGTTACTAACAGTGGTCATCTACAGGACCGGGTTTTGTTTGTTGTGTTTTTAAAATAATTATCTATTACATTATAATAAATTCAGACCATTCTCTTCTCTAGCTACAAGAAAAAAAAAGATAAGCATGATTTCTTTTTTTACTTTTCAACCAACTACCCAAAAAAGCACCCGAGAAATTTCAAGTCCATAAATACACATGATAAACATGTAAAGATCAAACCACAACTTGGATGACTGCAGAACAATGTGCTGCAATTATGTCAAAGATATTTTTCCAAACTTCCCAAAGAACACAGAGCTAAGGTCAAAGTAGAAACATTTTTCTTACTAAAAAAAAAAATAATAAAAATGCTGAAACCAATACAACAACTCGTATGAATATGCAGAGCAGGATTTAGACTCTACTCTTTTTGTCCTGTATGAATTATCCATCACATTTCCATTGTACATTATTAAAGTGACTTGCTTTTTTTTTTATCCTCCCAACCCCCACATCTGTGCTGCTGTAATTTACGTGAATTGCAGTTCATGATCACTTTCGTTATGCTTAATCAGCATATCAATAATATACTCTGCACAGACTAAGTAGCTCTTCTTTCTTTCCCCTTTAATGAAACCTATAGAAGTGGAACTGGTTTTTGACTGATTGGCATTACAAAAAGGTTGCCTAGGCAGGTGCTAGAGATGGTAGTACAGGATACAGGCCTTGTGGCTGCTGCCAATCACGCTCAAGCATCAGCAAAGCCAGCTATTATATTTTTAATTCAGTTGCCTTGCTATCTAGAGGGGCTGATGTTTTGTACTTAAGGGATTTTAATGAGCTTGACCAGATCAGTGTTCCTGACGCCAAGGCTGTGGCTGTGTGGGATGGTTCAAGGAGAGATCACATTCTTGCAGGGTGATATTACAAACCATGGTCTAAAACACTGCCGTCAGAGTGTTCTTATGTGGGACACAGAAATCGTTGAATACAAATGAGCTATAAATCTTAACATGAATATTCAGGAATTTCTGGAAAGCTATTATTATATATGCCCAAGTCAAGTCAGACTTAAAAGAAGAAAGAATAGCCACTGAATGCTGAGAATGACAACCAACCAGTCTGGGTCGTTTTGCCAGAAATCAATCAATATCATGTATAGATAGGAAAATGGTTAACCTAGTAACAGGTTTATTAAACACTTCAACTAGATTTTTTTTTTTTTTTAAA
>VXAL01009320.1:463785-484079 GCA_013399475.1 Chauna torquata
TAAATAAGAAAATAGTTAAACTTATGACAGGTTTTTTTAACACTTTTACTTTATTTTTTTTTTTTTTTTTAAATTTCTGTAGGTCAACCTCCTCAGCATATTGACATTTATGGCTTCAGATGAGAACACTGCTGCATGTTGAAGAATTGGCACAACCCCAATATTCTCATTTGTGAATCACAGCCTCAGGTGTAGCTGTATTAGCTTTACCTTGTAAATCACCACTATGCTATTAGCAATCTTTCAATGTGATGTGACAACTTTATTATAATGTTTCCACTAAAGTTTAAGTTCATATTTTAGTTAGCTCAGAGACAGATGCAGCCATATTTACCAGGTTTAATTAATTGACTATAAATAACAGGCTGTAAAGAGGTGTCTCTTTCATATGATGTTCATGTTGTCATCACCTTACAGAAAAATGCCTATTCAGACAGGATACATGCTGGTGTTTTCGTACCTGACATTCATGTTTCGATATGCAAGCTGAAAATGTCACAGTACTTTGAAGGCTACAGTTTAGAGTATTAGTTCTCTTACAAAAACACTCGCAGTACATGATCTACATTAATTTACTAGTAATTAATTTTAACTAGGAATTTCATTAACTTCTAAGGACATCAGTACAATTCTATGATTTTGTTTGGCTTCAATATACATGGCGTTACAGGAAATAGGAACAGCATGCACAGACGCATACAAGTTGTGCCAGATTTACCTGACACAAACTTGCAGAAGCTAATAAAATCATTTTGATGGATCTGGAGGCTCTTTCTGATGGGGTAATGCAGCACATCTGTTTTTCTTATAGCCCCCAAGATACCCTGTGTCATTCCCTACCAACTGCTTTAGGCATCCAAGGCAAGAGAGGCACAGCTGCAGGGAGCAGAGCAGTAGATCTGCACAGCTGCAAGGAGAGGAACAGAGCAGAAGAGCAGAGCAGTGGAGAGCAGGGCAGCCAAGAGAAAAACAAAAAAGACTTTGCAAAGAAAAAAAGTGCAAGTGAAGGTAAAAAACTGATGAGCTTGAAATTGCCGGAGAGTTCCCTCTTGGACATCCTGTTTATGAAGGGTTCTTATTGGGACAAGTCAGCAGGAACAGCCACTAGAAAGAAACTTGAACCCTCTTCCCACCTCTTCCCTGTGAGAACGGAACAATTTGTTCAGAGACAGAGAGAGATCTATGTATTAACTCAGAAAATAAACCAAGCCTTAATGCTTAAGCACCGCTAAACACTCACCACAACAATTAATATCAGTAGGGCACTACTTTAATTTTAAAAACGGAATCCCATAAAGCAGACATGCAAAAGCACTGTTACCACCAATATCTGTAAAAGTGATAAAGGCAAAGTAACAGTTTGCCCAAAGCCACAGAAGAAGCAACAAGTGGATGCTCACAATCATACAAACAAACAAATGAGCAAATACCTGCCAACACTGAGAATTCAAAAAGCAGTTGGTTTGGAAAAACAATGGACTCCTAGCTAGAAACTCCTCGCCCTTATCAAGACTAGAGACATTTCCCAAAGACTTACAAGTGGCAGTACGCTCTGGCAGAGGTTTAATCATAGGGTAGGAGACAGGCAGAGAGATGCACAAAAGCTTCTAGGAGTTATCATTTAAAGGTAGAGAACCGAAACAAGACCACCACAAGAGGAATGAAATGAAGCACCACCGTGTGAGGGGAGGGACAAGTGACAGGGCAGCGAGAGAAGCAGCCACAGGCCTCTGAGCACCTTCTTTCAGAGAAGACTTGACAGCACAGCCTTCTCTGAGGGCAAAGGAAGGTCCAGGCACTTCATCCTACCAAGTGTCTTTTTTTGCTTAGGGGACAAAATGCAGGAACTCAAGAGTCTCCTTGCATATCTGTGCTACACAATGTAGAAAGAAAGAATAAGGGTTTTTTCCTACACACAAGCACGCATATACATTCTGCAGACACACAATAAGTTGGGGACCGACCAGATACCGGTGCCACCAGACAGCTATGCGTTGATATTCTGATGGCAAAAATGGTGGCCAATGCTATCTAAAAATGATGGCATTAGCAAACGGAAAAGCACAGATGCTTCAAGACTGCACTTTTCCCAACAGAATGCCCAGTTTCATTAAATCTGGATACACGGTAAACCAAAAAAAACATAAGAACATTATTTAAACACTTCTTTAATAACATGCTAACGAATAAATAACAGTACCTGAACAATTCAGCACAAAAGTTACCAAATGAGTACTTACATCACCTGCTCACGTCCACAAATTTTTCACCTTCCGCTATTTCCATCTGAGTAAATTATCAAGTAATACTATGAAACAGTTCCATGTTATCTTTTAGAAATACACATTACAACAGAAGAAGGAAAGGTGCTTAAAGACAACGTTTTTGTTCAATGCACCTCTTGCTTTCATTTTCTCCGATAAGCTCTTCATGGGGATTTCGTGCAGTGTGATGCATGCTCTAAAGAAAAGGCACCATAACTTCATGTATTTCAAGTTTAGAGCAGACTATTTTTGAAGCTCCAAAGAACCACAGCTACTGCACAGTGTCCTCCGAAGAGGAAACAATGCTTAAATAGCACACTGGTCTGCAGCATCACTTTTCCATTTCACAGTCTAGCGAACTCACCCCATGTGATGGGTAGGAGATCCAGCCCAGCTCCCCTTGAATTGTTTTTGAATCCAGCAGATTAACTACAAAAAGACAAAATGAAGAAGAATGAGTTTCATTTGCCTCTGTCCAGTTAACCTCAGTTACCATACCAAAAGATGTGTTTATTTGAGGACCTTGTGAAGCAGTTGATTTGTTCAGGTGGCCTGGCAGATAGCTATAAAGCAGAAAAAGACAGACAAATGAAAAGGATTGCCTTGTTTATCTTAAAACTTGGTATGAATAGCAGACAGGGGAACTTTTCAAAACAAAAAAGTGACAAAAATAAACAATGGATCTCTGTCCAAATTAATTACAGCAGGGGGTGGGAACAAAGCAGTTCCATCAGCTGCACAAACTACAGTGTCTTCCCCTTGGACGCCTGAAATTTGGGTCAATGTATCTAACTACATAGGTGAGATCTGAATATTTTAATCATTATTTGATTAAAGGCCTGTATTTGGCATACCTAATTTTCTCAGAATACAAGAATAAATAATGAATGCTGATTAAAGTCTTTCCTTTAGCTCCTTCTTCCTTCTGATCTAATTTGTTCTCAAATTGTCTTGTAGTAGTGAACTGTTTTCTAAATGTCATGTGTAACACCTTAGATACAAAAGTAATTATTTACAATGTTTCAAGTTCAGACAAAGCTACTTAAAGAGCACCATCAATTCATCATTGATCTCACCATTATCTTTTTTTTTTTTTTTTAAGAGGCATGCTCCAATTTTCAGAGGAAGAAGGAAGATTTTATTTGTAAACAGTCTGGACTGACTGGAAATGTCTATGTCAATGAAGTGTTTTTATATCCATTTTAAAATGTGACATGTAAAAAAAATACATTGAAGGATATTCTTCCTTGCTGTTTACTTGTTTTTAACAAGAATAAAAATAAATTCTGTTCCTTGTCCTGGCCATAGTGTCCAAATGCTTAATCACACAGTTTCCTAACTAACCATTTATTTATTACCATGAAGCAGAACAGTAGAGAATTGATACAAAGCGTCATAAAGAATCATAATCTCTACATAAACACAAACCAATGAAGTATTAGTATACAACATGACAACACTGTTCATGACCGCAGTGATCAGTGCACCTTCAATATTTATTACCTGCAATTTAGACACTTTTTTTTTTTTCTTTCTCTTTCTTTCATCAGTATGGAAATTGCTGACAATGAGAAGAAATAAAGAAATAAATCCCACCACATGCAAGGGAATTTTAACACCTGAGCATGATAGATCTGCTAGAGGTTGCCACTGTAACAGCCTAAGCAGCTTCAGCTCCTACTTACAACACTGACCCTTCTCCTGACAACCCTGAAGGGTTGCGACTGTTCATAGAACCAAATGGTTTGGGTACCGGTGCTCATAGAAAATAAAAGAATAGGACTAGGAAAGGAGAAATGAGGGAAATTAGCTATCAATCTGCTAAATTGACCTATTTGTATTATTTTGGCATCAACTTTTTACTTGCTGTTTAATTTTGGTTATCACTTTTCAAAAAAAAGAAAAAACAACATAACAGAGCTATCAAGATTTTTTTTCCCCCCTGTTATTGGGATGTACAACAGGAAACAAAGTAGGGAAAAACAAGTGTACAGTATTAGAAATCAGGCCATGTCATCGGCAATCATAAATATATGCATCTGTCTACGTGTGTGTTGTGTATGTACACATATGCAGTACTATACTACCATGAATGAGCTGCTTTCTCATGTAGGTGACCAAAAATATTTCCCCTGCTGTTATATACCACTTTAAAACAAAACAACAATAGTTTGCATTTTTACCTACATCAATAACCAAAAACAAAATATCCTTATTAATCTCACAGAAATAACAATCCAATATCATATATTTCTTTACCTCTGATTTTTATCAATAATTAAATTCTCAATCATCTACACAAAGAAAGAAATCAGTCAGTGTTTTATTGAGTGCACAGGGCCTTAGGCAGACTATTCTGAAGCAAGGTTTGCATCAATAAAAAGGAAATACTAATAAGTATTCAAAAGGAAAAAGTGCAGTTCTTCCTTTTGTGACTACAAATTCCCACAGATTATGGATCTCCTGGGATAAGACACATATTTGCTGTGCATCTGCAATACGTGGTGGTGAAGGAAGTAAGACTTCTGAGGCAAATTACTTGGCAATATGTCGCTAAGGCAAAACACTCAGGAAAAACTTAAGTAATATATTTATTCTTTAAGAATGAGCTTCTTGAAAACATGATTGCAGACACTCTGAAATTTATGAAGTCAGTCCAAATTTATCAGTCTCATCTGGAAAAATACACAGGGAATAGATTCACAACCTGGTGGTAGCTCTCTGGACTTACCAAGCAGCCTAGCAGTGAGAGCATGCCCTCGAGGCACAGAACATCAGCGCCCAGCATCACTGTCCACATCCCTCTGTGCCACCTCTATAATGCCAGCTCCTTGCTGCCTGCCTGTCTTTTGGAGAAGGTTCACCAGGTTACCAAGTACTCCTATGTGAAGTACTCGCAGGCATTATAATAAAGCCATGGGGGGCAATTCAGTGGGAGCCTTGTGTGCCTGTGAAAGGACTCTTGGCTTACCACCAGTGGTAGCTAAGCTCCACCGCTGCCCCGCAACAGCTGGATGCCCTAGGGATGCAGCCAGAGAGCAAGTCGCCATGCCTTTCCACCCCTCGAACAGGGGAAGCTTACGAGAGCATGGGCAACAGACCTGTTCTCACAAGCGCTCACTCCAGCAGACCTCCATCTGTGAAAGTTGGAACACAGAAAACAAAGTTCAAGCTCTTTCTCTTCACAGCTAAGGGCAAGGATTTTATCCAGTCTTGTTTCCAAGCAAAGTAAATGAATCTGTAAGACATCACCATCAATCCTCCTTCCTGAATCTGTTCTACTTGGGATCATATCTTTTACAGCAAGAACAATTTTTCAGCGTCTGTCTTCATTCCACCTTCCTCGTCACATTCCAACTGGCACCACTATGCAACCTACTTCTCCACGTTCATATATACTTCACTACATTTTAGACGTACTTAGAACAGAGGTTTTCACACTGACCACAGGAGGCTTGTAGCTCAGATGCAAGTCAAAAAATCCAAGCAGATACCTAAAAAGGGTGGTATGAATGTTCCTAGTAGTGACAAAAATCAAAGCAAAGCTATGCTCCAGACTTTTTTTTTTTAATACTTTTGTGCTAAACATACATATCTGCTTTCATACTGCAGTCTTCAATTTCCTCCACCATTTTTATTTGTACAAGAAGGAACAAAGCTTGCCACATCAAGTAACTGTTTAATATCTAATAGAATAAAATAAGAAAACCTCAAGTACAATCACCCATCTAGCCACATGGTCTTCAGTGATTAAAAAGACTACCAGTTCCAGTTCCTTTCGGGGATTTTTTTTTTCTTCTGGGTGACACATCAAGAAACAAAAGACCAGGGGAAAAAAATACTCAATGAAAGAAGACATCACTATACTGACCCCCTAGATATCTTTACCATTTGTCTAGTAAGAATCATATTATAGACAAGCAGAAACAGCAGGCTGCGTGCTCAAATTCTTTAGAATCCAATTGAAATTCGTAGGTACAATACTTAAAATTTTTGAAAATAATATACTTTTCATCAAAAGTGTACAGTTTTTTAATAGCATCTGAAATGCAAAATGTATTTCTTCTCAAGTTGTCATCTGAAAAAAATGCCTCTGCCCTCCCCAAAAACTTCTATAACACTATTTTCCTGTGAGTTCAGGAGAGAGTTGTACACCTCAATACAGAGCAAACAATACATATCTTAAAGGCTGCAGTGATCATGGTCCCTAGACAAAATGACAGGGAATGGTAAAGCATTACCTCTTGCCATTATGTGTCCTAAAATTACCTATTAATCTCAAAATTGAAGGAGAAAACATTTCTCTACACTGAGACTGAAGAAGTAGAGGAATGGATTAGATATTGGTTGTCTATTTTTTTTTTTTTTTGCAAGGATTTGTAGGATTAGGTGGAAAAAAAAGTAAAATATTACAGAAGCAACTGATTCATACAATGATTACACATTTCAATATGTTTCAACTCTGGTATATCCTCTAGGGTGAAAAAAGGCAACATCTGATTCACAAAAAATGACCTGACCAATACATGAAGTGTAACCTACAGAGATACTATATCAGATCATCATCAGTGGGCATATCCCAGTGTGACCCTAACAGATTTTTCCACACACAAAGTTAAATGAAAACTGTTATTTAAACATACTACAATTGCCAGTAGCCACGTATTTACCAGATAAAAGAGAGAACTAGAGAGAAAAGAGTTCCACCCTCTCTCTTGGCACTGTCCTCTGCAAGGTGTGTACCTCTAGCCATACTAACATGAAGTGAACCACAGGACTTAAGAAAAGGCGAAAAAAAGAGGTCAAGCTACGCAACACATCTTCTTCCATTGCATGTGTAACAACCAGGTACTCCAAAACACCTGGTCTGATGAAGCCCATGGCTTTGTAAGCAGCTGTAACTGCACATCAGATACAGTCCTCCCTTCAGAGTCTGATTACCCGCAGCTCTCATGTACTTAAATGGGATACTGGGGAACAGAAGAAGAAGAAAGGTTGGACTATTACGTCCCGAAAATAAAGCCAATAATTCTTTTTACTTCCTAATCATTGCCACTTTCCAGAAGAGAGTAAAGAGCTAGTTTTAAAAGTCAGGCCACATGAAAGACAATCAGGATTTGCAGGCTCTTTCGGAAGCTTATGCACCATGTCCTTTCTCCCACAACTCATTCGCACTCCTTGTATTTCCTGCTCCTGCAAAACTGGGTAAGCATCACTCAGCTAACTCTTACAGAGATCGCTGAGGTTGACCAGCTGGTTACAAAGGATAACAAACTAGCTGAACAGTTTTGTTGCTATCCCCAGCTCCTTCCTACAGAACATCTTGAATAGCATCACTGATTATGGTAAGGAGACACAGAGGAGTTCTTGTAAGGTAACTTGGAAAAAAATAATCAAGTGCTGTCTAATAATCTCAGTGTACTGCATCGGTTCCCATCATGTAAATAACTCTCAGTAGTAAGTACTAGGGAGAATTTACTACTATTAACATGTTGCAGTGCTACACAAACTGAGCAACCATCAGTCCTGGCTCTGAAAATCAGCAACTTAGTGCTGTCATGCTACAGCCCTGCTCCCTGTACCGCACGCTGCAGCTACTTCTGCCAAGCGGCAGCATACTGGCAAAATGTCTACTAAGAACATGTGCTCTTCTTATAAGCTCCCTCCCTCACCCACCTGACTTTTCTGGCCATCAGAGCTCACAACTTCAAGAGAAAGCATTTTTAGTTTCCTCAACACGCCTTTGTGCCAAGGGGCTAAAGATGACTGCCTTCCCAGCAGCTGGAACAGGCACTCGGATGTGAAATGCAGAGCTCGCTCACCCTCTTTTTCATGGCATCAGGAAGAAGACGAATGAGGGCTCGAGTGGAATTTGACATGCAGGCCTGCTCACACTATCAGAAATTGCTTCCAGTTTAAGAGTGATGGCAGAGGGCCTGACTCCAGGCTCACTAACAGCAGGCTTTATCAGGAGTGATGTCAGCGAAAGAAAAAGAACTGTAAAACTAACAAGATACCTGAATTCGGTCTGAAGGCAGCAGCATTTCCAGAAACACGTGGAGTAGTGGCTGCTACAATGAACTGAACATAGTATAAATACACCACCCAGTAAAAAATAAGCAAATAGACGATGTGCCAGGTAGAACCATCCTGAGATAATCCTAACTACCTAAGAACTGAGGAGGAAAGCCTGCTAAGAGACAGCTTGCGATAGCTAAAGAATCTACAACAACTTCATCACTGGAATGTATTTCCACATAGAAAATGCAGTATGATAGCTAATGAGGTAAAATATGTAAAGCTTTCTTTTCAACTAATTAACATTTCCAACTACAAGTTTAAAAAAAAAAGGAGAATCAAAAAATCACCACTATTTTGTTTTCTCTTGTTTAGGATCAAACGGTTAGCTTAGAAATATGCTAGTTATTTAAAAAAATGCTAACAAATGGGAAAATTTTAATTTGCTATGCAACCAAAAAAAAGGGTGAATGCCCATAATTGAAATGTGTCGTATAATTCTGAGCAGCAAAGAAAATACTTTGCGGCAGGAAGTTAGCCAGAACTTGGTTTTGGGGTGGGACAGGGTGGAGTCAGTGCAAACACAGATACATTTTTAGAAGGGTGGCCCTCCTTACGGCAAAGAGGACTTGCCCCTGGATTTTCAGCACACCTGTGAACACAGTTCTGAGTACTCTCAACCCTCCACTCTCCCAATTAGTGGGGAAAGTGAAAATAAGAAGGGCTGCAGCAGACCAGCTTTACATCTCTGGTTTACTCTAGGACTATAGGCAACACCTACAAACAGACAGGCTAGGCCAACGTTACACCTTGATGCATTCACCGTAATTACCAGCTAGGATCTTGCTGATACAAAATCTGCTGAGGTATACCACAGAATGTTTGGGAAGAAGGAAAAATAATATCAGCTGATTAGAAATTTCTCCAGTAAGCAATGCTAACCAATGCAATACTCTTCTCATGGAATAGCGTTCACCAACGAAGCCTGCTTCCAAGAAGCAGACTTGGGACCTGATTTGCTGCTTGTTCATTAATAAAAAGTCAAGTCTCCTGTGATTTTGTGGTCCTGCATTTCCCCTCAAGTGTTGCAGCGAAGATGTAATTATTGCTGCAAATGCTCAGAAGCAAACGACCTTAGCATAAGAGATCTGCTAGGAGCCCACGTACTAAGCACTGCTTCTACAGCTTTGCCTCCCTCCAGCCTGGGGCACCCTAGGAAGCAAACTGGCACTAAGCTACATGAAGTGTCCTAAAAACAGCCAGGAGAAAGTACTTTGCAACACACGCCCAATTCGATTGCCAACAAAGCTTGGCCCATTCGCTAGACAATTCTTTTCCACATGTGAGATTTCTCAGTGATATTTCTGGTACAGCTCAAAGCCAGACTATAGTCCTTCGAGAGGCACAACGCTGTGAGGTCTGCACTTTCAACCTTTCTTGCCTATGCCATTATACTGTACAATACAAATATGATTTTGTGCAGAACATTCCAAATTTGGCAACTGTCATGTTCAATCTGTGGTTAAACTGCTGACTGAAGAATTCTACCAGGGTGGGGGCAAGAGATGAACAAACAAGGGAAAACCAAAATGAATTTAAAAACAGTTGCTCTAAAACCAAAGACAGGAATCTTCACAAAAGGACATTGGATAGCCCAAGCCTCCACTATTTTTAAATGTTCAGTAAATAATTTATAAGCTACTTCCAAAATTAAGAGATCGTTACAAATTTCAAATAAAAGACAGAAGACTAGCAGTGTGTGGCAAGTTACCCTATTGATTATTGCACCTATGAAACATATAAGCCTCTTACGTCAACTTGGATTATTTGATAAACTCTATTTTTACAGCAGTTGTCCTCAGCTTTGCAAGAGGAAGAGTTTCGTTTTCCTCCCAGATCTTACTCTCTTCATCAAACACTCCCTAAGATCACCTGAGGGCAGACTGAGGCGCTTCAGCTTTTCCTGTGGCTGAATACCGAAAGAGCCAACACAGGAACTTTGTTCCAAGTTTCTCTCGAGAGGCTGCCGTAAACAAGGGAAGACAGCGCAGCAATGAGCAATACAGGAATGCCTATAAACAAAAGCACAGACTGTAAACACCAAACAGAGCAGATCAGGGAGGATCTACGACTGCGCAGCAACCCTCTCCCTGCTTGCTACACACAGAGGGAATCCCTGTTCTACTGCTGGAGGGAGACGAGCGGCCCTTCGCTGGGGCTCACGCTGGACGAGCCGGCAGCCACAGGTGGACGTACGCCTTGCCCCGGCCAGCCCGCTCCTCACTCGCCTGCACTCGATGCTGCGTAGAAGCTCTCCAGCAGTCTTCCTCCCTTCGCCAAGTACGAAGCCTGCATGCAGGAGAGGGACAATACTATCCTAAGTCTCCTGAACGGACAGGCAGCGACCATCGGGTCCAAAAATATAAGCCTTGCAGGTAAGGTTTCAAAGAGCAAACCGGCACAAATACACTGTTCCTTAGCAGACAAAACTGGAACTGATTTCAAAGTAGAACAGAAAACTCCTGAGCGTTTTGTTGCTAGAAATCTTGGGATTGTTCATGTAACACCAAAAGCCATTCCCCCCATCCTAGCGTGAAGGGAGCTCGAGCAATAGCTAAGGCTGCGTAGCATACGTCGGCTTCGGTCTTACCCTCAGGTCAATCTGTGTTGAGTCTACAGACGTGCAGACACTCGAACCTCCTAACTTCACACCCCACGGAAGTTATTCTGGCTACTGTAAAGAGAAAACAACAATAGGCCATTTCTGCACATGACGACGTGAATTAGCAGCTCTCTTTGTAGGAGTGGGGTGGCAAATCTGTACGCTGCTTTTTCTCAGAATACCTGTATGCATTATATTGACAACTGCCCAGTTTGCAGGAGAACTTCTCATGGATGAACACAGACAAAACAGATTTTATTTCTTTTTTATTAGTTTGAAACATGAGAGTTCTCTTGATACTGTTAAAGTGGTGCAAAGCTCAGTTTCCAAGTATGCAAAAACATCTGACTGGTGGGCTGGAATGCAATGTTTATCAAAAGGGCCTAATACGGTTTCGGTTTTATTAGGCTATTTCCTGTAAGTTGATATGCACCAGTTCTTTTCATTAAAACAAGGATATCAAAATTAAAAATGGATTAACCTAATGGGTTCCAAATTACTGTGTCACTTTCACATCTTTGCATTCAGTTCTTAAACAAATTTCAACTGGTCTTTTTCCAGTATCTCCTACAAGATACTACACAAACCCTTAGATATCTGAATTGCTGTTCAACTGAACTCACACTCAAGTCCAAATCCTCTGAATCTCATTCTCATCTAATACTACAGCATTAAATCTGACATCAGTGAAGCACAGTGTGAAACACGTAAATGCAAAACGAGTGCCACTGTGTTAAAAGGGAGTTTAAATGGCAAAACCCAAGTTCACCTTTCTCAGGAAAAAAAATACAAGAAAGTATGGGTGCGATTCGGTTTCCTGAACACAGGCACCTCATGCCTTCCAGCAGCCCAGAATAAGTGGATATTAGACCAATCCTGTTGGGTTACCCAAATCCTGAGGAACTATGTGCCTATGTCCAGGCAGCCCAACCCAGCAGCAAACATTACTAAAATAATAAGCTCTAAAGCATCTCTCAAAAGGGCTTAAGTATATTGCACAACTCCTCCCTTGGAAAAAAAATATCCAGTATTCACTAGTTTTGCAGAACTGAGCCCTCTGAGGATCTGATCGAGTTGGGGTCTACTGGAGTTTCACAAAGAACCATGCTTGGGAAAGCTGCTAGCAACTTAAAGGAAAATAAATATATGTTGCAATATAGCATCCATGTTTATTTAAGGTGAACTGAGAATTCAAAAACAAGTTAGACATGCTCAGTTTCTAGAAGTTTAGACACCAAGAAGAGTCACAGAAAAGATATCTGACCACGTGCAGCACCCATGACCAAAAGTTCTCAAGTTCCCACAAATTTTACCACAGTTCAAACTTACTCAAGGTCCTGAAATCACAAAAAAAAAAAAAAAAAATCACAGCAAATAATCAATAGTCCTTTGATAAGATTTTTTGAGACAGGGACCAGAGCACAAGTCCAGTGAATAACCATTCCGTTGTTTAAAAAAGTTGTGATATCCCAAAGTGAATCAGCTGGCTGCATGCCAAATCTTAGGGGGAAAAAAATGCTTTTAAGAAATTTCTCATACAGGGCACAGGAAAAAAAAATTCAAATTAATACAGTTTTGTTGTTGTTAAGTTCAAAATATAGAAATCAAGACTTTTTAAAAAGTTTTGAAAATCCTGAAATACTACATTCATAAAGCAACCTACTCGGGTGTGCCCTGATGGAGATTTGTCAACCTTTTCTTCTCCACTTACATGAACCAAGGGTGCCAGCTTGCATGGGCCATGAAATGCTTGGGTCCTTACACAGCCACTCCACAGATAAAATAAACCCACAGAACAAATGACTAAACATCTTGGTGCAAATTGGGGGAGTAAAATGCCAATAGCATAAGAAATCTCCTCGAGTGTCATGTTGAGAAAATCAAGATGCTAAAACCAGTTTTATTTTCCAATACAGTGATGTCACCAACATGATATTTTCATTGTTTGCCAGGTTAAGAGAATTTATGGAGGTAATTAATGCAGAACATGTGTGCTGAGCTATCCACATGAAAAATGGAATTGCCCCTGACTTCATTTGCTGCCTTTGCAACCAAAACCCCGCTAACATCTTTTTTCACTATTTCCATATGTGAGAAATACAAATATTTATAACAAAGGTAAATGCTTAAATGACTTTCTATTCCCATCTACCCGCAAGCCCGTTTTTCAGACCCCTGTCTTCTGCTTATTCCTCTACTTCCATTACCTTCCCACAAACAGCTCAGGTTTCCATTAAGTCGCACAAACTAAACATGTTCCTCGTGACTTTTCTCCAGAGCTGCTTTCCTTGGTTAGCACAGACAACTTCTGCTTCGGTTTCTTGGACACCCTCTGTCCAGCTTTAATGCAGCTCTCGGGATCAACACAACCAACTAACCGAGGAAAAGGCACTGTCAGTAAACCTGCAGTTCTGTACATTTCCTCTGGGCACCTGCAGCATTGAAGCATCTCCTTTCTCCTGGTAAACAGCATTTGGTAAGAAGGAATGGACACGTGGTCCTCAAAGTCAGGGGGGAAGGAAAAGAAAAGATGTTTTCCACCTTTCCTGCAAGGCTGAATGTTGATTTACGGGACGGAAGGGAGAGAAGAAAAGCACAGGCATACGAGAAAGGCTGCATGGCAGTGTGGGCAGGTGGGCTGGGAACAGAGGAGACTGATGAGGTTCCCCTGCAGCTGGGTTACCTTCAGACAGTTCGGGTGACCACATTACACTTTCCATAGCTGTAACCTTCCTCTCCAGGAAAACTGACCTCTCACCATTGCTAGGACATTTGCTCTCCGAGGTATACCACGTGTGGCAGAAAAGTTTTTGCAAGATAGGGCCCTAACGTTCTCAGAACCTATTTCGATATATGTGCCTGTGTGTGTCAAGAACATTAGGGTTGGACAGGCAGGAATTGCCTTTTTTTTAAAAAAAAAAAAGGAAAAAAAAGAAAAGTACCGTTACGAAAAGGTTAAATGGAAAGGTAAAAATGCCTCTACCCTTCCTAAGCTGCAGTTCTCTGTTGAAATTCTCCACTGGTAAATCATAGTCGTCAAGCTTAATAACGTAAACAAAGCTTAGACTTTCAGGGAGGCAAGGAATTTCTTAATTTGTGTTTTGTACAATGTTCAGATCATTGACCGCACTGAATTCTGGGTTCCTAATGGTGTCATTAATTGGAGAAAGTTTGGATTTTGGTCTGATTTTTCTGTGATTCAGCTCAAACTTTCACTTCATCTCTGTCTACCTCTCTTCTTCCTCAATGCTTATCTCCCCTACCAAGGAGATCTCTCAGAAAGCCTTGCCCCTCAAAAAAAAAGCAAAGAGAGCAAAAGTCCGCTAGCTGCTTTCTAGCTTCTCAACAATTAAATCTAGAAACACAACGGCACTCCTTGCTATTGGTTACTGCAAGGTTTGTGGGAAGCCTACCACAGATCAGAAGGTTCTTTGCTTCTTTAATTATTATTCATTTAAACTGGAACTCTTCACTCAAGATTTTCCAGAAAACCCTCCTTTCCCGAGGCACAATTTTTTTTTTTTAATTATTGTACTTGTATGCGCGGCAGCTGTGCTTTAGGAGTTTTTTTCATTATTATAAAAAAAAACAGGCCAATGCAACATGAACTTTTCCATCCAAATACAGATATAAAAATGGTATGAGAAACCAGCTGGCAAAAAAGAAATCACCGTTCTCGCAGCATATGACACTAAACTGCCCTGACTGAACCTTAGCATTCATCCTATTGTTCCCTTAATTGCTAGGAAGTTTCAACCACTGTTCCTTTGGTCCGCTATTATTCTTTCATCAATATTTTTCCAGCAGATTAATGGGATTTTCCTCCATATTTTGCCTGAAACAGCAGGATACAGTACTTCACGAAAAAGAGGAGCGTGGTGCTAAAGTTTCTGCTTACAGTGTGTCTCGTTGAATAACGTCTCTGCAAATTTAAGACTGTACGCGCTGGTGTTTCTTTCATTCTACCCATCACTCTCACAGGCTGGAACTCTTTTGTCGCTGTCCTAAGACTTCTTTCAGACAGGATTATCTCTATTTCTGTATCTTCATTACTTCCATTCATTCACTGCAGAAATTTCAAAGGAATCGTCAGTCCCAGGGACTGAATTTCAATAGTACATCAGTTTCACACTGCAAAATAAGTACTTGTGCTAGGATTTATCAAGCACCTAAAAACTAAGAAGCACAAGACTACCAGTGGGGAATACGATCCTAACCCAGCAAATTACTACCATGTTCTGTTTCCAGAATTGCACCGCTGGGAGTTCACATGTCATCTTCTGAATTAAACTATTACCTGTTTAGTTTTGTTTCTTGTTTAGAACAGTTTAAATATTAAAAAATAAAATAAAAGCTACTACTCTAAAGTTCATGGAAATAAGAAGGGCTACATTGCTTAAATGATTTTTTAGCGAAACAGATGACTTAGCAGTAGTCACATGCATTTGTACACAAAATCTTCCACTTCACTATATTAGTTCTTGTTGCAAGTTTTTACCTTCCTCATAAATACATTTTCAACAACCTTCAACAATGCTTCAACGAATTAGGCTCCTTTTCATGAGAAAGAAAATGTTAAAAAAAAAAAAGAAAAAGGAAAAAAAAGAATCTCTACATCTCGCTACAGAAAAGCGACTATTTGGATGCCAGAATTATCTATTAGAAAGGTGATGTGCTTAAGAGATCCCTCTGCCCCACCTCTTAAGCTTTATTTAACACCTCTAGAAAAGTCCAGTCAATTTTGCAGCTTAGGGTATCAATATGACCTTTCTGTGTTTCGATACCAGCTCCACTGAGTATGGCTTTGAACTTCAACAGAAAATAAGGACACGATTATATCTCCAGTTATTATTAGTAGCATTTATATATTACTTGCTTTTAAGAAAAATCAAACGGCAGCTACAAAGCAGTAGTACCTCCATGAATTACAGGTACCCTATGGAGCTAACACAGGCTCTGCACAAAAAGTGACAAACTGTACTGTTGTATTCGGTAACAGCTCTGTAGTGACCCTCACTGGTGATAAAATCCAGAGCTCTGAAAACAAGAAAATGAGCACCTGCATCTGTATTTCTAAACTTTCATCAAGTGGGGATTACAAGAACAAGAGCCATTACATACGCTCCTAGAGGAAAACTTACAGGTCTTGAAACAAAATCAAAAGTAAGTATACTAACAGCAATTTATTTAACTCCTGAAGATTAAAAAAAAAAATTAAAACTAATTTGCATGTTTTCCCAGATGGGAATGAAAAATTTAAGTTCAATCAGAACACACTCCTGATTTGCAAAGATTTCTTGTAAACAACTGCTAAACTTAGCGTGCCTATTATCTGTGTAATGGTTTTCATTCTGGTAGTGCCCCTGAAGCCTAATTTCCTATGGCTGAAAGTGCAGAAGAGAGTTTTAACGAGTATCTATGAATTGACTGGTTCGTTGGGTAGCAAACACGTTGTATCCAAATTAACTGCAATAAGAATTAATTGCTGTGTCCAATTTGAACATCTCCATATTTCAAACATCTGCTTTAAGTTTGCTATTGACAACGTAGCAATTTTCTGGTTTAGTACACTATCGAAATCAGTCTTAAGTCGAGACAAATTTCAGCAACAAACAGAAAAGAAAATAAATTACTCCATGTGTGAGAGTCCGCTATCAAAAATACTGACAGAAAAGGAGGAATTTGCTCAACCTCCTTCTCCTTTTGCACAGCTTTTTTAAAACATCACGGTGTGAATTTTAAAGCACGTTCATTATTTGTCTAATCATACAGCTTAGGATTAAGCACAGCAGCTTTGAGTATATACAGCTGTATGAAAAACAGCCCTCTAGACCCTCACAAGCTTGAGTTTTCTGAAATCAAATTTTAAAGGGCATCATATTAAGATTTCTAAACCTGTTTTTGACTTCTTTTGCAGATAACACTCAACAGCGAGCTGTAAGCACCAGCAGGAATTGTGTCATGACACATGAAGACTTATCCTGACCTAATGATACCTGACATACAGTAAGGCAAGATTTGTAAAAAGCATTTTCCCATGCAATCGCTTTTGATCCTGCTGAAAAGTTTCCAGTATTTCCAGCCTTTCCCAAAATCATATGTGAAAGTTGGTCAGGCATTTTGCTGCACATGCAAACACTGAATTTTTCAAAACCATGCCAACAGCTGTCATTACTACAAAGGCACAGTAAGTTGTCTTGAGTGACTTTAACAGTTACCAGATAAAATGGTGAATTTAAATTGCGCAGTTACGCAAAGTTCTGAGATGCTAACGAACGAAAAAAGATGAAACCACATCTCCAAATCCAACACAGACTGGAATTAGAGGCTGATTGGAACCTTCTTGCTGTTAACCAAAATAGACACAATTTGAAACCAAGTACCGTAAGCAGATTTGCCATATCGATCTTTTGGTAGCTGTGTTCGCAAGAAATTAATTTTATGCTAGATTGAGAGGTTACAAGAAGTTTCCTGTCTGCACAGTCAAAATATTATTGAAGCAATTCAGGTTGTCAGTAAAAGCTTAAACAAATTTGCTGATAATCCTGTTAATGACCTAGGTCAAGTGTTAACTGTTGTGGGTTATAAAACAGTGAAATTAAGGTTGCTGGTACCCTCGGGCAGGCAATATAGTTACAGAAGAGATCGAGGAAAAATTATTAAATTACTGAATGATACAGCTCATTCAATTTCTTGATACCATAGGAATTATTCAAAGAGAAACTGTAGCCTTCCAAGAAAAAAAAAAAAAACCACAATCCTCCCTAAGTGAAAAATATCGAACAGAATGGAACAGCAGAACATGCGGTTTCTGCGCACATACAGGGCTCTGCTTGTGACTTCAAACCTGGAAAGTTGGACGTTAAATCTTCCTGACATTTTCCTGCCTCTCAGAAAATGGCACACACTTCGCCACTGTACACAGATAAATCTGAACTTTAAAGAACCTTCCTGAACCTCTGTGATTATGTAGGTAAAAAGCACGCAGCTTTGCAATGAAAACAGCAGAGAGTTTAAAAATAAACTCAGCAGAAAATTTTATGTTTTATCACGAAAAAACTCAAAACTTTTCTGGGATGAAGCAAACTAATAAATACTCAACTTCTCATATATATAAAAGGACTGCACTTAATACCACGAAGTGAAGTAAACCAACGACTCGCCTTCAGCCCATTTCATCCTCTCTTCTTCCCATCCACTTCCAACAAAGTATCGGTACTAACTCAAACAGTTGTCAGCTTAAATATTAACTGTAAATGTTAGCTGAAGTTTTATTAAAAAAAAAAAAAAAAACAGAAGTAATTTTTTCAAGTCAAACAAGTTTAGGAAATATTACTGGTAGTCCTGAACATACTCCTGTAACACGTCTATTGCAACAGTCACGTCCCTCAGAGGTTACACAAAGCTACATAAATGCACCAAGAATGAGCTTCATCCTTTGATAAAACAAGCCACGAGGAGAACTTCAACAGTAGCTTTACATTAAAGTGTATGAAAAAAATTTATATATTCTTAACCATAAGCCTATATGAACAATCTCCACTCAAAGAATATTTTTCCTGCTCAGCAGTAGAGAAAGAAAACTTTTCTAAAAAACCCACAGAGATGCAGAAACACCTAACTTTAGTTTCAGGAGGAAATTTACGGTAACAGCAGTACCAAAGCAAGTGAAGGGGTGAGAAAAACATCACTTAAAAGAAGAAAATCTTTTAGCATTATTTAAAGCTTCAAGCTAATGCTTGACTGCCAAACAAATTAGTGTCAGCAAATTATAATTTATATTTCTCAACTCACATGAGCAGCATAAGTACACTGAAATAAAGTAATGACTGAGCTTTCCTCAGTGGAAATAAAGAAATAAGTAAAACATTGAAGCTGGTCCCATTTTTAAAAGAAAAGTTGCTTTTTTTTTTTTTGAAAGGAATATCAAAATATATCAAAAAAAGTAAGCATGTTATTGTCCAGTAACTGCATTTATGTTGTTTTTCCCTTGTCATTTTGAAAATATTACCTATATTTCACAAGTCTTTGAAGCTGAAAATAGAGTACAGAAGCAGTATCTACTGAAAGCTGACTCGGACAAGATGCTTCATGTGCCTTCTGTACGATACTGATTTTTTCCTCTTTTTCCAATTCTCAGTGCCAGTGATTTTAAACAAAGAAACAAAAAGTATCTTTTGCAAACCAGAACGCTCTAATGTCTTTTTTGCATAATTAGTCTCAGTTTACAGGCTGTGCCTGCCTGCCACTGCCGTGGAGGCAGAGCTGCTCTGCTGACTGACAGGACTACATACCTTTCCAAAAAGCTTTTAACCATAAGACGAGTAACCCCCACTACCGCTCTCGTTTTCATTTCCGAGAATCATTTGTGAAAGATGACAATATGTGCAAAATAGCATATACGTGGAGACTTAAGAGCGACCAACTATTAAAGGCATGTTCTTTCAAGTAACCTGGAAAGCACTGCCTATGCAAAAGAAATTTACATAAAACTGACAAACAGTTGACATATTATTCTTCTGGCGTGGTGGTACCACAGCTTATTCCCAGCAATAAGAACAACTGATTTCGGGTTACCCAGGATTTGTAAAGTTTGAGTATTTCCTTATTTGTTTTATGTGATTTTTTTTTTTCCTTTCAGAAATCACTTAAAGTCGTTATCTCACTGCCTTATCCCGCAGACTGCCAGAACATCAGCATTATTTGTACAGGAGAAATGCTTATTTTACTAGCGTTTATATCCGCTTCTCTGCGAAAGCCACGATTCAAGCAGGTGCGAGTTCTGCACGCCTGTTTGACACCACAAGTTCTTCGCAACCTTTGGCCACGAGATTTTATCCCTGAAGACGATTACAGCGGACATCCTGGTCGTGCCGACTGCATTCACCGTGCGAGCGGGCAAAAGCTGCGTTTCCCTTTTTCGCGGGGAAAGGGCAATCTTACCTTTTCCAAAAAGTGTATCAGTTACTTTTTCAAACAGTGCCTAGCGGTCGTGATGCCTCCCTGAAACCTAGCACGCGTTCTCATCAAATGTCATCCTGAAAATCACCATAGCAAAGCAGAGCAAAGCACCCGTGCGCTGCTTCGGAAAACGTGCGCGCACGCCCCGCTCGAACGCGTTCAGAGCCGCTGCCGAAACGCTGCGGAGCCGAAGGGAGGCTTCGCGCGGCAGCGGGCTGCTTTTCAGCACGGACGCAAACTTTTGAAGCGCCAGACGCCGCACCAAGCCGCCGCCCCGCAGCTCCAAAGGGGGGCACGGCTCAGCCGCCGCTGGGCTCGGGGACAGGGGGCCGCCGCGCCAGCGGCCGCTGCCCGCTCTCGCCTGGAAGCGCCCGCCCCGCCGCGCTGCC
>VXAL01009320.1:497071-516837 GCA_013399475.1 Chauna torquata
GAAAAAAAAAAAAATCTAACTAAAGAATACTTGGTATAGGTCTTGACCAAGAAATTTAATACCTAATTTTTTTTTCTAAAGAAGCATATGATGTCAAATTTGAGGCCAGGAGTATGACCTTGGTGTTTCAAACTCAGGAGACATGTTGATGTTTTTGACTGGTATTTCAGAAGCCTTTTGGTTTTGCTTAATTCGTCATCCATTGCATTATATTTTATGTACGTTCAAATAAAAGTAGATTAATAATGAGATTATTTAAATCTTCCACACCCCCCAGTACTCCTGAAAATTAAAAGGAGAATTTACTGAATCTACTGCAACTTAGTTCACTTTCCTCTTTTTACAAGTAGGAGAGGAGGAAAACAGTTATCCATGATTTTTTTTTTTTTTCATATTTAAACAAAATAGACCACAGTGGAGACTGAGGCAACGGTAATTCACTGGACATTTTACTACTTTGTGGTTAATAGAAAAATGAGTATAGTGCCAATGTGACAGAAGGTTTTCTTTCTGTAACATAGAGGAATAAAGAAGTATGACTGAGGGAAATCAGGGCTGTTGTCTCTCAACATGTATTTTGAGAATTGTTGCCTTTATAGTTTAAGGTAGCCGTTTTGAGGACAAAACTTACTCTCTGAAAGAGTTTAATGAGTCAAAAAGATGAACATGACTCCATCAGAAGCGAGGAAGTGGTTACAAATCCACTACAAAAGTTAAAGGGCATGTTGGAACACAGAACAATTAAAATAAGCCTCCTAAGAAATATGGCTGTATTTCAAATTTATCTCCAGTGGAGGTTGCAGAATGATACAAGTATCTATGTGTTGTTTCTCTGTCACACTCAGTTTTATTGTTGATCAATCACTGAATACTCTTCATGCATAAATATATTCCTGGCAGTGCTTTAGGTATAGATTTTTCCATTATTACTTTTCTATTCCTTATTGTGCTACCTTATAAAGCCCTAGTCCTTTTCACTGTGCTCCCAGGAATTAAATTGGTGGTGTCAGATTTTCTTATTTCACAGACAGGAATAACTTCCTTTCATAATATTTTTATCATTTCACCACACCTCCCCATCAACACATCCCTACAGGTACAAACATGAATATAAACAGCATATACAATTACTCTATCTCTTTTTGCATTATAACAGCGCCTAGAGATACCAGCCAAGAACAACATCCTTTGGAGCAGTGATCTCTGAGAATATAGTCCTCAACCACGAAGTCCTTGCTATCAACCTAATAAGATAAACAAGGTGCAGACCATAAGAGAAACAAAAATACAAACACTTGTTCACTGCTAGGTTGCAGTCAAACTAGATTCTTAAAAAATCCATTCTCTCTTTTGGTCCAATCCATTACTAGGTCTTTATAAACTCATAGAATCATAGAATGGCTTGGGTTGGAAGCAACCTTAAAGATCACCTAGTTGCAACCCCCCTGCCATGGGCAGGGATGCCACCCACTAGGTCAGGTTGCTCAAAATCCCGTCCAACTTCACCTTGAACAATTCCGGGGATGGGGCTTCCACAACCTCCCTGGGCAACCTGTTCCAGTGCCTCACCACTCTGAGTAAAGAGCTTCCTTCTAACATCTAATCTAAATCTCCCCTCTTTTAGCGTAAAACCATTCCCCCTTGTCTTATCACTATCTGCCTGAGTAAAAAGTCCCTCTCCATCTTTTTTATAAGCCCCGTTCAAGTACTGAAAGGCTGCAATGAGGTCTCCCCAGAACCACCTCTTCTTCAGGCTGAACATCCCCACCTCTCTCAGTCTTTCTTCATAGGAGAGGTGCTCCAGCCCTCTGATCACCTTTGTGGCCCTCCTCTAGACCCACTCTAACGGGTCCATGTCTTTCCTGTGCAGAGGACCAGAGATGGATGAGTCTGGGGCCTCACAAGGGCAGAGCAGAGGGGGACAATCACCTCCCTCGACCTGCTGGCCATGGCTCTGTTGATGCAGCCCAGGATGCAGTTGGCCTTCTGGGCTGCGAGCGCACACTGCCAACTCATGCTGAGCTTCTCGTCCACCAGAACCCCCAAGTCCTTCTCCACGGGGCTGCTCTCACAGAGTTCTTCTCCCAGTCTGTCCTCATGTCTGGGATTGCCCTGACCCTGGTGCAGCACCTTGCTCTTGGGCTTCTTGAACCTCATTAGGTTCACATGGGCCCACTTCTCTAGCTTGTCCAGGTCCCTTTGGATGGCATCCCTCCCTTGTGTTGTATCAACTGCACCACTCAGCTTGGTGTCATCTGCAAATTTGCTGAGGGTGAACCCTTACTAAGAAGAACCCTGTTAAAACACTAGTTAATCGCAGAAGCTCAGGTTAGGAACATTCCAAGAAAAAAAAAAAAAAAAAAAGAAAGAAAAAAAAAAGCTATCATAGACAATACCAAAGGGGAAAGATACTGCTTTGATAATGTCTCAGAACAAAGAAATAAAGACCAAAGTTTTGATAGCTGTCTAAAGCAGGGTTCTGCAAGGATCCACAGTTAAACATGAGAGGACTTGAGGAGATGCTACTACTCACTGGGTAGTGAATATCGCCTTTCAGGTGATGACTATCAATCAAAGAAATAAAGTTTTGAAATATTGGTTCGCAACAATACTTTTTTTTATAGCTAAACTATTCCTATTCTAAGAGGGGTGATGAGGGGGAAAAACAGCTTGATGTTGAAGAGATTTTTACTACTTTCTAAGAACTGATACCTTGCACTAGCAGATAACATTTCTAGCTATTGGCAGAATTGCAAATAGTTGCAGGAGTTTTGCAGGAAAGATCAAATAGGGAACTGGCTGTTCCTGTACTGTTATTCAATTCACTCTTCTGCTTCTTTTTCATATCCTTGAATCCTTTCTGAAAATCATGAGCTTTCAGCCAATATGATGTTTAAAGAACACATTTTGGGAGCCTGGTTCTCTGCATAGTCACTCCAGTTTTGCAAGGCCTCTGTGTGAGGTTGCTCAGACAAATAGAGCCAGGTAGGATGCTGGGCTGTGTCTCTGAAATGCCTGTTAATTCTTTCAACAGCCACTGGGAGGCCAAGAGGAGCGCACAGGCTTGCAATGGGTGCTGGCACAAGCTTGCACACAACGTAACCAACTTCAGCAGGTCGAAATGAGCAACCCTGAAAGTGTACCATGCACACGCCAAGTTCTCTAGCCCCCACAACATCCAACTGCCTTAAGAAAAGCAATGCAAAACTAAAGCTACTATCCCGTTGGCAGTTAAACACCACAAATAAGGACCTACCCTGCAACGTGCTATGCATGGGATTTTTATGTTACTCTAAGACCTGTGATACAGCTGTTAGGGGCTTGGCAAGCACAATTTAGACAAATTTTGTAACACAGTAGAATTATTCTGAAAAAGAACAGAAAAGAACTGTTGTTAAAAAAAAAAAAACATATCCAGGAGAGAAACTTGTTCAAACTTGTTCGGAGAAAAGGAGACGAAAAAGGAGGAAGAAAAATGGAATATTAAACTGAAACAATAACAGGTGTAGAATTCTTACTGGCAGTACTCCTCCTGCATCTTTCCCTGTTAATTTTTTTGGTGGGTCACTTCAACCTTCATTCTAGTATAAGAAGCCGTAGAAATAGCCAGTCCAGTAATTCTGTAGCAAACCAGTGTCCTACTGAAAACGCCTGCCCTGGAAACATTAAAAAATGTAGTCTTTATGGTGAAATGCAGTTAGCCAGGGAGATTTCATAGCTGTAACAAAAAGGAGTAGAATTTCAGCCAGTCATTACCACTCAAAGCCATCAAAAGGCAACCAGCTAGCTCCGAGGAGCCAGCTCTGGTCTGTTGACACCCATTTTCCAGAGAACTGAACACCTGCGTCTCCATCTAATTTGCACTAGTTAGTACCAGTCAATACAGTGAAGGTAATACCCAAAGAAACCCCTACTGGGAGGCAATACGACCGCTCATTCAGTGCCCTGTACCTCCAGTCCTATCAAGCAGCCTGCCTGTAGCAGTAATGTAGGGTGCAGCTGAGCCTGACCCTGTGCTCCCTGTAGGCCTCCAAGAACTCTGGACATGGCTAAGGGGTATCCCTCCAGCCCCAAGCACGTGAGATGCTCCAGAGGAACCTACTGGACTTCAAGCTGTCCGGACATCTGAGCTGATCAGTGGCTGAGTTCGTATTCTTCCTGAGCTTGTCAGCCCTTAACATCAAATCCTTTACATTTCTCCTGTTTCATCAACAACACATATTTTTTAGGGAAGGGCACCTAAAAGTGAACCTCCCTGACAGGACACCTTGTGGGGCTGTGGAACAGCCAAATCTCAGTTTCATGCTACTGCTTCTGCACAGCTTCAAATGCTCTTTTGATGGGCAACTTGAGAAGAAAAGGACAACCATCTACAGACAGAATCCCACACTACACAGATTTGCTGAATCAATGCCATACTGAGTCAATAGCTGAACTATTTTCCTTGAGAAGATGACAATGAGATGAAACTCCTGAGGTTTTTGACAGGTGCAACAATTTTCCTCACAGGAAACAGGTACAGTGAGCTTGAATATGTATTACTGAAATACAACAAAGATATTCAATGAATTTTCATAAGTCAGTCAGGATCAATTTCTAAACTTCTATTGAGATACCATAAATAACACTTTGCAAGCCTATTAATTTAATAGCTCTGATATTCATTCTATTTCATCATGTGTTTCCTAAGCTTTTATTCATTTTGATTTGTTTTTTCCTCCTCAAATATTATTTTAAATAGATTTCACTAAATTGCAGCATAATAAGTGAACCGTTTTGTTCTTATTCAAGGAAGCTCAGCAAAAGCATAACAAATAACAAAGCTGATAAAAGGATACACGAAATGCGTACCAAAATCCAGGGGGGTTATTCAAATATCAGCACCACTTAACTTCAGGCTAAATCTCATCAGGCAGCTTTGTACCAAGATGTTGGCCAATGGATTAAGGCCAGCATCAAAGCCTAGTATGTATTGGAATTCAGTTTTTACCCTCATCAATCCCTCCTGACTGTAAGCGTGCAATATAGTAATGTGTTGTTTAGCAACCCAGCTCTGCAAGGTAAGAGGGCCATTTTATAGCTTTCAACTTTGCTGGGTGAGCTAGAATTAAAAGTAGTTGTTAACAAGAAAACAGAATACGTAATGATCATGGCAGAGTCTAAAATAAATTATGACGTTTATGTTCATGCACCTATGTTTGGGAGAGTGAATGTGACTGAACAAGGCAATTACCTTTAATTTGGAGGAGCTAGGGTCATTCCATTAATTATGTCCATCACAGCTAGTTAACAATATTGATTAACAAGATAAGAAGCAGAATAAGCCATTCATCCCTTGAATGGGGTTTTTATAGATTTTTGTAGTGAATTCCTACAGCATATTTGAAAAGGAAAATAACAGAATTGGTAGTGCAATAACTCCAACCAAACAAGATTTCAAAAAGGCTATTCTGAAGAACATTCCGCCTCAATCAGTCTGCTTTTGTTAATATGGAATAATTATTGAGCTAAATAAACAGAACATATAAGAACATTCCATAAGTGTGTCTGACATACGCAGGGAAAACACTCTTTGATCCTTGAAGCAAAGGGATTCCAGGCCCAAACTTCGCGGGGCTGAAGAAAAAGACAAATTAAAATCTGATTGACTGTAACTGATTAAGGAAAATGCAGATTTGCCACAAGGAGTTCTGAACTAACATCAAAATGGTTGTCTAAAAAAGACTCAGTGTAATCCCTGGTTTAACTCAATAACAGTCAGTGGAATCAAATTATGAATTATTTTGTCTGAGATATTATGAAAGAGAAATACAGGCTTACATATGTTTCCTCTCTCTCACTCGTGCAGGCTTGCTCCTCCACATGTTCGCAGTAGACAAGTTCTCAATCTGTGAGATGTCCTGCTATTTTCAAAATAAAAGTCACTTTTTTTGCTGTTTTTTTTTCCTTCCCTCTCTCTCTCTTTTTTTTTTAACATAGTCTCAAAACACGGTGATTGATCCCCAAATTTGGTGGCAAGCAACCAAGTAGATATCAAACATGTGGTGCTTCAGAAGCCCCAGAGCCAAACTGCAAATTGGAAATGCACTCCTGGTTACTCCATCAACAGAAGAGATCCTTGATGTGCAATTCCACTCATCATTCCCCTTGAGTCATTATCAGACAGCCAAGATGAGACAACAATGAACGAACGTGTGCCTGACTGTTAGCATGTCAGACATACATTATTAAAAACAGTAGGGGCAAGAAGAAAGATGAGAGGGAAGGCATTTGCTTCTTTGTTCAGATGTTGGAAAGCTTATTTTGGAAGAAAAGGATCCTAGAATGCACTGACACAGATATAAGGACTTTCTGCAATGAAGGCACCCAAACCTTCAGTGTATTTTGGATAATGAAATTTTCAAGTATTTTCTGTTCTTTTTTAAAGGAATATATATGCTAGGCTCATCTGAATTACAAATGTAATCTCCCATCTGCAATAATTGTTCCTATATCTTGCTATTACCTTTTTTTTTCTTTTAATGTTATAGGCCAAGCAACTGTCCCACACTTAAACAACACAAAAGCAAGCTTATTCTGACCACATCTATAAAACACAAGTTCTTGGTCATGTTCAAAATCATCTTCTCATGTTCTTTACTTAAAAAAGAAATGCAAAGCCTCAGAGTTTTTAGGATATAAAGCAATCACAAATTGTTAACAATATTTAAATGTTTCTCTTAATGAAAATATTTACCAAGCATTTAACTACATTGTCCATAACAAAAATAAAGCTATGGTTGGGTTGATAATATCTACTTTCCTCATCTAGCAAAGAATTAGACCCTCTCAGAACACCTGCTTCAGGCCACAGATATAGTAGAACATACGCTAATGGGGAAAAATGCCTACTCAAATCCCTACTCAAAGTGCACAACTTTTTTTTTTTTTTTCCATTAAAAAAGGTGGCTTTTTTTCATTGTAGACCCAGGCAAATTCTTCAGGAAAGTTTACCTTAGCAATGTACATTTTTAACACGTAAAAGTAAAATAACAAATAACGTGACCAAGAAAGAGATGTGCAACATTAAGACAAAGTATGTTTGTAAAGCATTTTACATGGACTGTCAAAACCTAGAGAAAAAAAATGAGAACTGACTTCTGTCAAAGACTGATAGTTCTGTACATAAAGTGTGCTGTAAATCAAGGCTTGGCAGGAATTTTCCCAACATACCACTTCTTTGCTTATACACGTAAACTTCTAAAAGCAATCAGTAAAATACAAACTATTTTAAACAGGCTGGATTGTTTACTTATAAACATTTTAACAATGAAATGACATCTCCAGGAATGGTGCTTTTGACAGTGGTACTGACAAAGTTTGCAAATACCTCTGGCCAAAGCATCTGAGAAAGGTCCAGAAGAAATACTCACGAAGGATGCTCACATTGTGAAGACAACTGAACTAGTGAGAGTGTATCTCAGTGCCATGAAGCTTACAATGTGGACACAATGTGAATCTAATGTGTTCTGTGTGAAACATAAATCATCGCATACCTTCGCCCGCGGGGGCTGGGGCGGGACCACACACAAAAGGCAAAACTACAGATGCTTTCAAGACTTTAAGAAGTTTGGTGCACTGTGTTATCCATGAATTTCTAGAGGCTTAAATTTGCAAAATAACAAGATATTGTTAGCACTCATTTTTTAAAATGCAAAACTTCCAAATGACTGTGTAAGCATCTCTAAGCCTTGAAAATGGTTTAAGAAAGAAGAGGAGACATACTGGAAATCATCCCTCCCGCCCCAATTCAATGTTATTTCACAACTTCAGTAGTTGCTAATACCCATTGTTAGATATGCTCAAGATACAGCGATAAAAAGCCTGTCATGCATTCAGTGGTCCTCCAGCTAGGATTTTGCTTTAAAATTTCTGAAACTAACCCTCTTAAGTTTTTATGGGGAGTAGAAGGACTAAAACTGGAATGCAACCTATTATCATCTTTTTTTTGGTATCTGCTCAAGATCATGTGAATTGACAGATACCATCCTAGAGTTACTTTAGTGGAATGACTCCTGTTGATATCAAAGGCTATAGCTGAGACTAGGTTCTCATCTAGCAAAAAAACTTAAGTTCCCACTAAAAGGTAGTTTAACCAGTGAAGAACTGTAATCAGAGAAATGCTGATCTCTGTGGAGACTCCTGTGTGCACTGGATTAGACTGGGGGGAACCTAGTGACAGTTAGGGGAGCACATGAGAAAAGGGAAATATTGCCAGAACATTGGGAACTTTTGGAATAATTCTAGGAGATAATTGTAACACCTGATTAAGCTATGCTATTGTTTAAGCATCTTAATATTTCCAACATTACAAAAAAAAAAAAAAGTAATTTTTTTTTCAATAAGCATTGAAAACAGTTTCTAACCAGATTACTTGAGTGCCAGAAGATATAAACTGTTCTTAAATTCACAGTAGACTCCCCTTTCTTTGAATTTTCAAGGGCTGGATACTCTAGTGTTGACTTCTGTTGTTGAAATCAATAAACTGTCTCCCTTTCTTGTTTCCCTCTCTTCACAATGCTTTTGAAACAATCTTTCTCTACTAAACACCCCTGCATCTTGCAGCTACCAAGTCTTTCAAGCTTCTGTCAACAGAGGGAAGCGTTGAACATAATCATGTGTAATTATGTCAAGATTTTTATTCTTATTACTATTAATATTTATTAAGGGACAGCAAACTTTGTAACAGACGTTTTTCTTTCAAACAGAGGTGGTATATTTTATTCTAGCCACGTGATACAGGCAATTCTATTTCTGCCCGCATTGCAGCTGTGCTGCAAAAAGTCAGATTTATAGAAATTAGCAGAATTTATTCTTTTAGATCTGTTAACCAAGGACCACAGTTTTGACTAAAGAAGGTGTGGCTCAGTAGGTACATCTGCATCCAAAAAGAACCTCTGTGCTTTCAGTTTTACTGGCAGATACAACAGAACCCATAAACTGTGAAGATAGCTTGTGAGCTTCGTAGCATGGGTGCACAAAGGTGTGTGCATTCCTGTACAAAGATATGGGACTCTGCCTCTCGGAAAAATGTAGCTTTAAGATCCAAAGAGGAATTAGAAGAAAAAAAGGAAAGGCATATTAAATAAATTCAGTAGCACGCCAGCCCTCTTACCTGTCTCATGATACTTCTTCATAGATTAAGTAATAAGCATCTTGTTAGGTGAGTGCTTATCTGCAGTTGCCAGGCTCTTTCATTTTCATTTATCAGGCCCTCTGCTTCTTCCCCCTCTCCTTCATTCTCCTACAATGTCCCGTCTGTGCTTCTTACGGGCTGTGGCATTTCATGAACAATACATGCTGGTGACAAACTGCAAACTGCTCTGTTCTGCAGTTATTCTTCTAATCTCTCTCTTGGTTAAAGAACAGTACTAAATGGCACTAATCTTCCTATGCTAAAGCAGAGTTTGTCATTTTTACTTTGGACTGCTGACATACTGTTCACTGTTTACATCCCTGTTTCATTTGATTACAACAGGGAAACAGCCAGGTGTAAGAGTTGGCTGCCTTAAGCATATGACAACTAGACAGTCCCAATTCAAAGCGAATCACCATTGCTGCAGTGTCCACACCCTTAATTGGGCCTGAAGGGAAAAGATGGTTGCTTGGAGAAAGAACTAACATACCTTGCAACATCTATTGTCTTGGATTGTTGTTGTTTTTTACAGTCTGGAAATATGTAGATGAGTTTTCAGGCTTTTTTCCCTGCAATAAATTTTTCAATATAAATTTACTTCATGAATTTAAATTAAAAAATACAAAAATAACTTGGAATTTAAGAGGCAAGTATGTTAAGGTTCACAATATTAGAAAAGTCATCAAGACTGTGGTGAATTTTGATCGCTCATGTTGCTAAGTCAGAAAAGCTTCAGCTATGTGAGATGCAAACAATGCTTCTTTCAAAATAAACCCATTTGAAATGGTTATCAGAATGTTATTTAATTAGTATTACCGATGTTGCAGGCCAACACTATCGCACACACTTCCTGTGCTTTAGAAGAATGATAATCTAACACTGCTGATGGAGGATTCACAAGACAGCAATAAGTTTATGTCACCCAGAGCTGGGCAACGACTGTGATTCCACAGTGCAAAAACTTGTGCCAATGTCAAGACGCTTTAGGCAGAAGAATATGTTAGCTCTTGCTGAGATCCACATTCCCCCAGTGACAATGCTCATTATTATGTGAGAGTGAATTTAAAGCTAACATTTAGTTACACAGCAGTGTCATTGACAAAGGTCTGCAAAGGCTTTTTAGGAGTTTAAGACTCATTGAATCAGAACAGCTCCTACGTGCTCACGGGGATCCAGGTAACCATAAGCTCTGAGGTGCAGCTGTTAGGGACTCAGCAAGCATGACTTAAACAAATCACAGCAAACTTGTTCTGAAAAAGAACAAAAGAGAATCCTTGCTAAAAAAGCAAAGCCCAAGAGAGATTTGTTCAGGAAAAGGAGAAGCAAAAAAAAAGGGAGAAGAAATGAAAGAGTGAACTGAAACAATAACAGAAGCGGGGCTGTGACTAACAGTCACAGTGACACACACATGAAAAATATTACATGTGAAAGGATTCTCACAGAGATGTTTCAAAACTGCTTCTTAAGTGGGCAGTGCCATCAATGCTCCTAAATGATAAGCTTCATTCACTGTCTATCTTTCGTCTTTTGTATCTTCTGTTGCCTACAGTGAGTTAGGTGTAGACAGTTCCTGCTGTCCTGAGTGAAATTACTCTGCAGTTGATATGATTTCTTCCATAGATCAAATTTAAGAACTTGAGCTGGCATTTTCAAATACATCCAAGAATAAACATCTAATTCCTCATGGGATTTTTCACAGAAACTTCAGCACATGATCATTTTGAACCACTGGATATATTCAAATCTACTTTAGAAGAGAAAAGGAGAAAAGAAAAAAAAAGCAAAAAAAGAAAAAAGCAATGTTCCTATTACTTCATTATTTCTGCAGAAAATAATCTTTCCCAGCACTGATTCCATACCCTGTGCCAGATTTAACAGGGAAGATAGAACACAGTAACTTCTTTTAGAGTGTTTTCAAGCAGGCGAAATCAAATACATAAACAAACCAAGAATCTAAAATAGCTAAGAGAAAGAAAGTGACCCAAATTCTGCTTTCAGAGATAAAAACTTTTTTTTTTTTTTAAGCAGCACAACACTTGTTTTGTCATTTGTTTCTCATTATCACTAAAACAACATGAAACTTTAAATTGTAACTGCACACAAAAATTGCAGCCAATGTGGACTCTCCTATTCTGGATGATGTCTCAACTTCAGAAACACAAAATATGTAGGTTTTGCAGAAAGGAAGATTCCATACACATTAAACGTGATGTCTTTGTTGTTATATTTGCATTTTTCCCTTCTGCTTTTGCAAAAAAAAGTACTAATTTTATGATATGGGTGTAAGAGGTGTTCAGATAACATTTTCTCCTGTCTGAAAAACCTGAAGTCATGGTAAATATTGACTGCTTGCATGTCTGTACTAGATAGAAGGACAGTCAGCAGTTGACATGACAACAACACTGAAAAACAGTAAATAGTAAAACTAAATGCATACTGAATCTGATGACAAAAAGATGTGAAAGGGCACCAGCTCTGTCCAATTAAGAAAAATCCCCTCATCTTTGTGGTCATGAAGATTGGATAATATCCCATGCTTTTTTTTTCCTTTCTCAAGGGAAGAAAGGAAAATTTATTTGAGGTAGCTTAACTTGGATTTTAGCAAAGTTTCAGTTTAGCCTTCCTGTCTGTTTACTCCAACTAGGAGATGTTTTCCATTTAAGAAGCAGATTAATTAATTTAATTTAACCCATTCTATACGCCTAAGGTAAAAAACACTGCATTTTCATTTATTTATGAGTTATTTTTCCCAGATCCTGAAACTGGTGGCAAAAAATTGTGGTGGAATTAAATTCAAAGAAGCATCTGATTTATGTTACCCCTTACAGCAAAACCATCCCCTTTTCATGGTTGAGGCTGTTTCCCTGATACCTCCCATCTGCAAGAGAAAGTGACTCTCACTTTTACATACTGGAATAAATATATATATTTTTAACTCTTAAATGTTATCATTTTAAGGACTCCCAGAAATGTTTTGGATGTATTTCCCTGTTTGAAAGTTCATAATCTACTATAACTACACTGACATTGGTAAGGATTTTCTGTTCTTTTTTAGAAAGGAAATAAAATATATGTTGAGCTACAATCTGAAATTGGATTGCCAGTGGGTTTAACATTATGCCAGTTATGGATACTACTGCTCTGGTAAATATGGTTCATTTAGATGTCCCACTGCTTTTCCTCACTTCATTTAGATAATGTTCCTATCGTCTCAGTTTCCTTTTTTGTCACAGATTGCCTGTAGAAAAGTGTAAAGCCAATTTAGATATTACATTAGCCTCAAATCATGACAAAAATCAAAATAGGATGTACAGTACAGCTGTTCTTGTCAAGGTTTCTAGCTAAGACCATTACTTATATAAGACGAGAAAACCCCTATTAGTTTGTGTGTTGCTATCTGTGGGTCTCCCAGAAAGTGCTATCCCTAGGTTTACAATTCATTCAGAATTAACTGAATAAATTAACAGAGCTTGAATTCTCTGTAACTTCAATTTTAGCTTTAAGTAATTTCACCAAGCACCATTGTTTTAATCCTGCTAATCATTTCTCCAACAGCAACAACATAGGAATGGGAATCCTTTTTGTGTTTCAATTTATTACCCAGGGTGAAGCTATATAATGGAAATTTTTAGACTCAGCCATTGAAAGTGACATTTTGCATGGCCCTTGCTCATGGTAAAACAAATTGGTGGAACCTAACTTGAACGAATGGCTCTAGACATGGATTTGAAACTCAAGGGCTTGCTTTGCTAACTGTCAGTATCTAGCTAGTACTTCTGTGGAATGAAGAAAAATCTCCTGTTCACTCACAACTGTTTTCACTTTGGGCATACTGCATATCTTAAATTTCAGCTATAAACAATAAAGTTATAGGCACGTTATAATTCATGCACAAAATATTTGCATTTTTCCATAAATATGTTTCAAATTTCAGCTTGTGCACTTCAGTCTGGAGGGTATCTGTATTCTCTAAATCTCATTTTAAATTGAAAATACGCACATTTTCATTTTTATACCTCTGCGCTGTTTGCCCACACCAACATTCCTGTTCAGATCAGCTGAAGTAATTTGTCAGTTTACATCAAACCAATTATTTGTAGTTCACCTGTTTTTAAAGGAATACAGCTGTTTCATTTCAATTGTTTTTAAAAGATATCGTTATAAAGTGCCTACCTTATTTTTCAAACCCTTCAATATTTTTACATTAGTCCTTATTTAATGAGAAAGTCAAAACGTTTCTTTGAGGTAATTCATACTTCTACTGTTTTCCAAGAGAAAATATTCACCTTTGTTTGAAAATACTGCGCTTCAGTTACATCTTTACTTCCAGCTAACTTTCCTCTCAACGTGAACACTGGTCACAATTCACTTTAGGTGCTCTGAAACAGGAAGTAGCAAACAAAACCGTGGTCGGATCCCACTGGAGTTGGTGGCCGTTTGCAGCACTGCAACGGTTAAGCAACCCTTCAGAATGAAGCAATGAATGCATTATTTTTCTGTTTTTTCAAAACATGACATTTGATGTTAACGATTTGGTTACTAAAAACAATGCTTTTATGCCTGTAAATTATAGAACAATCCTTGCTTTTAGAAGAATGATGACTAAAATACTGAAAAGGCAAAGTATTTTTTAAAGTTGACATATCTCTTTTGTATAGCTATTAGTCTCTGCTAACAATCATTCCTTCAACTATAAATTGACAGTTGCCACATACAAATGAGATTGTCTTTTGTCAAAAAGATCCTGTATAATTCTGGGAATTAAAAAAAAAAACCACACATCATTTCTATCTGTTTACTGCAGACAAATACACTTCATTCAATCATTTGCTGATTGTCAGATGTACCTCATATATCTTATCCTGTTTCACAACTAAACTATCATGCAATTGGCAAAGGCTTACTCTTATAAACTCTCTTGTCCAGCTGCCAAAAGATACAAGCAAATGAAATTCCTTTAATTTCAGTGGAGCATAACTCCAGTAAAGCAGCAGTTTCAGATGTGTGAACATTAAACAAAGATGCCAGATACGTTTTCAGATGTTGACGGGAAATAAATTAGAAACGAGAATCCAGAGGTGAGAACGGGTAAAGTTTGTACTTTAGCAACATTTTTCCTGTTAGAGATTGTATATTAATAGTACTTATTTAACAGTTGTAATTAAAATCTGTGAAGTCTTCCCCTCAGCTAGAAAAGTCAAAGACATGGGAACGTCTATGGAAGAGAGAGTACATTTTTTAAGACCAGTCCAGCCCTCTTTAATCAGTCTGCAAGGAGCTCCAAAGATCCCGAGAGGATTAAGTGATTACTCATTCATGAGAAGTTTGCAGGATCAGGGCTTTTTTTGAGAAGCAATGCTTATTCAAAGCTCCTTCTCAAATACTTCTGCTACATCAGTATTTCCATACACTGAAGTAGGAAAAGGATCCTAATTTGCTTCATTTATAAAAGTGGGTGTAAACAGATGTGGATGTCTTAATTTCATGCCATCTGTTCTTTCCTTTGCTTTTCCACTCTTGGACAACACATAGGTGTCACCTGAGTAAAGAAAGAGTATTCACAGAATTCAACAGTGAGCAGATTCCTTCCTTCGCTAAAATTACAAGGGATAACTATACGTATTCCCCTGGGTTAGCCAGGGAAAAGTTACCCAATCTTGCCAAATTTCTCCATTTTTGGTGCCAAGGAGGTGAAGAAGCTGGGTAGAATGGAATCAAATCAAAATCCAGGCAAGTATGTCAGCGTTTCAGTGAGAAGGCTAACATAGCCTTCAGTCCTTTCTAGCGATCAGATTAGCAGCGTGGATCAGAAACTTTGCAGAGGCGATGTGTGTGCCAGAGCCACTTGTCAGGAAATAATTTTGTTATCATTTTCCTCTCTCTGCAATAAAGTAAGATAAGGGGGAGAACCCGATACAGACAGTCATCTTAGTTTTCTACAGTCTCAGGACTATACCTAATCAGTATTGTCAGCCTTAGGCATGCGCAAATATTGAGACTGGTTTAAACTGAAACACACTGCCCGAGAATCCAAGACAAGAATTTTGTTTTCCTTGCCTTCAGTTTGATTTTACACTTCCAAGTCTTTCCCTGAAGACAGAAGTTCATTTGTTTAAATAAAAGCTAAGATTTTTTCACTTAACTAATAGACTCAAAAATATAGCTTTAGAGCGGAAAAAAATCCCCACTAAATGCATATCACAGCAGTGCTAACATGCAGTGCTAACATGCATAACTCTTGTGCAATAGTCTTTCTAAATCTTTTTGCATATTCCAGAGGGCAGGATATCACATTTAGTGCTTCAGCATTTCCAGAAAGCTACCCTCACGCTGCATGTTTCAGTTTGTCTTTAGAAGCCTTACAAGTTCCGTTCTGTTTCAGTCTGCTGAGTGATATTTCCGAAAGCAGAGGATGAAGAGCACCAAGAACATGTCAGTTTATGTTCTCATACCCGCACCTAAACTGGTGAAGATCTTCAAACTCATTTACGGGGTTCACCAAATGAAAATTTCAGTTCACGTACACCTGCCCTTGGTTTTTTGAACTTCGCGGCTGGCACAGTTGACCCTGAGCCATGTCCAGGATGACTTTTCCAGATGCCATCTCTTCTGATTTTCTCTCTAGCTAAAATGCAGTGGGATGTGATGATAGTGCTCAGTGCGCCCTATCACAGTCAGCAGTTCAGTCACACGGAGCAGCTATTCTCTCTCCCAAGCTGTGCTCCAGTGTGACAGCGACTGGAAAGCAGCAGTGCTGGGTAAGCTACCACCTGACGGAGGAGACAACGCTCCTGTGTATCGCTGGAAGTCCCTTTTCACAGTTGAGGAAGAGCAGTGTTCTGCAGCTCAAACTTTTTATTTTGTACAACATATTTTTTTAGTTTCTGTCTTCTGTTCGAGTCAAACCTATCCAAAGGGCAGTAGGTACTGAAAGAGAAGAGGACCCTTCTGGAGGAGGATGGCTGTTTGGTAAACAAAGACTATCTCAATCAGATGCAAGAGCACAGAATAGACTCACATTTACAACGGCTTCAGCACTGTAGACCCAATCATTTTCTGTGACAATCTTCAGCTGGAGTAAAAGTACTTGGGCCCACTGAAGATAAATAATTTTAAGAAGCAGCTTTAACTCAGCTCTTTAGCCTCCATCCTTTAAGTCTATATGGAAAGAGTTCTTTGTGGCTATATGAAAAAATACCTCTGCCAGGTCATCTTGCAGTTTCCTCTAACTCCCTTTGACATTAATTCCACCGCAGTCAATGATGTTACATATACATGAACAACAGGCCCTGTGATTTTCGTTAGCTCTGAACGCACCACAAACCTAGCTAAGTATTTAATGCTTAATGGTCTAAATCAAAATATTAAACTATGAAGCTATTCATGTTTCTATGATAAAGCACGTTCTACATCTTTTGTAATTTTATGATGTTATCATAATGCTGGTTACAGAAGACAACAGTTTGAACACAATACCTAAATTACTTCCAAATTTAGAAAAAAATATTTTAAACAAATTTATCTTGTATTTTCATATTTTATCACGTTACCTAAGTGATCACCACAGCTGTAAGTGCAACAACATGAAGTGCACAGAACCTAAAGAATACATTCTAAAAAGCTTTAGATACATACACAAAGAAAGGAACAGGGTGGCTGGTTATTTCTAGGTGCTAGCCTCCTGATATGCAAAGGCTTCTTTACGTTGTGTCACACTAAAGCAAACTTGAAGTGACCCAGGTTTATAATCGTATCGTTTCAAGAGTGCTTTACATTCCCAGAGCTAACCAGTATAAAGGGGGAGTGTAGTGTAAAGGAGAACCAAAGCCCCAGAGTTCTTCAGTATTATGGCTTTACATTTCTCTTCCCTTCTGTTTTTGAAATACAGCACATAGTATTATAGATAGTTATGTCTTGCACATTACAAGCAATTACTGGGCAAAATGCTTTTCTTTGTCAAAGTCATTGGCAAAACTTGCATCATCTTCAGAGCAAACAAACTCAGATCATATCACTGTGTACATTGAAGGTGAAGTGTGTTGTGAGAAAAAAGGAAGACAAATGACATTAAGTAATTTACAACGTGCTCTTAAGAAAAAAGAGCACAATTGAAAGAATCATATTAATATAATAAAATCTGACTTTCCTTCAAAGAACATGTTAAAAACTTTACACATCAATCCTTTGCACTAACATGTGGTAAAATACTGAATATATCTCAGCTGCAATCCATACTGTCATGGACTCTTGAAGGCTCATTGTAGTGTTACTGAAACCTGCAAACTGTCCAGATGCAGGGAGCATCTTTCTGCACCAGACAATTGACTGCAAGGAGGTTATTAGCAAATGCCATGACACAAGACGTGTCCCGATCCATTTTTTCCAGGAAGCTTTTTACAGTTTCTGAGCTTTGCAGTTTCTAAGAACATTGCATGACCCTGGTGACCCAGGCGAAGACATTTAGGAGCATCGGAGTGTAGTTTTTCAGTCCCTACAATCTTTTTATTTAAACTCTAAATTATAACTTTCAGGGGTACACTTTAATCATAGATAGTAAAGATGACTTTACAGCTGTCTCACCGGTTTGAAAATAGTGCTTCACTCAGAAGGTTTATAGCCCATTAAGACAGTATGCTTTTCCTTGTAATATCCAGTCCTGTGCAGTACTAATTTCATTCTAACACTATGATTTGAACACCATACATACAATTAGTTTCTATCAAGAATGAAAGCTCTTTCACTCAAGGTCAAAAATCTATGAAGCAGGATGAACAGATCATTTCAGTTCAAGAAAAACTAGTCAAAGCTCTGTTGTTTCAGATGTTTTTTCCCTTAATTCTGTCTAAGAAAAGTCAAATTTCAGTCTCATTTTTCTTCTGCTACTGTTGTTCCTCCACACATATTGGAATTCAGTTTTAGCCAAATTAACAGCAACTATCTACACAGAAAATTAGAAAATATAATGAAACACTGTTTTAGAACTTCACCAAAGAGCTGTCTCAGTCACTTCATGAATATTAAATAGCAGTGATGTAACTAGGGTGGCATAAAGCACTATAAGAGAGTACTGAGGTGTTTTTGTTTTTTTTTTTTTTGGAAAAGGAAAAGGAAACTTGCACCACAACAAAAGTTCAGGTAAAACCATACCTGCAGTGACAGCAGACCTTTCTGGCTTATTTCATTTGTCAGCTCGTCTCTCATTTAGAGGAGTAAAGATAGCATTCCATAAAAACTTCTCATTTCTTATTTCAGAAATCACTAAGTTCATAAAACACCACAGCGATTCTAGAAAACAGCCATTTGTGTATAAATCCTACAGTGTTTAAATTTTCCTGAATGGACTGTCATCTTCAGTTTTAATGTTTGTCATATATCAAATCTGCCCTAAGTCCCAGCAAGATGAAAGGTTTGATCACTCTGCCTTCCTCTCAATACTTGCAATTAAGTTTTAAAGATGTATCTCTAATCTTCCTGAAATAGGAGGGTACATGCATAGGATACAGATACACATGGATAAATTCAGTGCTTCAGAAAAAGATTTTTCTTCTATCTACAAATCTATGAAGCCAACAGATGCAGTTAGAAAAATTATACGAGTTTCGTCAGGTCTTTAAAAGATGCAACAGATTCAAAAGCAAAAGTGAGGCAAAATAGCTGAGACAAAATTGAGACAAACACAAGCTGCTGGTGTTCCTGAAAGTAATTTAGTACCTGTGAAGTAGAGGAGAGTTTAGGAGAAGACAATGGAGAACTAAGAGGGGGAAAAAAAAAAAAAAAAAAAATGCATGCACAATATGGGGTATTAGCGGGAGGAAGGAAACTAGAAACCCAGACAGGTTCAGTTGTACCAGTATCTACTTCTACAACCCATTCACTTAAAAAAGACACCTACCTAACTCTACATGTATTTATGTTTTTAAAGGAAAACTATGTAAATTATCTAAGAGTCTCTTCAAAACCAGGAAATAAAGTATATCAGCTGCTATGCATCCTTAGAAAGCATTTTCTTCCTAGGGCTAAACAAGAGAGGGAGCATTGTAGCATCCTCTGAATCAACAGTTTTTAATCATTTCCAGTTGAGGTGGATAGGAATGGAGAGAGGAGTTTTCAATTCACTCCCAAAGTTCACACCAGTTTTGGCTGAATGAGACCAGCTGCATATTAACAACTGGAGGACATCTGAGAAAAGATGACACACACATACGATACTGAGTTCACTGAGACAGGGGCTTTCTTTCATTCATGGTGATATTTTAAAGTATGCTGTAATTACATATATTATTATTATTATTAAATTTAGGGTATTATTATTCAAGTTAAACAGTACTTTTGTTTGATACTGTGGTGGTTTTACCCAGCTGAGCAGATGAACTCCACCAGAACTGCTCTCTCACTCCCCCCTCCTCAAAGAAACAGGGGGAGAAAATATGATGGACAAGGGCTCAAGGGTTGAGATAAGGACAAGGCTGCTCACCAATTACCATCACGGGCAAAACAGACTTGGCATAGGGAGATTAATATAATTTATTACTATCACTAGCAGACTAGAGCAGTGAGAAACTAAAAGCAAACTACAAACACCTTCCCCCCA
>VXAL01009320.1:517034-548861 GCA_013399475.1 Chauna torquata
TGGGCTGCAGCCTCCTTCAGGCCACATCCACCTGCTCCTCCGTGGTCTCCTCCACGGGCTGCACGTGGAGATCTGCTCCATGTGGTGCCCCATGGGCTGCAGGGGGACAGCCTGCTCCACCATGGGCCTCACCACGGGCCACAGGGGAACTTCTGCTCTGGTGCCTGGAGCACCTCCTGCCCTCCTTCTGCACTGACCTTGGTGTCTGCAGGGCTGTTCCTCACTCCTCTCTCCCAGCTGCTGTTATGCAGCATTTTTTCCCCTTTCTTAAATCTGCCCTCATAGAGGTGCGACCAGCATCGCTCACTGGCCCAGCTCTGGCCAGTGGTGGGTCCCTTCTGGAGCCGGCTGGAGCTGGCTCTGATCTGACATGGGGCAGCTTCTGGAATCTTCTCACAGAAGCCACCCCTGTGGCCCCTCTGCTACCAAACCTTTACCACATAAACCCAATACAGATATAGATAAAGATTCCTCGATCTTGTTCCTGCCACAGCAAAGAGAGCTGTGTTAACCTAGTTATCCACATATTGAAAACCTTACAAATTTTCCATATAAGCAAGAGAAAGCTGAAGTACTAAATCACCAGTCAGTGGAGGTCCTATACAGAGTTTTAAGATGTGTTTTAAAGAGTCATTTGTCATAATTGAAACTGAAGTTCTACTTCGTGGCAAATTTCAATGTTTGTTTTCAGTCTACAATGAAATGAATGTTAAATTCAAACTTAAAACTGCAAATAAAAGCAACCTGGGATTAGGCAGCATAGAATGCACATACTTTCCAGTGAATCACTAAATGCTGAACCTGCTTAGCACCTCTCAGTATAAAAATTCAAATTTTGTCCTACTTCTCCTGACAAAAGGAGTCATTCATTTGATAGTACTCTTTCTCATGCTACCTTGTTTTGAAAGGTGCTAGAGTTGTGGTTTCACACATATGAGAGAAGGGCTGCACAGCTAAACCAGCTCAAGCATCCTCTTATTCTTGTTCTTCCTGCTGGGCTGACATAGTTCCCTCTGCAGTAAATTGGATCATCAAATTCACCTGGCTAGGAAAAATTCTTTTGCAAGATTTGATTACTGTTATTCTTTTCTAAAGGAGGAAGAGGAGGCAAGTGGACGGAAGCATAAGTGAACACTGTCAGTAAAGAAATGTTCCCAGAGGAAGGTGTTTAGCTTGACTGAATGAGTATTCCCAGTTTTATTTACGAATATTTAAATGTTACACAATTACAGATGTAAGTCTCATTCTAGTCAATGCAGAAGCACACAACATCTAATCAGCCTAGCAAGTCACGGAGTTTAACCGGAGCAGAATTATGCCTTGCATGAAAGCAGACAATACCTACTACCTTTAGCACCTGTAAAATCAGCACCAACTTCCAATGTATTACGAGGTTCCTGTCTTTTGTTTCCCCTTCCTGGTCCTTTGAAACTAAAAATCCTGAATTCCTATAGCTGAAGAGCTACCTAAAGATCTTTACTTGCTAACTCTCAGGAAAAGGATGGAAAACTGAATGAAAACAATCCTAATGCATCAGAACAGAAGTCTGCAGTGATACTTCAGATTTGTTTCTATAAATATTGTAAACAACTCTGATAGTTTCTTATTTCAAACATCCTTTTAACATATTATTTCCAAATTATTGTTAACTTGCCTCCTAACTTTTATAGGGATAAATTATTAGCAGCTTCCAGATGGAAAGAGGTGGAAAAACACTACAATAAATGGGACAATCAACACTGTGTTTCAGTATTATTTTCACTTCTCATTTCATTGTGACTTTCTTCTAACAGCCTCAGATGAAAGCATAGTCACAGAATAACATATATATAACATATAAATAACAGTACATTTGTTAACTCTGTTTGCCCAGCAAGAAGTTAGAACATACAATAGAAATATTCACAACAGTAATGGCTATTCTGAGATTTCAAGTAATGCAGGTAAAATTAGGATCAAGAGCTTGGAGATTCCCCTTCGAAACAAAGAGAAATACATTGCTGGGTCTGTGATTTTGCTTTATTCTCACTATGGAAAAGGTTCTCAAGCATCTGCTGGACGTAAGAGTAGCAGCTACAAGTGATAAAATTTAGTAGCAATTACACGCAAGTTAAATGTAATTGAGGTACAGTGGATTTTCAACAGGAAAACAACTTCAAAGTTTCCCCCTTGGCTCAAACGCTGAGGAAAAAAATGTAAAAATAGCCTTGCTCTTCTGCAATGCACACCATACATAAGTCAAAGATGGGCATAAGAGCGGTCTGTTTTAAAGCCTCAGCCTACACTGTATTCTGGTGGCTATAGCATCACTTGATCACCTTTGCATCCAAAAGTTCAGATGGGATCCAGCCCCTGCAGGTCTACACAAAATGTGAATTTATAATATGCTTACTGAAGCACAAGCTGTACTGCTCACCAAGTCCAAATGAGTTAGCTTTTATAAAACTTTGTGAATGTGTATCTGGGGGTGGGACAACATACTCAGAGTTAAAGCAGAAGAAGAAGCAGAGAATATGATCATATAGAAACGCTGATTTGCAATAGTAAAATACAACATTTCATTAATATATTAATGCAGTTAGAAGCCCTATAGTTAATATCTACTTTGTAGTTAATGCATCCAGTGAATATTCTGTTCTGCCTATATTGAAGATAAATAATGCAAATACGTTTTGGGAAATATCAGAGTTTAGCTATACATGTGTTTTTGTACATTTGCTTGCTTTTACGTATGCCTGGGTTGAGCTCTCTGAAAGCTGTTGTAGACTCACACTTCAGTCAATAAGAATGATAAAATGTGACTTATCTGATTAACCGCAAGTATGCACTATGGTTTAAATTCAAAATATTCATGATTAATCAACTCAGTAAATTGTATCTTGGAAAAGCTATTAATAAAAAATATTTGAAAAGATGATCTCAAGGAAATTGTGATCTGTTTGTGGTTATTCTATAAGTAGAAAAGAAGGACTAAAATCATTCAATATACTACTACCGTTGGATTATTTGCTCTGCTCCACGGAACACCCATAAGCACATTCAACTATTAAATTAGCACTGCTAAGCTGTGCTATTTGTGTTGGCTATTTTTATACACAGCAGGCAATAATCATTGCTTAATGAGAGACTAGGCTTTAACACCAGGTGTGATTTTGTTGTTAAGAGATCTATTTTTCCTACTTTTTGTAGTTTTCATCCAAACCAGTTTTCATGGTCCTGAGGATTTTTTTTGTCCTGAGGATTGCATGTTGAATACTGATTCCAAGCTCAGCATGGTGTGCGGTATTTGATTTGCACTGATTGTCATAAAATGTAACACATAGTGTTCTGTGAAGATACGCAAGGAAAGTGTGATTTTTTAATGTACCTTGAATTAGAGATCACTTCTAATTTTCAGTCTCTTCTATTATATTTCAGCTTTCCTTTGCAAAGAAAAGCAAAGCTGTATTTCAAATGTTGGTTTCTCAAAAATCCACCTGTAATAAAGAAAGAAATGTATTCACAGTATTTACTGCCAGAACACTACACAAGAGAAGTAAACGTTTTTTTCTGTAGTAATAACAAATCTTCAGCATATAAAAAGCTTAATTACATACTATAGATGGCTGACTTTCTACTTTGCTGTTCAGCTATTCAAGAAGAAACAATGTTGTAAAATCTTAAAAACAAAAATCAAGGAAGATAAACGTAACTTCTGTACACTTTACAAGAGAAAGCCCAGTTCTGAAAGATTTACAAGATGGACGTAAACTCCTACTACAGGCACTTTTGGGCAAGAGACAAATAAACAAGCAAAACTACACAACTGTGTTTGCCAGACTGTTTTTGTTTGTTTTGCTTTGTTTTTTAACTTAATGAACTTAAGTACAACCAGATCAAGCAAAAACATGCATTATATCTCCCCAAAAAAACACAAGCAGATCCAATTACTTTCATGGGAGATTTTTAGCCCAACATAGAGCAAATAGAGAGCAGAGCCCTATAAATTCCCTTTTACAAAATACCATTGCCAAAGACAAATATGAAACAAACTGAGAGCATCACCTCACCCATAGCTTACAATTTTCAGACTAGAGTAGCAATACTGTAAAATTGACACCAACTTTAAGTGTGTAAAATAGAATATTTTAATATTTCTGAATTGAAAATATCAGCCATGAAGCTGAAGACTAAAGTAGTCGAGGATGTGGGACTACTCTCACACTTAGAGAATGTCTCTTTCTGTGAACCAGGGGATACCCTGGACTGTAAATGGGGAACTTTGCTATCTATTTCAAAAATACTGAAAAAGGAATTCCAAAGCGTACATATAATATGCGTGTTTGAAAACACTAGTCCAAAAAAGCAAATATAATTCAGACTAGCAGCTACTGTACTTTATCTCAGTTTTCATTTTGAGACTAAAGAAGGTACCCCTCACCTACTGCAAAGCAATAGCATGCAGAATATTCACATTTTTATGGCATGTGATACACACAAACACAATCAAAATGCTAAAGATAGCTGCTGGCTAAAACAAGAATTAGTATTTTCTGTCTTCTATGGACCAAAGTTTTTTGTTGCTGTTTGCATTTTTCCTTTAAATTGTCAACTGTTACGCATACAGATCCAAAACTCAGTAATTTTCCTGGCCTCCTGTAATCAGGTTGAGAGAACTGACAACCTTAGCAACATGGGATAATTTAAAATAATGATATTACTGCAGAGCTATTTCTATCCAAAACTTACTAAGATTGGTTAGGGTTTGTACTACTAAAAATTACTGTAGAACACAAAGTAGCACTTGCAAGATGCGATGGTACGGAAGCCTGAAGTTCTAAATTTGAATTCATCGGTGACAATTTTCTCTCATTCTGCTCTATGCATGTGTCTAAGCTTATGAAAAATAGATGGTCTCCATTCCAGTTAACATCAGAATACATGTTTGAATATGTATTTTCCCTAATTAACAAACAAAGGAAGATGAAGTGCTGCATCCATACTACCTCAGGAAACCCCAACTTCATCAGTTTGCTTCTACAGCATACCCTAGTTTACTTTCATAACTGAGGCATTACGGATTCATCTTTTTATTGCACACATCTCATAAGAGTGATGTGAAATTAGTAATTATCATCCATGTAGCTCTTAAAACCCATAGTGAGCTATGTAGAAAAATTATTAACAGTCATTTAAATTAACTGCCTTGTTGTGCAACCAAAATTTCACAGCATTCAGAAAAAGCAAGTAGAAACAAGATTTCAGGTCAAAAGAAAAAAGTAATCATATGATTGAAAAATATTTGTGATGTGACACTGCAGAATACATATCCCTATTTTATCCCCCACAACCACATTTTTAAAAGTTTGTTTTTGTCTCCTAAGTATTCAGGAAACTCCAGAATTTCCGTAGAGATACCCAGATATTGCATATGTTTTGCACCAGGTAGGGGAAAACCAACACATTTTGCTTTTTCCCAGCAACATAAATCATTAAAATCTTCATGCGGTGCTAGCAGTGCACACTCACGCACTCAGGTAACTATCCCTACTGCAAAAGACGGAGACGATCCTACAGTGCCTGCAACATGGAGCACTGCTCATTCAGCAGTAAACTACCCCTTCAAATCAGCCTGTTTTCTAGCTGAAAGGTACAAGTAAATTCATATTTGCTGAGGAAACAACCACATTTCTCTTCTATATACTGGTTTCTATTCTGTGTGAGCAAAAGCAATATAAGAATACAGCCCATTTTGACAAATGGGGGTTTAATGCATAAATGATTGCTCTCTACCAAAGTTTTACCTGCTTATCCAAATTGCACCTATGGCTTATTGACAATGCCTTCTACTGCTATGCTTAAATCACTCAGACAAGTGAGAAATGTGGCTGTGTTAAAAAGAATGCCTCTCTTCATCAACATATTATGGGTCTCCATGCATCTGTGAAAATTACAACAGAAAAACCCAAATTCTCACTTTTAATTGTACATCTTGTTTCAGGTCTGCACAAAGAAGCAACTAAGCAGAAGCAACACATCACCTGGTTTCACTTTGAGTTATGAGTCACTTTTTGGTGCATTTTTCTACTCAGATGTCAGAATCTCCATTCTTAGATGACTAGACCAAGCCACAGCTGAGTTAATCTACTGTTGGTGACAGTCCTGCTTTGAGCATATGGTTGGACCTCCATAGGTCTCTTCCAGCCAACATTTCTGTGATTCTACATTATGAAATAAGTATACCAACTAGAAGTTAACACCACATTTCTTATGCTCTTTTCTAGTGCAGCATAATTTTCTTGTCTAAACAACCTTGTCCGTACCAAGATTTCTTCTTTCATGCTTGCCAAGGACACCCTTGTACAAACATTAAGATATTGTCAATTCTTCCTTTCACCAGTTGCCTAATCCTGGCCTGAAACAAACAAACACTACCCTCAGAAGTTAAGCAGAGTTGCTAGGTTGGACCTCTAGAGACAAGCACTGCTTAAATCCAATCGCTAACTCAGTGGAAGTGGAAGAAACTTGACCTCTCAATGCTTTGATTCCCTGTTATTTATATAGCCATAGTATCAAGCATGCATATCTGGATATTTATGTATCTCCCAAGCATGGGATGCACAGTTGCAGTGGCAGATGCTGTACAAACACCATACAAAGAAATCCCTGAAATCCTTTGAGTAGGAGATATCTTAAGAAAAAAAATGAGTGACAGCATGATGTATTTCTGATGAAACTATTGAGCTGCCATGAGTAGCAGCATTGCATGGGTTGAGGGATGGACAGAAACCATAAGCTTAAAGATTTTTTTTTTTCTTTTTTAGGAGAAACTCAGCAGAGGGAGAAGGAGACTGTAACAGAAGTGAGTGAATATAGAATAGCCGGGCTGGTCTGACCTTTTGAAGCTCGGAGTATTTAAAGTGTGGCAGTTGCATTGATTTCCTATGTATACCATACCGTATTTCTCTTACACTGACAAACAGGAGGCTGGGTTGATTCATGAGAGTCACTATTTGCATGTTAAGTTTATTGGCTTTCTCTGCTACAGCTTCTGTCAGTAATACTCAACAAAAATCTTTTCACAATTTATTCTCCCTATTGTGTTCTCCATGTGAAAGATTAAAGACAGCAGTTATATATACACATACTTCTACTTCCTAATTCCAATGGTTTAGCTATGGAAATTGGGGAAACTAGTATCTGCGATTTTAAGAAAAATAATGTGACAGCCTATGTAGTCTATGCTGATGTACCTTTCTTTTATTGACATTCTCTTTATTGTAATGGAGAACCAGTTCTTGATTTTCTACCTCCTACAATAACACACTGGTTTTCCTCATGGGACCTAATGTCTGAATATGCTCTTTTCTTCCCTTTGCATTTTTGTTCTTGTTCCAGTAGGACATATTACATCACTTATGATATGGCAAGAGTCAGGCAGTCTTTTCTGGTATTAAAGAGGGGGTGAGGGGATGGGGAAATCACCTCATGTAAGGCTTGCAGAGTGCTTCAAAAATTAAAAGTGACAGGGCAAAATTCTCTAATCAGATAAGCTTACACTTGCAACATATTGCAGATACTGAACTTTACAACTTCTCTCCAAAGTAAACTGTCTTGGGTTTTCCCTTTATCATATGCAAGTCACCCAAAGAGGGACAGAGGGACTAGACCTAAACTGCAGCAAACGTGGCTATGGCAATCTGATCTACCTGGCACAGGACCACTGGGAGTGAGCGTAATAACTGTGCTTTGCAATAGTCCAATGCTGACAGAAAACCTTTGGAGCCCCTGAAATGCTGGCAGGGTGGCTACACATGTACAAGCGTGTCTGAAGCAGCAGTGCATCCCTGCCGTCACTCCTGGGGACAGCAATAGGCTGCTGGAGTAACAAAAGGTTGCGTTCTCCTCCAGCAAGATGAAGATGCTGCGTCAAGTGGCTTCCTTGCACTCTAAGAGCTGCTGGTCCTTTCTTTTGAAAGTCACGGCAAAATCTTTTAGGCTGCATTGGTTGCTCTTGTGCCAGGTTTTCCACATGTTTCTAACAACACTAGAAAACATTTTTCTGAAGTATCAACTTACATTTGCAGCTCCTTTAAGGTAGTTGTTGCTCACATAGCAGTGTGGTTCTGTCACTGTTGTGTACACTACAGTACACACTTGCTCTTTGGCTCGCTATGAAGTTTTTGACTAGTATAACATTCCTGTTTTCACATTGCTGGTACCATGTGCTAACAGTCATTAGATCCACCTCTATCTTCTTCTTAATCATTGCCAAGGCAAAGTACATACACTTGGCCTTCTATGGCAGGCTTATGTGATTATCCCCATCAGCTCAACTGCATGCTGATGGAAGTCACTCAAATGTTCAAACATGTTTTGTTTATTGTACTTGGTTCTTCATGGGACCAGAGTGCTCCATTAGATATTTTCCACATATCGCCTTTTCAATTTTTCGTAATTTTCATTTCCAGTGTTAGTTTTCTTCATAAGCATCCTCATTTTCTCATGTGAGGAAAAACAAAAACAACAACAAAACAACAAAAAAACCCCCCATCTGACCGCATGTGTCTTGTACGCTCTTTACATAGTCTTACTTGTACAGGGCTAAAAAATTTTTCTGAGAACAGTTAAGTAGGAGTTTCACTTGATTTATTGTGACTAAATTTCCTTTCTTGAACTACTGCTTGTATTAACATCCCCAGAAATTTAAGCTACCTAACTGGTTATCTACTCCTACTGTCTGTTATCTGAAGTATCTAAGGCACTACAAAGAGCTAGTAAAGATTTAAAAAAAAATTCCTACAGCAAACTGTTCAAAGTCAAAGCAAGGGTGAGTTAAATAATTGAAGGAACTTCAGGAAGTTCTTTATAGAATTAGTTTTATAACTTAAAAATTTATTCTTTCTACAAAATACAAAGGAGAAGTAATAGAAACTGTTACATGTGATTATAAAGATGGAATTCAGCTGCCTAAAGAAATGCATCTAATGCCCTTTTACATCCTCTAAGGTGTGTAAGAGATGAATATTGGGACAGCAAGCACAGCTAAGGCCCTCCACCCTTCTGGAGCAGCACTTAAAGTCCAGGTGTAATTGTGCAGAGCATCTAAGGCATAATGCTAGACTAATGTTATTTGGCAGCTGAATTACTCCCTAAAAATCTAATTGATTTAAAAAAGTATTTTCAATCAATAACATTACAATTTGGAAATAAATAGTATATTCTACAAACACAATTAAGAATTTCAAGATTTCAACATTGTAACCCAGGTTATGGCAGAAGATAATTAAGACCTCTCAATATTCCCCATAGAACAAAAATCCCACATTTGGCTATCCCTATCACTATAGTTATGCTATTATACTGTCTGAGATAGAGTCATTAATGGAACTTGGACTGTAGACTGAGATTCCTGTCTTTGACACCAAATCATCCCTTTTAAATCACTGTCCTTACAAAATGCTTAAAACTCTTATGTTGAATCCTCATCTTTTTACTCATTTTGCATTGTAATACATAAAGATTTATGTTAACAAAAAGCTGATTACATATGCATGGACTTGTAGTGTCAGAGCTGCAGAGAAACTTCAGAAACTTCTCCAAGAGTGCATTATTTTCTGAGATTTTGTCCATTGTCCATCATTTTCCCTTTTGACAATATTAGGCAATTAATAATTTTTAGCAGTTACAGTAAGCTATAATTACTTAGTGACATTAGTGGGTTTATTCAACCAGTTTAACTCAGTCTGCTCTAAAACTTACAAACAGGAAAAGTTATTACAAACTTTGCTTTAAAACTGGATGCAGTCACATAACATAATGAGACTTAGTATCAACTCCTGCTTTCATTGCCACCCTTGGTAAAATTTAATTAATCAAATAAAAAGATTTAAAATATTAGTCAGAAATATTACTAATCCCAAAATAATGCTCAAGTAATGCTAATTATTTGAACTTTAGGCCTCCGCTTTCCTTGTGAGCCAGAGCATGATTTCGGATGTCATAAAAGCAACAGCATTGAAATCACTGAAGTATAAGTATGAGATCAGAATCACCCCCTATTTATCTAGAAATGTTAAAAAGAAACTTTCAGTTTAAGAAATCTGTCACTGCTCCCATGACAAATAATACGTTATTACCAGAGACAACAGTAAAACAAAACCCTCTGAATTCATTTACATTTTACAGAAAAATGACTTACTATTAGCATTGCATAAAATAAACATACTGTCTTTATAAAGCACAAGTTTATTCAAGACCATGCAAAACTCATCTTAAGGACTGATGTATTAAAGTACTAGAATTATTTTTGAGAGGTTTGTTGTTATTTTTAAGATTGATTTTGGTAACCCTTTAATAACATGACTAATGGTTATGTTCCAACTAGATAACCTAAGAACAGAGCCAGACTTCAATTTCCTATCAGAAACACAGCAAGGAGTATATTGCATAGAAATTTCCTAAGTTTAACAGCCCTTAAGATCTCAAAAAAGATAGGGATGCTAGGCCACATGGATCACTAATATGATCAATTGCATTGTAAGTGAAAATCTCATTTTTGTTTTTCATTCTTCGTGTTTTAGATTAACATGGATTAAAAGCTTGTTATGCATTCGCCAGACTTTTAGTAAGCAGAAAATTCTCACTGGCGTTGCTCTAATGAAGCACACTTTAAGTCAGCTGGTATAAATTGTGAATGTGGCACATAATGATTTGACTCAAGTATATCATGAGACTTAAATTCAGGGAAAATTCCATAATAGCCCTTTCTTCATTTTCAGTCAACTTATTCCTGGCCATTTTTTCCCTCCAATTGTAAAGTTGCAGCCTAATTAAAAAGGATCAAGTTTTCATTAGTTTTTAAAACTTATCCATGTATAAGGATTTTACACAACCAAGTCAACTCTTGTTGCCTTCTTTCTTCTTAGTAAAATACATAAAGATTGACATCAATTTCTATCAAGTAAAACTGTCACAATAACCGCTGTATGCTTCTCTCTTTTAGAAGATCACGTAAGTTCACAAATAGTAGCTTTTGTTACAAAAAAACACTTGTTTATATCTGAAACAAATCTGTGCAGTTTGATTTACTTATAAATTAAGGCCAATTAGTAAAAGCAGGAGAAAGCAGAGATACAGACTAGTAATTAATCTCATCCACAGAAATTACCCTGCAGTCAAAGAAAAAAAAAAAAAAACACCCAGAAATCGTATGTGTGCTTGCAATACAGTGTGATATATGCTGACTTATAAAGAGCTTATACTTTGCCTAGATGTTTATGGCTAAATACTGACACGCTGCTTAATGGCAGCAGCAAAATGAAGAAGATAATAACAAAAAGTAGATGCAGTCATTAGTTTTTCTATTTATGCCAGGAAAGCTTGCCTGTTTCCCTTGAGAAATGAAAGTCATAGGCTATGCCTAGACCACAGTCAGAAGCATGACTTGCTGCAAATGTATCCTTACCCAGGACAAATTGAGGACACCTAGCTCAGATACTAGCAAGAGAAAAAAGCACCACACAAATACATGGCCTAATTATCCCCAATCCTGGCTGGAACCTTCTTATTGATACCTGGACTGACTAACCAGATTAAAGCAAGACTTAAGTGTTTTCCCCACCCCATCAAAACCAGCAGGGCTACTTTAAATTAGAGTCCCACACTGAACTAGAAATAGCTTTTCAGTGCTAAATATTAAAATATTCTGGCCAGGTTGTTTAGCTTTAAATACTGCATCCTTGCCTGCAAGAATGTCTACTCAGCTGGATAGCACAGCACAAGCATCAAGGGCTGGAGGCTAAAGATACCAAGGCAGGTACATGGGCAGAGCCCTGTACTCATCCCAGCTGTGATTCTTTCTCCCTAGAATTGCAGGGGAAAGGAGAAAAACACTGTGGCTGCGCATCAACCTCTATCGCAGCAAACAGAGTAGATCTTAACAGATAAAAACTTGCCCTTGTAACAAATTAGATACAACAGTCTCTATGCAGGCTATCAATTAAATCCTCTCATTATGTAACTAATGATCATAGTTAATGATGATCCTCATAATAAATGTTCTTCTGTTGTTCTCAAACCTGAATTTAAATATTCTATCCATTAGAAAATAATAATTCCTTGATAGCTGAATAGAAGACTGCTTATCAATTTAAAGGGACACTGAAGTTATCCCCACTTAAGTGAATTTCACCAACAATTTGGCATCCTACAGCTTACAAATCACCTAAGCTTAAAATTAAGGCCTATACTTGTCCTCTAGACAGATGATGCAGAAACACCAGTACTGAAGATTTGGAAAAACATATTTAAGTCTTGTGATGGAAAATTATTCATCTCCTCACCTATTTAATTTTCCTGGTAAACGACAACCTCAACAGAAAATGGAAAAGTTACTTATTCTACTTCATTTCAGACACCTCCCAAAGCAAATAAATAAATTAAAATTAAAACTTATCTTCTTGAGAAGGGGGCGGGGCGGGGGGAAAACTTCAGCTGACTTAATCTGTTTTCTTCTAGAACAGGAATACTGTTCTTCCTGAAGGCTTACCTGCCATTCAGCACGACAGCTTTCGTAAGATTTAGAACTACAATCCCATCACTAAGCAGCTAGAATACACTGCTGGAAACAAAAAGTGTTTACAATTGTAAACAAAATGTTTACAAATTGTAAACAAAGTTTACAAAATGTTTACATTAGCATGTGTGAACCGCCAGCAGGTTTTTCCAGTGAGTACCGTCACTTGGCCAAACACTCATGAAATTTGGCAGGAAATGTTGATTCACCAATCCCATGTGAAATTTGTCCCTGAAAAATGCCATGCGTAATAATAATTGTGACAGAAAAATACCGAAATACACAAGAGACTGTAGGAATTTTCAGCACTGATCAATAGTAGCCAGCAGAAAATAAAGTAGAGACAGTACGAACTATTAAGCATTAAGCACCATATTAGATTACTTTGGAGATCTGGTAAATTTAGAGTATCCTAAAGCAGAAATAACACGCAAATAGACATTGATTTTCTCACTTGTTAAGCACCGAACTAGTCTAGTTTATTAAGCCAAACAAGCATTCTATTTGTCCATCTCAGGAGTCCTAAGAAATATTCAACTTAGTGGCCAACTACCAAAAAACAAACAAATAAACAACAACAACAAAAAAACCTGCAGACAACTAATGAACTGTTTAGCAAATCACCCTGGCTTAAAACAAAATTTTAACAAGGAAAAGCAGTGCAGAAAGGATGAGAGGCCCAAACAAGCATGGAATGACTGCAGTACATGAAACACCACTAGTATGCCCTGACAGTCAGAGAATTTCATAATGTTGAGAAAACAAAATTCAACAAGTGACATACAGTAAACACATAATCAGAGAATGGTTAGGTGACTTGGGATTTGGAAGGCAGTTACTTTAGGAATAAGTTAACTGTTTATGTAGTTGAGTTAAAAATATGTTAAGATGAGGGTGTAGAATGACTTGCTAGATGTCTTTGGTAATAATCCAGCAGGTACCACACAAATAGTTTTGTTAGTATTGGCAAAACTAAATAAACCCTGAGGAGAAGTATGATTGGAAAAAGCAAACCTTGTGGTGTAAAATAAACATGTATGTCAAAATCAAGTACCAAGTTCACTCAGCTTCCTGACAGGAGTCTAGAGCAATGAATTGGCAGCCTTACTGTTTATACTGCTCTAACTCGAGTGTTACTTTAAAGGAAATTTTCTTTAGCTAATGCTGAGACCTTGAGGTAGGAAGGTCTCCGTCTTACTGACAATCAGCTGTAGAAAAAGTAGCTGCTCATCTATTGTATTGCTCATCCTATGTTATATTTTACCATTGAGGTCTGGATGATAAAACAGACTATGATTCACCAAAGCAAACATTTTTCTTGTAGTTGGTTTAGACTTTAAAAACACAAACAGAAAAAAAAAAAAAAACCCCAAACCTTTGAAAACAGAGTTCAGAATTCAATTAAAAGCATACTAGAAATACAAAAAATTTACTCCTGGTGGACAAAGCTGTGGATTTGTATGCCAGCCTGGAGTAACTTAACCATACCAAACCAGCAGGTGCAAATGCTGAAGGTAAGGGGAAATATAGAGTCAGGATTTCAGCCTTACCACAGACTTACAATTTTTGTCTTGTTCTGACCCAGATTTTCAAAAATATTCTCCTGACATATTGGTTTTTATGTTTTCCAGATATTAATTATGGGTTTTCTAGGTATTTGAAAGGATGGAGGGTTTCCTTTATAGATTAGTGTAAATACAAGGGATTTTGCAATATTTGCTGGGATTCCTGAATGAAAACAATGTTCAGATGCTGAAAGAAAATAGACATTTCACGAAAGGTTACATGAGCCAAGGCTACGTGACATGCGTGAATTATTTCCATTGGCTTCAGTGGAACTCGATTTGGCCAAATCAGAGCAAGTGAAAGCATCAAAAAGTCAGGCAAGCTGCCTTCTCATCTCCTGCTGTGCAGACAGACAAAGATCAGTGTGACAAATAGCATCCTTCCTAATACAGTTATTATGTCTGGTAGGTGACTCACTCTCTCTCTTCTAAGACATACTAGTAATGCCAGTAGAAATTATTGACTAAATCACATTTGCTGAGACTTACTTGGATGTCAATAGTATTGAAAGGAAATTAAAAAAAGATATCCATGCAGCCTTGATGGTTGTGGGTAATTTTTCTGGCTCAAAAGTACATATAGTTGTGGTATGGTTTGCATCCAGGATGTGGTTTAGCTGTGTCTGGAAATCTAAATTAAAAAGACAGTTTAAGAGCACCCAACAAAATCTGAGCACATTGAAAGTACTACATGCTCAACAGAATGAATTTTTACTAGTTAGCGTTATTGATGTCTTTTATGAAGGAAGTCTGTCTGCATTGCATGAATGATATACATTCAGAAGGTTCTGATTAGATGTGTATCTCATGCTCTTGACTAAGTTACAATTTCTTAAAATATCTGATAGCCGCTACGAATAGATTAATCCTGGATATTGGGCAACAGTGGAAATCGCTGCATAAAGATTACATTAATCGTGGAATCTTCAAGCATTAATTCTACCAGCTGCTCAAGAGATCAATAGCTCTCCTTTGTGATTAGGGAAGGACGGTGGGGCTTGCTAAGTTTATCAGCAAGTCAAAAATCAAACTGGGACTAGAGTATGAGGATCATGCCATCCAATCAGCATGAAATTTCCACAGGAATCAGTAATGGCTTTTATATAAAAATCTGGTTGTCTTACAGTCCTAACAAGCAAACAGAACAGTAAATACCCCATTGCCTTCACTGCATTGGCTGCATAGGGACTGGTGAAGTTTCTCAAATGATGCCTATGTTTTCAAGTGAGTTCCTTTGCATTTTTATGTCCACATTGAAGAACTAAAGGATTCTAGCTTAACTTAATGCATTATTTAATCACATCAACATGTTTTACAGAAGGAAGCTTTCCCAACAAATGCAGAAGGCTCACATCTTAAAGGAAGAGTTACTGTTTGTTATTATGCCTCTCCAATGATTTTTTTTTTTTTTAATATATGTATATACATGTGTGTGAATACACACACACACATATATATATAATAAACCTTGCGTGAGAGGAGAAGGAAATCTGGTAAACTACAGACATTCATTCTTTCCTACATTCTTAGTGTCTTTAAATGAAGTTCTTATATGAGATCAGTACAAGTTTTATTATTGAATGAAACAGTAGATTATATGCTTAAGCAGAACAAAGCTAGTCAGATACTCCGCTGGAAGACAGAACAATTTTTTTCACTGAAGGCTTCTTTTTGATCCACTTGGGTAATTCTTAAAGTGTTATGTTAAGAAACCATTATGCTAGAAGGCCCAGCATTAAGAATCTGGAGCTTGAACAGTTGCTTTATGAAGCAGATTTATACCTAATGACAGTAATTGTTCACACCAAAGGAGCAAGATTGTGCACCATCCAAGCAGAACAAAGAATATGGGGAGAGCAGAGTTATTGCTATCGGGTGAGGTTAGGGATCTAATAATGTCTGATTTTTACAACTCAGAAATGACTTTGCATTTAAATAAAAAAAAAAATGCATACTATAAACAAACAGGCACTTGTTTATGTAAATGAACATAAATGCTGGCTTTTTTTTTTTTTAAANGAGGTTAGGGATCTAATAATGTCTGATTTTTACAACTCAGAAATGACTTTGCATTTAAATAAAAAAAAAATGCATACTAAAAACAAACAGGCACTTGTTTATGTAAATGAACATAAATGCTGGCTTTTTTTTTTTTTTAAAGTAACAAATCACATTAAGCATGGTGTACTTGCTCCTCTGTGCTTGACTTTGTATGGCTCTAAATGAACTAATTAAGCCTAAATTTAAACTACTGTGTTTCTTGAGTTTATGTGCTCATTTTAAATGAGCTAAAAAGAAATAAGAAAATATAAAAGCAAGGAAAAGTAAAACATCTGTGAGAAGGAAAATAAATCTCATGCCTGTAAATTGCTGGATTGGGATCTCTGTAATGGGCAAAGGCCAACTCTGTGCACCCAGGAAGTCTATGTAGAAATTTTAATATGGGACTATTAAAAGGGAAAAAATAAAAGTTTTCCTAAAAGTAATAATAAAAATAAAAATGACCCTACCTCTCTCTTCTCTCTTTCCCTATTCCATTTTACATTTGAAAAGCTTTTCAGTTGCTGCACGTCTTCCCTCAGAAAATTGAATAAGCAAAACCAAAAAACAAACAAACAAAAAACCACAAACAACAACCAAAAAACCCAGCACCATAAAGTATACTTTGATATGTTTTTCGGGTTTTGCTCTGCCAGTAAATTCAAGCATGATCTGAATGGTAACAGCAAGGTTATGGACAATGAGTAATAGCATGACATAGCTAATTAATGCTATTTCAATCCAGACTGTTTAAACAATCAAGCCTAATTGTGCTAAGCAATGTGATGGTTTTATATGGACAGCAGTGAGTGAAAAAATCCAATGGAGAGTTAAAGCTAGAGCCTGACTAATTTATGCTATATGTGTATAACAAACTCGTCGTGGTACCTTCATTACTTGACGCTCCCATTGGTTCTGCAGTCTTTTCTCAAAAAGAAAAAAAACAAATGCTGTACTATGCTTTGTTTGGACACTGCTTCTATCGCTGATTTACAAAAAGCAACAACAAAAAACGAAAAAACACATGCCAACTTCTATATAGAACAGCTTAGCTGCTGCAGATTCTTCAATTCTGGTTGTGGGAGGCAGCTCTTCCTAATAACCAAGTGGCTGATCTCGATATGACAGAGTATGTAAGGCTCTGTATTCTGATTAGCCTCCATAACGTGATCCCTTCTGGATGCACTAGAGCACTCCTATCGCTTTCCTTAAATAAAGAGAAATCAGAACGATCAATACCAATTGCCTACAAGAAGTACAGTGTAATTTTATTTATGTCAAAACAGCCAATCCTACTGTCCTCCGAAGTTTCCTTGATAAAAGCGAAAAGTGTGACAGTAGAGAAAGACAGAACGACGTAGCTGAAAAGCAAAGAGCAGTAAAGAGCGTCTGCATTCTCCTCACCTCCTCTGCAAATTCCTAATGTTATCCTTCCTCCCTGCCAACCATGCAAGCTTTCTGACTACAGCAGCAGGTCACAAGTATGCACCTTCAAACCTTAACGCTGCATTTCTTCCAGTTCAGCTCTGCAATCACTTAAAGATGTGTGGTGGTCCTGGTACACTTATGAGGACTTACCCTCTTACCAGGCATTCCTAAGTGCTGCCCCTTCTGCCCACTTAGAGCCTGGCTTCTCCATCATAAAGCGAGGCAAGAGAAGTGTTAGATGATCAAATCACTGAGGGCAACAAAATTAATAGTTAGGTTTATGGTAAGAAAATAGTTTTTGCTGAATAAGCCTAAATTTCAGATCTGAAATAGACACTTCACTACAGAGCAGTCCGTAGCATTCTTATTAACAGATGTATCAAAGTACACAAAACTCCTACAAAACGCTTATTGCCATAACAGTTTTATTCAATATTTACTGAGAATTATTACCTTTCTCTACATTATTTTCATTGTAGTCAATCAGTTTAAGCACAAGTCTAGTTACCTATATATTTTAATCTTCATTATATCAAGATAAAGCTGGTAGTAATTGTCATTCCAATTAAACCACATTACAGAGCTCTGCAAGATTTCTTTTCTGCAATATTCAAGTTGGCCAGCAATTTATGTCACTTTTGATGCTTAGGTTCTTCCCCATAATGAGGTTCTTAAGTGTTCTACCTGACATTTACATCCCTAATGAGATTCCTACACCTCTGCTGGGGTCCATAATGGCTAATATAATAGCTCAAGCTGTTCGACTGGATTGAAAAAAGTTAGAATTTACTTTTATATTATGGCCAAGTATAACAGTGCTTTGCAGTTCACATATACTTTACACACAGGGCTATAAAGTGCTTCACAATTAAATACATTAACTTGCCCATGGTACAAAAACACTATTATGGTTGTGGAGTACGTCGGCAGTTTTCCCCCGGGAGAACCACAAAAAGCTTCTTACTGCAATTACATGTGGCTTTTTTTCTGTCCCCCACTTGTCTTTCCATCTCTTCTTTTTGATGTTGTCATTACATATATATACCCCAGAAGTTCTTTCCCCCAGCTCTGGCAATAACAAAAAAAAAAAAACCCTCGTTTTACCACAGTGGATCCAAATTGCGGTACCCAAGTTAGCGCGGGGTTTTGTGGGGGAGCAGGAGACGGTATGCTTGGAGACCAAACTAAGGCAAGAGCCAGAGGCATGTTACATACAGCGGTGGCAAGCCAGCAGAGGAAGGGAAGGGCTGTTCTCTTTCAGCCTCCTCCCCTTGCCAGTGGGCGAGGGGAGGAAAGCTGGGGGGACCCAGGCTCGCTGCTACTTGTGGAGGGAAAGAGGCTTAGGGCAACTCGGGGTGCTCAGCGTGTGCAGGTGGTGAGGTTATAAGGCAGATCAGAAATATTTTGAAGGGAAAAAGGTGGACCAGCCTCATGCCTGTCTCTGTTACTGCCTTGTAACGTGCTAGAAACTCCCTTCCTGTTTCAGGGGATGTCCGTGAGGAAAATTTAGCTGTTCAACCCACATGCTAAAAGAGAGGGGAAATGCGTTGTGTTTACTGCCTAAGAGGTTTTATTTGTTTTAAAGAGAGCCCTTCAAATGGAAAAGATAGAATTACTTTTTTCTGGTTATTTTACAGGTGAACAAAAAAAAGCATAGGGCAGGGTTCTGCCTTATCCACATTGGTCACCTAGCAGCGCAGAGGGGGTAGATGATTCCGATTTGATAACACTTTAGTACTCATTTAGTCAAGAACAAGTGGTTTCAAAACATTGGTGGTTCTGACTTCCATAACTAACTTATTTTTCAGTCATCATGCAAGAAGTATATTTGAACCTCTGCTGCACTCCCCACTAAAATATGGGCAAGTTACCCTGCATTCACTGAAGTGTGAATATACTAAACAGCAAAAGTAACACTAGAGAAACCGCTCAAATCTTACTGAGCAAGGCTGTGATTCTTATCCAAAGGTTTTGTAACTAAACAGAGAGTTTTCACAGAGTACATCCTGGAACAAGCTTAGAAACAGAGATGTATTGACTGGCTTCACAGTCTGGGATTTTAGGTACACAAAATCTTTTTACCTGCTGATATCACTTGTATGTTCTGACGTGACTAACGGATAAATACACATTAGCAAAGTAGTCATCACCACATGTTATAATTTCTCACCTCTAAGAAGTTAATGTGCATAATTTGTTTCTGTTTACATGCAATATTATAATAGCACAACAGCTTAAGCAAATGTAGCTTATTTTCTGAGAGCTAGCCAGGGGCTGGATGCTTTCTCCGATATTAAGCACCAATCCTTCATCAAGATGAAAAGCGACAAATATTTTTCTCATGATAGAATTGATTTTTTTGCAAATGCAGTTTGGTTAAAGTGGTCTAATAATCTTTGTTACTTTTTACAGTTGTTCAATGCACAATCTCATCATTCAGTCATAATCAATTGGGTGATAAAGTATTCCCCTCATCAGTGAAAAAAGAGAGCTGAGGAATGCGTCGTGGACCTTTCATCTGTTACATTCACGTGTTTAGTTGGCTAATAAGATGTTAAACCTCCTAGCAATTCTACTTGCAATAACTCCCTTAACTTTCTAAAAATATAGCAAATACACCTATCTGCTTCAGAGATGTCATTTCCAGATTTCCTGTAATGTACAAGTTTTTGCATCCTTACCTCTCAAAGTTAATTGTACAACTGTGTTGCTACTATTAAGGTAACTTCTCAGTATGAAAGCTTGCTAAGGAAAGTATACTCACAAGACTAACTTCCCTGATGCAGAGAGAGAAACTCACAGTTTCTGCAGCTTATAGGATGTAGTTTTTAGGAAGATTCCCCTGCCTCCCCCCCCCACCAAATTCCCAGATTAATTTCTAATTAAGAGGAATTCCTATTTCTGAAATGCTGTTTTATGTTCCTCTAAATAATGGCAAAGATCTTGTTCTTTCTTAAAAATCAGGGCATGAACATCTGATACATATAGGACAATAATGATTTTTTTTTTTGGTGCCAGGTTTGATACATCATTCTAGCATTTGAGGCTGAAATGTTAAATAAGATCATTGCACAGAGTGTCTTTGAAGCTAAGAATATATTTGACTTTGGATTTTCAAACACTGTCCATCTCTGTAAATTCTCTTGTCTTGTCACTCCAGTTCTCTCTCGCGCTCTCTTTCTTGAGAAGTTTCAAAACTGTTTTAGAGCATGGGGTGCACCAAATGTTACATGTGAGAATGAGCTTTCTGGCAAAACTCATGGCATATCACTGTCACAAACTAGCAATTACTAGATGGCACGCGTGTGTGTGCAAGCAGCTGATCTGCTTGCATGGCAGAAACAGGTCTGCAAACAACTAGTCTTGTCTAAAAATAACTGTTATTGTCCTGTAAGCGCTGACTCCTTACTGCACGCTAAACACGGATCTGAATTTGAGTTGCTCTGATGATAACATATGTGCACAGTCAGCTACGTCTCATTGATTTCTGGGTGTTGGACAGAATACACATCTGTTTTCCTATAGCCATCCCCAAAACGATTGATCCAGGCAACATTTTTCACCAGATCACTAAGTGCTAATTCAATTTGATGGGCACAGCAGGCAATAATATATACTACAAGGAACTTGCTTTCAGTAATGTACAAAGTACGTCATTTTCATCCATACACATTGCTGATGCAGATCAAATGAATTTTCGTATAAAACCTTCGTTGGTTGTCTTTCTATAAATCAGCATGTTGTAGCAACATTATGCTTTTCCTGTTGATTCTTTTGTAGTTTTTCCATGATAATCTAGAAAATATAACAACACAACTACCAACACCAACACTACGGGCAAGCCTTCTTTTACGCATAGTGCAGAAATCTATACTGAAAAAGCTCAATGAATTAATTTTATAATAAAAGTAAAGTAGCTTATTTAGCAAAGAAGATTAAAAAAATTACATTGCTCTGTATGGCATCAAAAGGGAAGTACAGAAGCTGCCCAAAGAGAGAATAAACTGGAATTGTTCCACTTTAGCTCAGTCTGGAGAAGTAAAAGGGGAAAAAAAAAAATCAGAAATAAAGTTAAATATTAGACAGCTATTAAATAAGGAGGTAGCAGTACCCCATCCAAATTGACTGAACACTTTCTTTGGATATTACTAAGCTGACAAAAAAAAAGGAAGAAAAAAGATTTCAGTTAGTAATCTGTCATTGAACAAACCAGGCTGCAACAAGAAAACTGCTATTTTAAACAGTATTTTCTATTGATAAGAAATTGCCATCATCTCCATAAGGTTAGGCAGACAAAGCACATCTAGTAATGCATTATCCTTTCAATCCTTACAAATACCNAGCCTGCTAAATAAAGTGAAGTTCTTGAGACTGAAGGGTTGTGGGTGTATGTAAAATCAACTTCACATTCATCTAGGGATATGAACTTTGAAGTCCTAAGAAGAACTGGGGAAAAGCTAAAGAAAGCATTTCCAGATAAATTCTTGCTGCTACAATCTGAGAGCAGGGAAAGCTAAAATAATACAGTGGGATTTTGCAAATGATGTAATGCATGTACAATTAGTAGCTCATCTTAGATTGTTCAGGCTGTGATTAAAGGACAGCTAATTAACCAAGGACCTAAGATGTTAATAGGGAAGAAAAAAAATGGCAATATCCTCCCCCTTCCTCCTGTTTCCTCTTTAACTGTGATAAGAATATGCTTTCCATGCATCTGCAAGGCCAAATTACATATTTTTCTTGTGAATTTAAATAAGCATACCACCTGAGACATACAAAAATTTGGAAATAAAATTTGAGAGGGCAAATGTATTGTAATGCAGTGGCTAAAGGAAACTTTAAAAGCATTTTAGAGACCCAAAAGACTTATTGAAGGCTAAATTAATAGCCCCTACACAATTAGTGATGTTGAGAACTAATAAGCTGTACGTTAAAGATTCACTTTGTCTGGATATGGTCAAGGTTGGTCATGCTTCACCTATGCCACTTCATGTTCCATACACTTAAAATTAAGTTAGGGTGCATTTTAATGGGATTTTTCCTCAGTATCATAGTCTTAATGATTTCTAGGTCATCATGAAACCAAAGAACTTTTCTAAAGGGCAAAAATGGAAACAAGGTCTTTCTAATACAAGTTTGTGAATTCTCCTTCTTGGCAACCTGCAAGTCATATCTAACTGACCTCAGTTCACCTACAGACAACTGGGATGAGCAGTGTCAAGGCACTGTCTGTACTCCCAATTGTTTTATGTTGTTTTAATACGAATTGTTGCACCTTGCCTCAGCTTGCACTATAAATCCTTGAGCGGGGAGGGAGAAGAGGAAGAAATGCCTCTTATCATTACCAGGACAATGAGATAAATATTTCTGAGAATGAGAACCAGTGGAAATCACCCTTGTGTTTGAGTCAAAAAGGAAAACACTCAATCCTCAAGGTTAAGGACCTCTATCAGAAACAACCTGTGAGATGTTAATCTGATGGAATACAAACCCACAAAGGTAGACAGGATGCAAATGGAGCAAGAGCTTTGTATAAGGAAGTCTCAGAAAAGCTCACAATCTTTTTTTTTTCCCCTCCAGAAATGCAAGGAAACTTTTGGAGCACAAGACTGGTGTGGATTTGAGACATCGTCCTTGCAAAACTGCTGTGTTTAGGGACTATGACATGGGAGCAGTCCAAGGTAAACCATACAGACTGAATTACATAGCCTGTCTAATCTAGAAGCAACTGAACTATGGAAAATGAAATGCTCACACCTCTGGTTTTCTAAACCTAGGCAAAACGTAAAGACAAGTTTTAATGCAGAAAGGACATCCAAATCCACTAATTGTCTTTGTAAAGCCAAACCAAAATCTGATGGTGTTGGATTGAAATAAGTGTGTAATATACATCTTTTCTAGACACTGCTAGTCTCAGAAACTTCAGGACAAAGAGTAGCAGAGATCAAGCTAATCAGCTTAGTTGCACCATACAGAAATCTTTATTTCTCACATATTTCAGTCAGGTTTGAGCAAACTCAAAAGTTCTTCCATATTTACAATTATGAAGATGAGTGATAAACACAACAAAGGGAAGGTAAAGACTTCATCATGAGTAACACAGCGGTCTTTACCCTTGCCTTTACTGAAAGAGAAGTATGAAAGGCACTCCGTATCTGTAACTGTCCCTACAAAGACTAAAGGAATAATAAAGGAAATAAGCAGAACCTGCATTCTCCACATCTACGTCCAGTTTCAAGAAACCTGCTTCTTAGATTTAACATGTAAAAACTTCAAATAAAAAGCAGTCCTAGAAACAGTTGGATTCATCTTGGGTGAGCATTCAGCTATTTAAGTGAATTAGACTGACAACAAAGAACTTTCTGTGAAACAGACGCAGTCATCTCTCTGAAGTATGCTAAATGTTACACCTATCATATCTCTGACACTTAAGGAAAAATATTAGCAGTAGTGAGCTGACCTAAGGCCCAACCCTGCAAGCATGCATATAGCTGACACCATAATGTCTCTGTGATGTTTACTGGGGACTCAGGTGTCCTATTAAAAACCCATAAGCAACCTAAAAGGGTCAGAGAGCATCTGGGTTCTCCTTTAACTGCTATCACAAAATAAGCAGCTAAATCTACTAAGGTCAGCCACCAGGAAAACAGTCTCCCTGGTGTTTTAAAAGTAAACCAGTCACCATTGCAAGTTATTTCTAAAGCCACAACACTAGCTGCATTTTGCCCAGGGTTTGTTTTGCCTATGAATTCACTTGTAAACAGCAGGCAGCATAACAGATTACAAAGTCTTTGGAGCTACTCTCAAGGACTAGTGGGCACTAAAACAGTGAGTCATTTGTTTCAATGTGCGGATGACAAGCAGTGCAAGGCATTTGTAAAGAAATGTAGTCATAGAGAATGTTATGCGAAGGAAGTCTATGAACCTTGTGCTTGATATGCTGTCTCTGACCAAAATCTATGGCCAAGTTACCTAATGGACTGCAGCAGCATCCAGAACGGAACTCAGATAAGTTCACCATCAAGATTAGCAAGAGTTTCCAGAGAAGCTGATCCATTTCCAACAGTCTGCTGAAACATTTTGACATGGACCAAAGGAAGGCTTGGGTGGGGGGAAGAAGTGAAGAGGAAACTAAAACACCAAAATGCACTTTTGTTGTAAGAAGAAGAAAGATGTTCTTGGAGCTTACTTTAGTTCCCAGTTCCCAACAGATCAAATATTAAATACTGTATGCCAATCTGTACACTCAGTTATAAACTTAGCATTACCTTAATTCCTAAGGTAACTACACAATTCCTAAATCCTTAGGGGAAGCGAAATTTGAGGATCGCAGCAGAGACTAGAACTACTTCCAGGAGCAAGTGGCAACATAGGCACATAGTCATGGATACAATTTAATGTATTTCATCCCTATCCTGGGATGTCCCACTGTGAGAAGGTAAAGCAACTGCCTTTGGATGAAGGTCAGGAGATCCTAAACCTGTATGCCTTGAGTTCATTGTTCGCAATGTTAAATAACTAAGTCTTCCCTTCAATGCATTTTTTTTTTCCTTTAAACATAGGCAATATTCTTTTGACAAAAACTTTTACTTAGTCACAATTTGAATATTCATCTCAATGAGTCAATAAAGATTTGAGTTAACCTGAGTTATGCTCTATGGAAACTACAATTGTGTTCACAGTCAGTGACTATCTTGTTTGCTTCTACTGGATAATTATCTAGCTAATGTTACTATCACAAGCAAAGCCTGTTGCACTGAAGCTTTTCCTCTTGAATCTAATCAGTAATTCTCAATCAAGTACTATATTAAAATAATTTTTAAAAAATTCAATATAAGAGAAAAAAAGTTTGTTGAAGATGGTTTACTGTTAGTGATTATGCTAGTCCATGAGTTTTGATTAACTTGGAGTACATTGAGTTTAACATAATAGTTTTCTTACTGAACTGCCATTGCTGAAGAGCCATTTAGCTTTTTTTTTACTTTCTCATTTCAAATACATCTACCTTAGAAAAGGAGAAAACTTTTAATAAATTTATTTTCTACCGCATTTGCAGTCAGAACACCTGCATTTCAGTATACACATCTTGAAAGAAAATATTAAACCTTGTACTAGTTAAATAAATTTTAGCATTAACTTATTTTTGACGTAAGGTTCCTAAATTCTAATAGCTAAATCATAAGTCCACAACAGGAGAAACTGGCACTGTAAAATATTTTTGCCATTTTACTTCTCGGTGACATAATTATTTGAAACCATTCTGATGTATTAATAAGAAGAAAAACTGCAGTGTCCGCTGGGAAGAATTTTTCCCTTGATTTGCCTTCAATGTGAAAAGCCCAGATCTTGCTGTTTCTCCTGATTGTGCAGGTGTTAATCAGAATCTACGGGCTTAAATCTTTGAATTTCATGAGTACATTCTTGAAAGTTGCTGCCAAAAGCTGAAGAGCATTTACAGCAACTCTGTATTCTCTCATTTCGAGTAGTCACAAAAACGTCACCACAAACTCCCACGCAGCAGTGCACGCTCTGACCAGCTCACTCGTGTGTCACGGTCATCTCAGCTGCTTCAAGCGTGCATAGAATTGCTTGAGCCCTATAAGGCAGAATATGTCTGAGCATGGAGATTGCTGCGTAACAGTCTTGGATAGCTGAATTGCCCAAAGTATTTAAAACTGCACTACACAATTGCTTTACATCACCGACATCTCATCCTCCCTAACACTGTTTGTCGTAGAACGTTTTGATCTTCAGTTCAGGTTTTCTTTATATAAATAACAAAAGCTAACATGACAGAGTGCTCATGTAAATGATCTGATATGGTACTCTTTTATTTAAGTTTGTAAAAAACAAAAACAAAAAAAACAGCCAGGACAATATTTGATTATATTAGCATTATTATTTCTTGACAAAACTGTAGAAAGTATTTTCTACAGCATGAGGACTCAACTGGCTGTGTAAGAAATGCTTCTTTTCTGAAACTTCAACAACAACAACAAACAATCATGAATCAAGCTGCTGTGGGTCCCAAAGAACAGCTCCAAGCAGTTTCCCTATTTTGAAAAGATCTTTTGACAAGAGAGTTTAAGTGTTAAGTTCATGACAACGTTTCATCAATTATTTAATACATTCACAGGATTTCCTTCAAAAAAGTACACTGCAGAGCACTTGATTTTTTTTCTTCCTCTCAAATATAGGTAAAATAATTGTACAGCATCTACCACAGAATAATATTTATATTTGCATTATCCTAGCTATCATCCACTAAAATCTCTACCATCGAAATATCAGGGTACGACTATGATAGTTATCTTTATGCTATAACCCAGACATGCAGTTAAGCAGATGTTCAATTACATGCTTATTAGTAGTCCTGTTTAAGCAATGATATTGAATTCTGTTATCTGCCCACTTTGTTTTCTTGCTCTCCTTTTGGTTCCTTTAGAATTTTACTATCCATATCAAAATAAATGGATTTCTGAAATATGCTTTCAAAGAGCTGCCCTTCACTATGCCATGTTCTCTATGCTATAAATTTAAGCATTGCTTTCTTCGCTAAACTCCAATTTACTGCATTTAGTATGTATTGATGCTCTTCCTGCAGCATTCTGCTTGATACCACGTTGCCAACTGATACAATATCAGACTAACATCCACATTTCAATGCATACACTTTCGTTACGGAATGCATGCAATGCAATATTATATTTTGAAGGCTATGAATGTCACCCTAGTTATGAATAAGTGGACACAACCATTGCTTCAGGTGAAAACAGCATGTATTTCTAACATTAAAATCTACTCCCATATTGACATAAGAACGTGTTTCTTCTTTTTCAGATCATCTCTCAAAAGAGGAGAATAAATGTTGTATTGTTACAAACTAGCAGCACCCATGGATACCCTCCGAATGGCTCCAGAGAGAGACTAAGCTTCCTGCAGGAGCATCTGGAGCGCTGCCGAATGGCCATCTGTGTTTTACCGTGAACAGGATTATAAAACTATTTGCCAGAGAGAACCTTATGTGATTTTTCCCCCGCCCCCAAAAGTAAGGTAGTTCTTAAGAGCAGCATCTGGAAAATGGGCCTGTAATAACAGGACCTGGATCTAGGCATTTTTCAGTATTTAAACAAGTGTGCATGAAAAAGCTTCATGCACTATTCTTCAGTTTTTAGTTGCTTGTTGTCCATTCCTCTTTTCTCTCCCCTCACTTGCATATGGAAATCACATCTTCTGTGTGCAAGTTTCTCGAGTACCCCTTTCTCCACTGTTTACTCAAAAATAAAGCAGCCCCTAATTATTTGAATCCACTACAATACATAGTTTTTGAGAGGAGAGAAACCTTTACAGCTCTGTTTAAGTAATTGGAGTGTGACAACACATCACACCGCAGGAGATGTTCCCCTCAGAAGATTAGGCATTTAAGCTGTGATTGAGCTTGATATAATGGGAAGACTGATGGAGACTTAAGTAAGAGCCAGGACAAAAATCTTAGCTGATAACTGGAAAAAACAGAGTATCTCAGAAGATGCACTGATCATGTAGGATCAGATTATAACGGACTAGACATCCACCTAAAAAGAGAGCACAAAGAAGTCTTTCCTTTGTCGTAGAGACGGAGTCCAGACTTGAGGGCGGACGGCAGCAAGGGGGAGGGAGGCCCTCCATTGGAGAAAGAAACTGTAACTTCTTTGTTTTCCCAACACCTTGTTTTGGCACTAACAAACACTCCATGAAAATAATTCAATACAAAAAGTTCTTTCTTTCTGAGAAAGAGACAAGGATCTGGAAGAGAGAAGTTTCAACTGCAATTTAGAATACCGCTGAAGAGCATGCAGTTATCTCAAATGCGTTTGTAAATATTAAAAGGAAGTCCAAAAAAAAAAAAAAAAAATAGCTCAGTCTTTGTATATCTGAACTTCCTACCTGTTTGTTCATTTGCAATAAGATGGGGGGCTGGGGCAGGGAATAGAAAAATCTAAAGCAATAATTTGAGTCCATACAGATACAAAACCAAATAATTATATTCACAAAAATAGCTTATTTTATGTTAAAATAAAGAGCTGCCAAAGATATTGCCAGCTCTACATCCTCAGAAAGAAACAAACAAAACCCCTCAATGGTCAAACGTTTTTGTGATGTGACTAAACTTTAACGGGTTCTTCACAGAAAAATTCCTCACTGACAAAAGCAATAGATTTCTTTCATAAAATTCCAAGAAAATCAAATGAAGTAATAAAACAGTGAGAATTTTGGAAATACCATCTTCATTAAACCACAGACATTGAACTGTACTCGTTATTAGGTATGGATAGAAATGAAGGAAACGTTGCTAAAGAGGAAGGAAAGAGCACAGTGAGTTAAATTCATGACACCCTGTAAGGCAAACAAAGCAAAACAGAAGAACAAAAAAACTACGCATAGATAAAATAATCCATTTGGATTAAGGCTACTTTAATATGTGCTGTTGTGGTAGATCTAGAATATATTGCACCAGAACCAGGTTTGAATAGGAACAGGGCTTGGCACAGATGAATACCCCCAAGTTCTGCATCACCAGAGGAAATTTTATAGCTGCCCCAGATGCATGCCCAGAGAGGCAGAGCTCAGGTGGCAAAAGTTTTGCCAAAAACAGGCATGAAGAGATGACACCTTGCATCTTGCCTTCATAAGCAGTAAATGAGCACTTTCTGTAACAGTTTCCAGAAAAGCCTTGAATCAAGTTATTGCAAATTAGTTCATCCTAAATAGAAGAGGAATCAAAAGTAGGCTTCATTGAACTTGACTTGAAAAGGAAAGACTAAGAAGTTAACCAAGCTATTGATTCAGATGGATCAGGTAGTTGAGGTATACGAACCTTGAGGTGGATTGGGATCTGTTTAAGGAAAGCTGCTATGATTATTAGGAATCTGTGATGTGGGCAAGGACTGAGAAAGGAAAAGGAATGGAAAAAAATAGGAAGGGGAGGAAATTTGTAGGAAGGATGCAGCAAATCAACCACCTTTAGAAGAATATTGGGAACAAACTGAGAACCTACACAAAATAGAAGAAAACAGGCTTACTGACAGGCCAAGCTGTCTTGGAGATCAAAACATTTAACAATAAAGCAAGAACAGCTAGAATCAGTGCCAGGCTTTGCCAACTGCAGGTATCAAGAGGAAACAGAGCAACAGAGATACAACCTAGCAGTGGTATTGCTTCATGTGAGCCAGAGAGACCGGAAAATATCTACTCCAGAACACTGGAAAAAGCTGCATACAAAATCATATATCCAGTAGCAAGGATGTTTAAGTAATCCATCACAATGTGTAGACTGCCCTGTAATTAGAAATCTGCAAATGCAGTAACTTTGGCAGGAAAGGAAATGTTTTGCATGACTGCAGTTTTAACAATACATAGAACTCCGGCTCAAGCTCTAAAGTAAAAAGGATAAAGTACAGTCAAACTTGCAAGAAACAGATTGATCCAAACTGACCCAGTATACTTTCTTTTATAATATACCTGGCTTTCTGGAAGGAACAGAGAACAAAAGGATCCTCTGCTGGGATTCAGCAAAGCATCTTTACTTACTCCACATGAAAGCTACTAGTTAAGATCAAGTTTAAAACAAGAATAGAAGAGAAGGATTGTGCCCCCTTTAATGTGAAAGGGGATGGGGAACAACTGACTGGGAAAGGACTTTTTGCTACAGATCCTCACAGAACAATCTGTGGACAAATTTTGCTGAGATTTTTAATAATATCTTAACCAAGACAGACATCTCAACATTTGGAAGTGCTGCCTACAAGGGGCATAGAGGAAGCACTGGATGATCTTGAGGAATAGAATAAGAAAAACTGGATGAAACAGAGTGAAAGGTTATGCCTTTAGGGACCAAGTTTGGTCATCAGTACAAAACAGTGAAGACAAGCCTGTGCATACTACTCAATCAAAGGACGTTAAGAACCACGACGATGGCATCTGACAAGGAATTGAATGCAATCCTAAGATCCATTGAGAGATAAATCATGGTCAGCCATGCACAAGAAGGGGAAAAGCTGAAGGAAAAGTCTACGGCAATTTTATGTGAAGGGGTGAAGTGAGCTGGTTTGCTCAGCTTTGCGAAAAGCTGACAGGGGAAGTGAATGCTTTCTATAAATAGAATAAGAGTAAAGTAAGGAGCATAAAGCCAGGGTGTAAAAGGACAATGTTAGCATAACAACAAAGGAATTAATGAGCAAATTCAAAATAGAAATTAAAAGAAGGTATATAACCACTAGGTAATGAGGTTTGAACAGCTTTCCAAGGAGGCAAATCAGATCTGTTTCTAGGGCATCCTTTTTAAATGCAATTAAAAAATAAATTGATGTTTACTAGACTTTAATCTGCTTCCTCAGGCTTTATTTTATTTTATTTTTCTGGTGGGGCACAAAATAAGATATGAACAAGAACTGATTTAATTTCTTCTTTCGGTTTTCAGAAAGGGATGATTATTTCATCATTGGAAAGGCTTTGAGCATTTTGGGGTTTTATCTTAAGCCCAAATATATGTATTTTGGATGATTTGGGGGGGGATTTTATCTCCATCAATTCCAAAATGCACACACAAAAGTCTGTCACACACAGCACAAACTGCATGAAGCAATTTTACAGCTTGAAGTACCTATAATAACTGCCATGGAGAGGCTATAAGGACTTGTACATCTCCAGAATTATGTGAACTATGTAACTATTGAGCTTTTACTCTTTCCTCAATATAGAGGAACGGTGAAATCTTATAGCCTTACTTCATCCACATGTCATTCCTTCAGATCCCAAGATCTTGGAGTACACCTGATCCCTCTTCTCCGATAATTTCTGGAAGACAGGCCTACTAGTTCTCCGGTTTTAGTCCAAATCTATACAGCACTTGAAAGATATTTTTTTTCCCCTAATTCAACAGAACACCAACAATGGTGCCACAGAACTAATAACTCTTTAGGGAGAGAAATAAAAAAATGTTGACTTCCACACATATATTCCACATTTATATTAAACAAGCTTTTAACCATCAAGCACATTAGAACATGCTTCTGTACAGTGTGAAGGAGATGACAAAGGGTTATTGGTTATTTCACAAGATATGCATTGCATAATCTGTTTTGCCATTCTTACTAAATGGCAATTTCATCTTTGAAATGGAGAATTTACAGCAACATTTTAATAATGCAGACTAATTCTGCATTCCAGGAAGGGTTTTTTTTGTTGTTTTTTTTTTTT
>VXAL01009321.1:8808-31179 GCA_013399475.1 Chauna torquata
CACCCCGCGGAGGGCAGCGGCGAGCCGGCCGGGAGCGGCAGGCCGCGGCCGGGACGCGCTCTGCTGCTTCTCTGCCGCAGCTGCTGCTCCCTCCTCCCGCTGGCGTAGCGGCGCGGCGTCTTAATTACACGCGCCTGATTGCTTCGCTGGTGGCACGGAGAGGGGCTGGGGGCCTGCCGGGGCGAAGGCGCGGGCTGTGCGGGGCTGCAGGCTGCCGGAGGAGGGGAGCTGCAGCCCCGGTCGCGTTAGGACAGCCATCCGTGCGGCCTTCCCCTCTCCTCTGGCCCGGTTGCGTAGGAAAGGCTGAGCTGCAGCAGTTCACAGCCGTGCATTTTAAATCATTGCTAGTCTTCAGGTGCTGACTGTGGATTAGTGGCTCGGTGGGCGCTTTGCGATGGGGCCAAGTTCATGTGCGGATGCAGCCCGTGGTAGAAATGGTAACTTCAGCTACCCTGCTGTACCCGTTTGAGATCCAGTGCCCTGGCAGTGGGGCAAGGGTGCGTGCAAGTTCATTGACAGCTGACAGTGTGAAAATCGATGAGTATCTTTTTGTAAGGAAAGCATCTTGCTTGGAAATCAGATTCCAGGTACAGTTTCAGGGAATGCATATCTATTTTAGCCGCTCATTAGAAACATAGGTAACATATTCCGTGCTGCACAGTGGGTGCCATGATAGGGTTAGCTGCAGCAGTCTTCCAGGAAGTAGGCATTGCTTTTTTGAATCCTGTTAGGCTGAGGTGGGGAAGTGAATGTAGCTCTCTCGCTGTCTGGGTAAGTGTCCTAACCACTAGTCTGCTGTGTAAGAGTGGCTGTGATGGCTGATCTCTATGTTGTCAGTATGCATTAGGCCCCTCAGGGCTAGGGGTGTAGCAAGATAATTCATTTTGCAAGCAGCTGCGCTGGCTGAAGATGCAACTCTCCCCCAGTGATTTGCTGCCTTTCCTCTGCCAGAGTTACCGCCCCCACAGCTCTTGAGTTAATGTTGGATAAGTGAGCACCTGGGTGAACTGTACTAATTTTGCCTGAAGCACACTAGGGAGGATTTGTACAATCTCTTACTGGCAGAGGTTTGGACTTGGTCATCTATGGCATGTAGGTGATGACATTATGTGGCACTAATTCGTTCACCTAATGGAGTGACGTTTGAAAGAAGGTACCTGCCTGTTACTTTAGGCACAGGGACAACTTTCTTGAGAGTTCATGGAATCTCTGGGATTCAGGTGGCTAGGTAAATGCTTGGATCAGTGTAGACCCAGTGTCTCTGGGTCTGCTCACAGCAGTGCTTGATGCTTGAGTAACCTCTTTAGGTGAAAGCTTAGATGTGAACAGCATCTTTGGCTCACATGTTTGGGCATCCCAGTTGCTTTCTAAGCGCATGGCACTAGATTCAAAAATGGCTGCCCGGCTGGCTGAACAACCTATTGAAAAACAGTTCTGTGGAAAGGAATCCGATTTTACCACTTAAAGTATTGCAAAATGGTGTGATAATTAAATCATTGCCTAGTTCTGATTGTAAGCTTTCTGGGCAAGGGAGCATCTCAGTTGTGGTTCTTTTATATCAATGGAATTTAAAAATAACTTCTGTTAAGAGAATTAGCGATTTCAGTGCTTGCAGGGTTCCATTGAGCTGTGTGCATTTTGGGAGTTTCGTATTTTCTACCCCTGGTGGACAAATCCATTTCTGTCTGCAGATAAAGTGAAAGTGTTATGAGTAGCTGTGGGTTGAATAGTAACGCTTGTCCTGTCTAATCTTTAGTCAGTGTGCCTGAGAATGTGAGTTTTACGGGCATATTGGAAATAGTAACATTCCTAGAGATGTTGAAGCATTTCTTAATCTTGGCAGTTTGCTTTGGAGATGTATCCTTTTCTGACGCACGTGGTTTGTTGGAACACCATACAGAGACTCAGCCTTCCCGGAGTTCAGATTCGATGGTGATACCAGCTTCAGTTCTCAAGGAAAGTAGTTCGCTTCTTTAGTAATTATATTCTTGGAGAGAAACTCAGTGGTTCTACAATTGCTTTATCTGTCAGGTTTGTAGTTTGCTGGAGTATTTTGCTAGACAGCATGTGTGGTACACAGGTGAGCTTAAACTGGGAGCAGCTACATTGTCTGTGACAGATTTCTTCTGACGCTCTGCACTGTTGCAATAGGGTAGATTACCTGCAACATTGTCAGTGGGGCATCTGGTATTGCCTCTTATCTAATCCTCCCAAAAGTATGAATTCCGTGCCATTGGCAGCTGTCTAGAGCCTGCTGAAAAGGCTGAGAGAATCTAATTATGAACAAGCCCTCCAACTAAGCTCACTCTCTGAACATGGTGGAGTCAAGTCACAGCACGGTCCTTCCAGAAGAAAGTTTACTTAGTATTTCTGCCCCATGATATTTCAAAGACGACTCTGGGGAGAGCTATCATACGATGCCACTGATGGGTAAAATGGGTTCTTTAGATGTATTTAAACAAAAATGCTGTTAGCAAGCTTTCATTACACTTATGCTTTCTGTTGATGAGCTTTATGTCAATTGATACCTAAAGGTCTCCTGTAGGGTTCAAGTGGTTTTTTTTTTTTTTGATGACTGTTTAAAGGGTTTTGATAGCAAAAGCACGTGTGTGATGAACTGTTATCCCAAGGAAAGGATAGTCAGGATACTTGACTGTAGTCCAAGGAAAGCTGACTTCAACACTGTGTCACTTCTCACTGCTGGCTCCCAAAGCCTTGCATTAAAGAGGATGAAAAAGGTGGGAAGTTGGAGGTAATCTTGGTGGTGCTCAACCTAGTCACTACTTTTTCTTCAAGTTTTCAGCCTACGTGTGTGGGCAGTAATTCTACCAGTGTAGTGATTGTTGCCTGAATAGAAGACAAGTTAAAACAGAACAAGGACAGAGCTTTGGAGAAAGCAGAGAAAGATGAAGATGACATGGAGCCATAATGGCTTTTTAGGGTGTGCTAGAGAAGCAAAATACTGGTTTCTTTTATGTTGTCTCCCCAGGCTCAGATAATTCTTAATTCTCAGTGCTGGGAGTAAACATCCTCTACAGCGATGCTGTCTGTGATCAGGCTAATTGATACTGTTTTTGTAATTTCAAATGGGAAACAGTAAAATTTTTTTTTTGCAACTACACTTGATAATAAGAAAATCTGGTATTTGTGTGACAATATTGTTCTTTCTTTGAGTACTTGTACAAAAAAATTCATACTTTCAGTATATCTTTCTTGAAGGTTTGCTCTGTAACTTCAGGTAGACAAGGATATTTTATTTAGTGAGGTCATTCCAATGTGTGTTACAGAATTCGGTGTGTCAGATACATTTTGAAAAGAAAAAGAAAAGCTTGACATGTCCTATTATTTCTGTGGTGTGTATTTGTAAGAGCAACTTTGTTTACCTTGAGCAAATTATTGTTGCTTCTTTTCCAGAGATGTTTCATTTGAGATGAAAAAAATTAAGTTAGAAAAACATGTTTGGATGGAATATAACAATGTGCATGATGGCACTAAAATCCAGTTTAGTATTTGAATTACTGAAAAGTATTGCTTGGTACAGTTCTTGAGAATGGCTGTAGCAATACAGTGTGCAAGGATTCCTTGTTCTAAAAAAGTTTTAATTGGCATTGTTTTCCTTGTTTCCTTGTTTTTCTTTTCATGAGAAGCAAAAATGCGCCAACTTCATGATTTGAGTCTGACATCGTAAGCACAAGAGCACAAGATAATGTGGTTTGTTAATGTCACCCTTTGGTTGCAGCTTATGCCTGTGGTAACACTAAAAAAAAAATGCCCTTCTTGTTTTGTATGCCTTCTGTTCTTCTTTTCGCTCTAATCTCTCTTCTGCCTTATACCTCTAGAGTTTCCAGTCTCTGTTTTAGGTCTCCTCCCTTCCACAAGAGGCCTGTTCTGGACTTTCCCACATCACATTTCCCTACTTGACTAGTTTAGTTCATTTCTATATGAAAAATGAAGTCAGGAGTGATTTCAAGTTAGCTTTGCAGGGTTTTCATAAAATACGTGTTTTGACAAGCTGATGATCTTGTGGAACAAGTGCTAATGAAACCTGTAGTTGCTGGTTAATGTCTAAAGCATGCAGTCTTTTACTACATTCAGCCTTTCTAAACGTTTTTTGACATTTGGTTTTCATTATGCACTCTTTTGCTATTGACTGTCATTCAGGAACAACTTTGGTCATGAACAGAAATTAGAAAGTAGTTTTGCTGTATGTGTTCAGGGATCTGGCATGTGGTAGAGACAGCTACTTATGTACGATGAGATTTGTCCATGCCTTTCCATGTGATAATCTTTCCCACTAGGGAGAAGATCTCGTCCCCCTACCCCCTTTAGCTGATCTGTAACTTAGCTCAGTCTTCCTTGATGAAGACAAGATTTTTATATTGGAGAGGAGATGCAAGCCTGCAACATGATCTTTCTGTCTCTTCTCTTAGGAAAAAAATCCGTCTGTGTAGATGCCTTAAGAAAATTACAGGCAAAGTGGCAAGTAGCCATAGAAGACTGGGGACTTCCTTCCTTTTCCTATTCCTTCAAGGTGCTGGAAGGGATTAGTCTTTCTACAAACATTCTACAAGCAAAATTGGAAGTATGTGAGAAAAGGCAATGCAGTCTGTCTTAGTGGGAGGGGGAGTGGGTTACTAGTGTGTTAGCCCTTGTAATCCTGTGTGTCAAAGGGATTTGATATTGCATGCATTCAGTAACATTTTTCTTGTATTTACAGCAATGTACTTGGAAAAGTTTATTTTTCTTTCAACTCATTTGATGCTTAAAACGTGCATGCTGCACTTAATGACCAATACTTGTGCTTTAGTCTTGGAAGAAGTGCTACAGAAGTAATAAAAGGTAGAAATAACCAGCGCAGCCGTCTGGCATATGTTTTCATTTCAAGTGAGTCTCCTCAGTCAATAATGGGGAAAAGCTAGAAAATGTGTGTTTGAGGACGTAAGGGGTTGTTCTTGGCTATAGTTGTTTGGACATTGGACAGTTACTGGTGCAGGTGGAAGATGGTTGGGTAGAGGAGAAGAATGGCTGAACAAGGTGAATGATTTGGAAATGATTGGTGATAAAACTTGATAGGACTGATAAAACAGGAGGAATGGAAGGTGTAAGAAGTCTTGGTAATATCGGATAAGATCCGCTACAGGTCATAAATGCTGGAGTAAGTGTATTGGGAGATTTTCTTTTGCAGAACCAGAAGAAAATATGGGAAGTGTCGTACTGAAGTTCTGTAACTCAAGAATAAAGGCTTTGATTTTGAATTTTGCGAAAACAAACTCTGCAATGTAGACAAGAACTGGTTATGTTAACCTGTACTTCTCTGAGTGATGCCTGAATTCCCGCTGTAGAAATCAATTTGCACATCCTTGTATAATAATTGTGTAGATGTAAAGACGAGAGCTTGCATGTATACTTTCACATGAACAATACATGTTTTCTATTTGAAAACTGTTATAATTGTTTCTTAAAACTGAAGAAAGCAGTTTTTATGTTAAGTATTAAGCTAAAATAAATTCTTGGCTGAGCAGTGTGTGGGATTCAGTAGAGTCAGGGATATATAATTGTACAGATTTATTTATATTTAAACAGTTTCCTGAATTCAGATTGTGCCTCTTGCTTGTATAAATACTGAACTGCTCCCCGCCCCCCAGTTTCACAATAACTTCAGAAGCTGTGAATCCTTGTGCTCTAGTTGGCTACTGACTTTTAGTAGCCACTCATATGGTATAGATTTGCAAAGCTGACGCAAAATGGAGCAATTTATCTCCTTCGTAATACAGCCTGCTGAAAGCATATCACCCCGAAGCTCTGCTTATTGCACTGTAACCCTGCTGAGCACCAAGACAATTTCAAGGTTTTGGTTTTGGTCTTAGACTTTACAATGCTTGATGGAAATGGCCCAAGCTGCCCTAGGGAACACCTTCTGCAGTCACGACCGCTCATGACAGCTGCATTCCACAGGAACAATGGCATTGTTGGCAAAATGGGAAATGAATGGGAGAGACAAACTGCTTCTGCAGTTAGCCCACAACTGAGGGATTCAATCCTGGAACACATCAGAACGACTGTAAACCTCGCTGTCCTCGGAATTAGGCGTGAAATTCACTTGCTTCAATCTAGACGTTCCACATTGACCAGAAAAAAAATCCCTAGGGTGTGGACAGGGATGATCTCAGTTTCTTTTTAAAAAGAACTGCAAGTATAACAATGTATAGGGAAGTATAGAAAAACTAGTGTAAATTTTGTCTGCCATTCCTGTGCAGCTTTTAGTAGTCTTTGTTGTGGCTCCCATACCCAGAACTTTCAGTCGTCTGGCCAGTAATAAAGATGCTATTTGAGCTTGCTTTTTGAGTGAGGAAAAATCCCAGTCGAAGAGAAGACAATAGAAAGCCAAGTGGAAAAGCAACACAGAAGACTTTTCGAAAATTTTAACTTCATTTTTGTTTTTTTCTGCTTCCCTCCTTCCTCTACATCTATTCACAGAATCACAGAAACACAAGGTTGGAAAGGACCTTCAAGATCATCTAGTCCAACTGTCATCCTACAACCAATACTACCCACTAAGCTGCTAAACCATATCTAGTAGCACCTTGTCCAGGCGCTTCTTAAAAACCACGAGGAGTATATTCTTAATATACTTCTTTTTACAGGTGTGTTGTGGATCGTTGGAGTGCGGCGGATGTTCTTGGGACAAGAACCTCACTGATATGTTGTAGATCTCACTTGAATGGGAGTAAGTAGATTAAATAGCAGGGAGAAAATACCGACTACATTTTTTTTTTCTTTCCAGAAAAGCGTTGGACAATGTTGATGGCCCATCTGGCTGTTGCCGTCCTTTTGTTCTATGGTTAAATTTTGGGCCTGAGCCTAAAGAACCTGTAAATCTGTTCTGAAATGGCTAACAAGTGGCTTATTCTTCAAAAATGCTGATATGATGGAAGTTCACCAAATCATGGGTGTCATTAGAGGGTGACGAGAGGCCAAGTGTTTGCTGTTCCTGAGGAAGCTAGTGGGTGTCAGGCTCACAACAGGAGGAGGTGGTTCTTTGCATGGTGCGTAGCTAAGCTGTGAAATTCCTTGCCCAAGGGTGTTACAAATACTAGCCGTTTGCCTGGATCCAAGGAGAGAGCAAACAACTGTGTGGAAAAGAGTCATCAAGAGTATATAAAGAAAAGAGAGCCAGTGTGAGTATGAAGACACAGTGTGAAAACTCAGGAGGGGATGAGAGTGGAAAGAGTTTTTCAGGGATGTGTTCTGGCACTGTTGCCTAAGCATCTTTTTTTGGTCAATATTGCACAGAATGCTTGGTTAGGGGGATCACTGATCTGACACAGTGCAGCTGTCTGTGTACTCTGAAGGCAATCTGAGGAGAACAGAGGGAATGATAAAGCTCACAGAGACATCGAAGCTAAAGCTGGCTGAAAAGCAGCGCGGAAGATCTTGTAATTCTGCGTGACTGAGTGAGAAAATGGCAGATGAAATTTGGAATTGATAAATGCAAAATAATGCACATGGAGAAAAACAACTAATTATATATACACAGTGATGCGCTCTAAATTACCTATTATCACTCAGGAAGGATCCTGGACTCATTGTGAATAGTTCTGTGAAAATGTCAGCCTGATACTCAATGGAGGTCAAAAAGGCAAGTACAGCAATGTTAGGGAGGGGTGGAAAGAGCAAAAAGGAAAAAACAAACAAAAACCATCAGGCTGTTCATGAATCCATGGAGATCTCAAACTGCATGCATTTTGGGCTATCTTATCAAAAGGAAGATATAGCAGAATTAGGAGAAAAAAAAAGCAGGAACAAGGATCACTGGAATATTTTTTCATATAAGGACAGAAAAGTTTTTTGTCTTTAATAGATTTCAGGGGAGAGGGATTGAATGTGGTTGCTTTCTGCAGAGACATAAATGGTGGGGAGGAGGACACAGCAAATAAAGATTTCTTTCTCGGTAATAAACCATAAAGAAAAATGGAGCCTTCAGGATGTACGCTTAAAAACAAGCAATAGGAGGTATTGGGGGGGGGGAGGGGGGAATAAAGGCAATCTTTTACACTGGGGCACTCATTGGTGCAGGTGGTTTGAATAAATAGTTTAAAGCAGAGATTAGTGGGACAAAGGTCCACCAAGGATTACTAAAGCAAAGGTGGTGATGTTGCTTCTGGTTCAGGAAGACCTTAAATTGCCTGCAGCCAAAGGGGGATGGTGTTGTGCTTTTCCTAAGGTAGTCAGCATTGGCCACTGCCAGGGACAGGATAGCAGCATCCGTGGGGTTGCGGCCTGACGCGTGGAGCGTGCCGTGCGTCCCAAGCGCTGGTGATGGGAGCAGTCGCTGTGATGGACGGCCTTGTGTTTCGTAGCAGACGAAACGTCTTGTTCACAGCACGTGGTGTGTGCATGTAACAGTTGAGGGAAGAAAGGCTTTGTTCCTGAATGTAAGAAGATGAAAGTAACTGAAATTCAGCATAAAAAACATACAGAAAACCGTGGCCTGTTCTGTTGCCCTCCACATGTTGATTTGATGACTGATTGTAATATCAAAATGTTTATGACCTTTCAGCAGGCTGGTGAGAGACAATACGTGGGGATGTCTGAGGGCGTGTAGTCTCAGGCGCATCTTAGTAATGTCAAAGAATGTTTTTCAGTTTCACATACCTCACTGCAAAGCCTTTTTTTTTTCTTTTTTTTCCCTGGGTTTTAGTGCTATCTTTTTCAGCCAGGTACTAATTTCTTAGAGACATGGGAGGTGGTGCCATCTAAACTCAAGGCAGAGAATATGAAGGAGATGGGTACTCTCTGTGTGTTGGTGATACTGCAGCTTGAGCTCTCTCACTGGTTCTCCTGGTCACTTCACAAATGTACTGGTGACAACTAGACCTGTGTGGCTTCTGGCCAGACTTCCCATCTGTGGAAGAGCAGCTGGTCATAACAACCAGGAGAGTGGGTCCTAGGCTGGAGAGCACTTATCTTCATCCCTGAAGCCTTTTAAAAGCAAGACAAAGAGAAATTTTAGATGTTTTTACTGAAATTTCTGTATTTGTGAACCTAGGGACTCAGGGAAAATCATAATAAGTAAGATAATGTTGTATACATGTGTGTATATAGAAGGGCAGATCCATTTGCTGCACTACGGTCTAATAATAAAAAGAGAAAATGGAACTTGTAATATTGTTTGTTGAATCTTCAAACTCTACTCTTTCCACCATCTTCTTTCTTTAAAACAAACAAACACACACACAAAAAAAACCCCACAAAAACCAAAACCCACAATATACAAAGCAAGTGAGGTAGTGGTGAAATACATGTTTTGTAGTGTTGGTCTGCTCAGCATCTGTTAGAAAATATCAGGGGGTTGGCCCCATGGAAAGTATCTCCTGAATCAAATTGAAGGTGTTAATAGAGATTCTGTGGTTAAAACTTCTGCCTAAGACAAAGTTTGGGGTATCAGCATTCAATGAACTATCTTCAAAGAAAAGACAGTAATTAAGTAACTAAGGAACAAAGATGTTCCATGCAAGTATACCACTTTTAAAAATTAATGAACAATGCTAGGTGATTTTTAACCTCTAAAAATACAAAAAAATTTGGGTATATGCATGCCATTTTGAGTAATTTCTTTTTTCAAGTTACTAAACTGAAATAATTTTTTGTCATACATACAGTGTTACCCAGATTTCCTGTAACTAGTTCTTTGCTGAGGGCTTTAAGCATTCATTTTACAGCTAGAGCAGGGACTTTCAGCCTTTCAGTTTGCAGGCCCAGAAGAACGTGCAGCGGTTGAAGGAGTGCCTGTAGAACAAATTTAAGCCTGTGAGAGTTGTCTTTGTAGTTTTGTGGTCTCTGAGTCCACCAAAAACTTACTTAGACTCTTTAAATGGCATAAGTAAAATTAAAAACCCCGAACATGTTCTTTGCACGGGAGCTAACAATTTATCCTAGGTATGTTGCTGGCTTTGCCAGGAGCTTGCTCTGCACATTTATTCAAGCATCAACTGGAGTTTTCTTTCTAGAAACTGGCTAGCAACTACTTGATTAAATTTAATTATGCTGGACCAATAGGATCCATTTAAAGTCTTGCTTCCTGCAACGCAAAGGAAGTTCCGAGCTAGCTAAGAAAGCGGTGTTCTGTTCAAATATTACTCCATGAATCATCAATTTTTTGTCCTTATGAAAACTGNTCTTTTAGTAATGGCTTTTACTGGTTAGGTCAGTATGGAGGTCAGACTTTAGGTCTTTGGCTCCTAAGAGTCCTCTTTATGCCATTTAAAAAAATTGGTTTCATGTTTAGTATCTCACATTTCCAGAAACCAAAACTGATTAAAGTGATAGGCTAAATGACAGACATGATTAGTTTTGCAATTTGGGGAAAAGTTCCACCACATTTTTGGTTTTGACCTAACCAGTTATAACACAGAATTCAGCTAACTCAAGGTTTCTGCCCTACCATTCAAATTCCACTGGCCTTAAAAATTCAGTTTGCTTTATCCTTGATAGCAATGACTTCTGACCATAGGTGTATTACAGCATCGTTAAAATAGTGCAAAAAACCCACAGCCCAAAACAACAGACAGATACAAAAGGTAGAGCTCCTGAGAAAAGATCCAAGTCCTTTCTCATAGACCTCATCCTGGTAATCAGCCTGTAGAGGAATACTTCTCAATTTACAACATTCTGAACTTACCTGTAAAATCAATTTATTTAGTAAAAATTGCCTTTGCTGACCCTTCACATGTAACTCAACCACTCTTTTATGTAAAATCTGAGGCACAGAGGACTATGAAGTTGCTGAGTCCTTTCTACAGGGATGAAGGATCAGAGATATGACGCATGCACTTGGTATCCATGTTTCTAACGCTTCTCTCTTCTGTCTGCTTGCTCCTGTATGTCTTACTCTCATTCTGAGTGGGCAGGAAGGAGCCAGGGGAATGAACTCAGCAGAACTGGTTTTCCCTGATTCTCTCCGAAACAGGACCTCCAAAAGATCTGAGTCTCCTCCGTGGAGGAACCTTGTGGTTCAGGACTCTGATGCATCAGAGTCAATAGTGTGATGTCCTCCCTGTGCATTTGGAGGATGCCCGCCTGGCTTTGAGGTTTCTACAGTGAGCTTTTGTGTGGAAGCAACTTGCACAGTGAAGTAATATCTTTCACTGTGAGAATAATAAACTGGGCCAAAAAGAGAAATTTTGCCAGCTAGGTGGAGCTCCCCCACTAAGTTTATTCTCCTCTTGATTTTGTACAGCCTTCATCACTATCACTGAATCTGTGAATTCATTTAATAGATGGCCAATTTACAAAGAAAACTAAAACCAAAATGTAGGAAAAACTCTCTCCTCCACGGATGTTGCCGCAGGAGGAGGCGAGCACACAGTGAGCTGGTGTGTAGGGACCCCCGCTCTTGCTGAGGCCGTGGCTCTCCATGTTGTTTTCATTCAGTGCAAACCTAGGGGTGCTGGCTACTCTTATTTCTTCCTGGATAACACAATTTTAGAAATACCTCACGGTGACTCCAACATAGCCCACGGGTTGCTATAAGATAAACTTACCATTTAACTGTAACAAACACCTGTTCATAGCAAAACTTGTTCTTCCCCCAAAACGTCGTTGTCAAAGCCTAGCATCCTTTGTTTCCATACTGAACCGGGTCTCTAGAGAGTGCTGCATCACACGATTCCTGTCCGTGGGTGTGAAAAGGATGAGCCTTCTCCCTGCAGCCTGAGGTGCGAGGACCAGGTGAGATGCATTATCCATTTTTATGCCATCTCCACAGTAAAGAGTCTGCAGGATGTTTTAGGCCTTGATGCAACCACATCACGTTCCTATTAGGCCTTCGGTGATATTGAAGACATTGGCCTTCAGTGGTTTCCAGTAAATATGTGACGTGAAGCTTAGTACATGGCTTTGTTGATAGCTCAGGAAGAAATACAGAACCTAGATTGCTGTCTTACAGGGAATTCATGTTTTGGAAAAACACAGCTGCTTTGTTGTGGTTGTGAGGAGAGCCTAATGTATATCCTCATTGGTGTTTAAAATAATGTGTCTTGTTTTGCCAAAAGCACGCATGCGGTCAGTTACCGTTGCTCAGCTGCTGAACAATAATTCATTATGCTACAGTAATTTGTTTATTTTTTGCTGTGATACCCATATGCTAGAGTAGCAAGTTATGGTTCAGGATTTGAAATGTAATAAAATAGAGCTATTAAGAAGCTAATTTCTTTTTCCATGGAGCTAGTTTTCAAAGTAAAATTGAACTTTTTAAGGACTACACTGAAGTATAATTAAGTAAAGCTTTTTTTTTTTTTTAAAAAAGGAAATAAATAGTGAACAAATAACTTTCTATGCCAATAATCAAAGACATTTGTTTGAAAACAAATTTCTCCAAAGGAAATTTCGTATATATGTGTTTCTATTGTAATATGACACTAGTCTGTAGACTTCTGTATGATCATGTATGGAATATATTCAACCATTAGCAATCAATGTTTCAATTCACTGAATAGCCAATTAAAAGGGGAAAATCAGAACCATGGTGTAGCATTAATAAAGCAATAAAAGACTTTTAGATTGAGGCAAGTCCATACTTTATTTTCTCAGAGGATATGCATGCATTAGTATAATGGGAAAATATCTTTCAGTTCTTTAATTCCACCCTGGGAAATTTTTAAAGAGTTTAAAGAATTTTTAGTTTGGATATTGAATGAAGGCAATGTCTGAGATTCCTGCTCTCAGACTGATTTCTGAAAAGCAAAGCACTGAGGAGTATCAGCCTCCCATCGGTTAATGTCTCGTATTTTAATAACTCGTGGTGCCACATATGCACCTTTTATCACAACTTATGTGGAACACGGAAGAAGAAACACGAGAAGGAGAAGGGCAGAATCTGTAGGCAGCCACAGAAAGTCGTTCTTACATGCCTGACTGGAGTGGTAACTACATTTATGATCTAGTGCAAAGAAGGATATTTCAATGGAATGCTGATTTCATTTTATGAATATAGCATTGTTTTATCATTAAACCAAATATATTTTACACATATTTTTTGCTATTCTAATCAGAAAATTCGTGACCCTAAAACCTATGTATGGTTAAAGCTTAGCAGCTTGAGTATTTATTTACATTTTAAATTCCATTCATTTATTAACTGAAGATTTTTAGCTTAATGTACAGAGTGATTATATTAACTATTCTTTGCCCTCCCATGGCACTATAGACATAAGCTGTGCCATGAGGACTTTTTCTGGTTTCTTAGGACCGCATCTAAATTTTGGTGCAAGATGTGGATTTTTGGCCTCTGTCTCAAGGAACAGATTCCATCCTCTCTGCAGTCCCACGTGCACCTTTCTAGCTGATGATTTTGAGCTAAGGAGAGACCTGAGATTCACTGGGTATCATTGGCTGTTGGTCTACGGCAAATATCTGAATAGTGAGTCAATACTATAGAAAAAACTTTGGGTACAATGTTGCACTCATCATCAGTGTTATCACTTTAATAATAATAATAAAAAAAAAAAAAAAAAAGGCTTCCTCCTCCTCAGCAGAACTATGCAAGAAGGCCTTCATGTTCTGGACATAGTTACCAGAACATGTTGATACAAGTACTCTGCTTTCAACTCAAAGTATTGAGTTGAATACTCAAATATATATTGCTATATATTGCCTCATTATACTCCAGAATATTTTAAAAATCTGTACCTAAGATTTGCCATCAGTAGTAATGAGTACTGTGATAGTATGTAAATAGAGGAGGATCATTGGGTTAAAAACACAATAGCAAAGATGTAAGGTCAATATGCCAGAGCAAGTCACCTAAGCAACTCACTTAATGAGCTTCTCCTCTAATTCTGAAGCCAACACTTTAATGTTAGCTAGTGATTTTGTATTTGTGTAGACACATGGCAGAGGATTTAAATAATATCATATCAGCTAGTAATGTTTCAAACCAGACAATGGGGCCATACATTTGACTGGAGAAGAAATTTTTGACTAAATAATCTTATGGAAATCTTGTTAACCAAAGGTGATGGTAGTTTTGCCTTCTAGTTCATCATTGAAGCAACTGCATGATTTCTTAACCCTTTGCCTATGATGTCACTTCATTCTGGGGTACCATAACGCTGTTTCAGAATAATGGCCCAAAATGTTCAAGCTTTCACTGAAGCCCTTTGATTTTTCAGACCGTTCCCACAGAAGGTGAGTGTGCATTTCCGTGCTTTTAAGAAAGCAGGATACCAGCTCAACTCCAATAACCGTTGGAGTCAGTAGTCAGACTTCCATCAGTGATGTAAGTAGTGATTTATATGTATCTGTATGTTAATGGCAGGGCAGTCCCCATCCTTGAGGCAACGTATAGGTACGAAGTTGTAAATCAGTACCTTCAGACCTTAATAGTTCACCCTGGAGTGGAGAAGCTGCAGGCTGAGCAGGGCTAAATGCTGTCTCCTGACAGGCATTGTTTTGTTCTGAGTCAGTCACCTGGGACTGTGGTGACAGCTGCTGACTTTGCATATAGCAGGGCTGGTTGGGGATGTCAAAATATCATCTCTTCGTTGCCGGCCTTGCTGCCGGAGAGTATCACCCTGATAAATCTCATAGTGGAAGTAAGTGTGCTTACCTCATCCACTACAGGCACAGCTAGAAGGTCTGATTAAAACAGCTGATGACCTTGCTGATGGGACTAATGTCAGTGCTCATGCAAGCTCTTTTGTTAGCAGGGCTCTGCAAGCGGTAAACTGCAACAGCAGGGTTGTGAGGAGTGACCAGGAGTGGTGGCAAGTTCATCCTACACAACTAGATCTGAAAGAGGATACGCATATGCAGAAAAGTTTGTTCTTACTCATCCTGCTTCAATTTATATTGGTATAGTTAAAAGAATACAACTTCCCCTTCCCTGAACACAATTATTACTGGTATAATTTTGTGTTAGCTATAAGTTGTACCAGAATAAGGAGTTTTAATCTTAGTGCTAGGCGGTCTGTATTCACCTAACAGTTTTGCTAAAAACATCACAGCCTTTACTGAAATTGTTTTGTGGCTAGAAAAAAGCAAGCCTTAAAAAGCTATATAGGTAAGTATTCATGTGATTTCCCAGCAGTGTTTGTTCTTGATAGGTAAGTAATTTAAAACATTAAATCAGAATATCTTTTGAATAGTGTAGACTGCTCATAATAAATGTAGTAGAATAAATAGAACAGTTTTCTTTCTTTTTTTTTTTTTTTTTTACCTTGGCTACAGAGTACAAATATTTAAAAGCTGTGTTAATCCTTTGTTGTATTGGTTTTATTTCTGGCTTCCAGTTTGCAAAGAGACCCAGAAAAGGAAGTGAAAAATATTTTACAAGTTAAGCTAGTTTTAATTTCTAGCAGACTTCTTGTGACATCTGTACATGAGCCTGAGGAGATCATAAGTATTCTGAAAAGGAAAGTTTCATGCCTGCTTAAATGCTGTTGAAGGTTTACTAGTTTAAAATCAGCAAATGCAGTGGCCTAGCATCTCAAGGCTCATGACTAGGAGCATGCTGCCTTCAGAATGAGTGTAATTTACAGATATTTTTTCTTATTTCTGTATACTATTTGATAGATTAATACATATCTACATATATTTGCTTTTCAGAGTACTTTGTAAAACTCTCACGAGATAGATATATTACATAACTGTTGCTGAAAAGAGTGTAACTCTTAGGGGGTAGAAGGGGATTTCAGAAGCATTTCAGTGTAAAGAATCAGAACATCTTGTTTCAAAGGAAATTCACCCATGAAATGTATTTGCACAACGAAGACTATTGCTGTCTTTGTATCACAAATTTAAATTAACTCCTCAGCCATAAATCAAAAGTTATAAAGGTAACAAACAATAAAATGAAAAAGAAACTGTATTTTACATATTTGTCAGGTGAGGAAAAAATACGAATACTATGATGATGAGATTAATAATGGCCAAGTGCGGCTGGAATTTATAGTATCATACTCTGTGCATGGTGAGGGAATTTTGAGGGAATAAGCAGGTACCAGCAGGTGTAGTGTTTTTTATTTGTGATGGTGGGTCTGAGAAGTGAAGAAAAATACACACATGGCATAGTTTCTCTGATGTTAGAAGTCGTGTGCTTGCTTGCATCTGCAGATTGTACTGCACTTCTGGTTACAGTGATAGAGTCTGCTGAATGAAATGGATTATGTACATGTTTCTCTACAGTTTTTAGAGCATTGATTGCAACTGTTTATGCTTATCTGCCGTCTGCTGTTGTCTAAAGTGACAAGCGTTACTAATGTGACTAATATTTACCCAAAGCAGTATTTATGGGACTCTTGCACTGGACTACAGAAAGAGACTGTTCTGAGGGTGTTTGGGATCTCTGATGGAGCAGTTTTCAACAATAACACATTTTTTGAAAATATTGACAATTCACAAATATAGGCCAGGTATTCCACTTTGGTTTTGATTCTTGCCAACAGTTTTCTTCTATACGTCCACAAAGGAATATCATTCATCCTGAGGGCGCGCAAGGACAGAAAGAAAGGTGAAAATAGTAGTGCCAAGCACAGAAAAAGGATCATAGAATCATAGAATCACTTAGGTTGGAAAAGACCTCCAAGATCATCAAGTCCAACCTTTGACTTAGCACTGCCAAGTAAGTCCACCACTAAACCATGTCACTCAGCACCACATCTACACGTGTTTTGAATACCTCCAGAGATAGTGACTCAATTACTTCCCTGGGCAGCCTGTTCCAATGCCTCACAACCCTTTCAGTGAAGAAATTTTTCCTGATATCCAACCTAAACCTCCCCTGGTGCAACTTGAGGCCATTTCCTCTTGTGCTATCACTTGTTGCTTGGAAGAAGAGACTGATCCCCACCTTGCTACAGCCTCCTTTCAGGTAGTTGTAGGGAGTAATAAGGTCTCCCCTGAGCCTCCTTTTCTCCAGGCTAAGCAACCCCAGCTTGGGGGGTTATCCAGAGAACTGGATAAAGATATTAAAGAGAACTGGATAGGAAACTGAAACTCTGTTAAGAAAAACTAAGATATTTTGATACTTTGAGACACAGTCAAGTATTTAGCTTCTAGATATATTATTTGTCCCCACCCTTCTCTAGTCAAATTTGTAAGTTTCCAGTGTGTCCCTCTTCATAGTATATGAGTAGTAGGGCAAAGTTTCTATACCATGAGGAAGTGTAGTAGACAGCAAGTCTTTAATCTGGGCTACTTCTCAGAGAAGCAGCAAAACTAATTCTTAATACTAACTCCAGGAACAGCTTTACTTTATTACGTTCTAAACAGGAGGAGGCTTAGAAGGTGGTATGTTCTTCCACTGTGCATCGAGGAGAGAGTTTTACAAAGTTAGTGTCTTCCAAAGAGTTTAATGACATATATTGTAGAATTGATAAAACAATGAGACAGGCATAACGTATGCATCCAAATCTGACTGTAGCTATTGCACAAAAAATGCAATCTATTGCATCTCCACCTCAAAAAAAAAAAAAAAAAAAAAAAAAAAACCAACAACAAAAAACAAAGCAAAACAACACCCGAGCAAAATAAACACAAAAGGAGTTGAAGATATTACACTTCCTGTTGGTTACCTCACGCAGCATTTGTCATTCCATAGTCACAGGTTTTCATTTAGTGAATGAACCAAATATATGAAGATTCCCCATGTTGATTACAGGACAAGAGGTGGGTAGAATATGCAGTAGGATGTGGTAGGAAGATATATGACCTGTGTGGGAATAGGTTTTGGGGACATCCGTAAGTGAAGGGTAGGTTGAGAGCAGAGCTTAGAGTAATACCACGTCTGAGATGGAGTGTCCAGTTTGAGCACTAGCTGCTGAATGGCACTAAGTTTCTGTGACTTACCTATGTTGCAACTACTGGCTGATCTAAATTTGTAGAAATACTTCTTCCACCTAAAACCACAATGAATGGATCTTAGAAAGGCATCTTTTCCCTTTCATTTCTTGGAAGGAACAGCCGTGATGAAGAGCAGTTTCTTAGGTCTGTAATGTTCCAGGCATTGTAAAATACAGTGTGGTTTCAAGCATATAACATTCAGGTCACTCCCTCCACAAGAGAACAGACTGGTAAGAGAGAGGGCAGGACAGAATTCTGTAGCAAAATTAGCCACTGTGATCTTCTCCTGGCTATAGGGCAATCTTCTAGTCCGGCATGCTGCCCAGTCAGCAGCTGGGAACACCACCGCCAAAGTGAGAGGTCCACTTTCGTTTCAAGTGGCCTTGTGTAAATGACAGGAGGCTTGTAGGTGTCAAAATCCAGTGCTTTCAGGTCCTCTTTCGCAAACACAGAAATCTTGTGCAAGACAAAATCAGGCAATCTAGATGCAATAAAACTAAATAGGGAAAATACTGAGCAATACGTGCTGACATCACTATCACTGGAGCTAAACCATATGTGACTGCTGTCAGCTGAAGTATGTAAACTTTACTGGACTGTGGTGTGCAGTGAAGGTTAAGGTTAGTCATGCTGGAAACCAAGCAAAAGGCCTCTTGAAGGGAGTCTGCCTCTGTGGTGCTCAATACCCAGGAGAACTGAAAAGGCAGAAGTTTTCTCAAGGTGGGGATGACCAGTTCGGCGGGGCGGTCACCAAGCTGAACTTGGGGGCGGCTCTAGAACCTTCAGAAGAACGAGAGCCTCACTGGAAAAGGGGAAGCGGTGATGGATCTGATGCAGCTTCAAATCTGTAACAGGACACCTGGCAGAAGGGGGCTGAAAAACAGCCACTTGTAGGAGGACAGGGGGAGAAGTGGTTTAAGGTAGTAGTTTCCAAAATTTCTGACCGGTGGAGGACTGTTAGCCTTATTCTTTCTCTGATATGGCCACTGAGCTGTTTTGTCAGACCTTTAAAAGCAACACTGTTGAAAACAGTGTTTTTAATAGAATTTTGCAGGCCAGCCTTAGAGCGTTTAGGCTGGCCTCATGGACCATACTTTGGGAGTGCCTTCTTAAGGGGAATTCTGGTCTACTTATTCTAATAAAGTTCTCAATTCATTGTCAGAAGACTGAAACTCTTTTGGGGATTCTGCACTATTGTCATTTGACATGGTGGCTGTCGGGGACTGTGGATGGTTTAGAGGCATAGGGGGGGTATTGGCCTATCACAGATTCCCTGGGAGCTGCTGTGTGCCATGGGGGGCCTTGCAGCCTATTCTCTCTTACAGAAGGGGCATGCTCTGCCACCCCCAAGGAACAATAACGTTGAGACAAAGAACATTTTTTCCAGATCTCTTGCAAACATGGAGCTGAGCATAGAACCCTTTCTGAGCCAGGAGCAAACTGCAGAATTTTGTGTATCTGCTCTACCTTCAAGCCAGGATGAATATTGGGCAGAGGCTTCTTTGTAGGTTGATGTTTTGGGACCATCTGAGTGCAGATAGTTCTTGCTACTCTAAAACCAGAAAAAGAACTGCTGAACCATAGACAGAAGGTTTTTCATCCCTGTCATTAAAAACAGCTTCACTGAATAATGGGGAAATGAGACGTAAAAGTCAAAGTACTAAGAAAAGCAGAATGGAGTGCTCTAAAGACACAGGAGGAAGTCTGATTCCTGAGTAAATATGCTAATTTTGATGGAATTCCGGGCTAACTACCATATATCTGGGATCAGTTTTGGTTCTACACCAGGTGTGGATTCTGTAGGAGAAAACCACATCTCATGCAGTGTGTCAGGGGATCGTCATATGAGACATAATGAGCAGACATACCAGCTCACTACTACCAAAAAGATGAGGTCCTCTACCCTTCTCTCCCTTTCTCTTCTCATCATATACTTTGTGTTTTCTCTAACACTTGTATCTCTCCGGGAACTGATTTAATTCACTGAAATCACAGACCATTTATGACATTCATGTTTTGTATAGTTTTCTGACATTTCACTGAATTGAATCAGGCCATAGAAGAGGCTGATGCTACAGCCGTAAAATGTGACATTAGATGATGTGACTCTGAGCAGAGGAAGAGGAAGAGAGCTGGGGCACAGAAGGAGAGAAGTAGGAGAACAGAAAAGAGGTAGATGGATCCATACTTTCAACTGCAGAGAACCATTAGTTTGGCTTATCTGCTTGTAAAAACTTACAGCTGTGGCTTTATGTGACTTAAAGCACTTTTTAAAAACACTTCAGCTTCACAAATAGAAGATTTTTCCTTATTCATTTTTGTAAATGCCCTTTTTTCCCCTTTTATTTATTTTTTGCTTGCTTGAGGAACTGATAGGTAAACTGCATTTTTAGTTCTTCACATGCCTAAATTTTCCTCAACTTCGCTGAATTTCATGACTTAGATATTGGTCTTCTCTTGTTTTATGAGGTATTTCATGTCCTCTAATTATTTTTTTTCACACGAATGATTTCATCTCTAACAAAATCTAACAAAAAATAGATAAGTAGAAGTCAAATAGCAACAAAATACTGAGTATGAGTCATGTGGGACTCAGACTTTTTTACTTGGGAGTAAACTACACTGCTTTACTACATGAAGTTGTTTCTGTGGACATTCAGATTAGAGCAAGAAGACATGGGCCATAAATACAAAGGTCTTTAGAAGCAATGACTAAATAGGGAAAGGCAGGTCAAACATCAACCAACAATTTCAGCCTCAGTCCCTTGATGATTATACACAAAGAGTTAAACATAGGAGCATTCTCCTAAATCCAGACAAGTTAATTAAGGCCAGATAGAATTGTATTTTTTGGCTATGAAAAGCCAAAACATATTAGTTTGTAAGTCTGACTTCTTGTTCTCAGTGGATGAATTGACTTAAGTGACTGATAACTTCAACATTCAGCGGACCAGAACAAAAACCTGCCCCTTTCGCCCAAGACCGTAGGCTTTTCTTTGCTGCTGAAGATCTTTGTGTCTGTAACAGAACCTTGGGAAAACCCAGGCTTAAAATTTTGGAGCATTAAACTTCCTATGTACTCTGTTCTTTTAAAAATTATCTTCCTCAAAGGATAACAAAATCCAACAGCTAGACCTGTTTTTAGTGGTACAGGTGTTAGTGATACAGGGAACCTGCATTTAGACTTCAGATCATCTGTCAGGGAGTGTTTTTTTTTTCTACTCTGGTAACGAATAAGAAGACAAAATTTGAAAAAAGTCTTTCAGGGTCCAGTATCTCCTTGCATCAAGGTCAGCCCTTTGGCCATGTGTGTCCTCACCACTGGCTCTCAGTAACCTTTTGCATATAACTGCAATGCAGCTATTTCAGGGTTTTGTTTCCCCCTACATGCCAATTCATACCTACTATCTCTTTGGATGGGAATAGACTCTGGGGTTTTGTCTTTAAATTGGTATTATTTACAAGCAGCAGTAAAGGAAAATTTTCAGCAGACATTGCAGCAGCAGGCAGCAAGAAGGGACTTGGGGCAGACAGACCCCTGGGCAGGGAAAGGACTGGAGCTTGGTGAGGTGGTGGCAGTGAAAGTGTGGACTGCAGAGTCTGAGACCCTGGCACCAGGGAGCAGGGGGAGGAAGGTGGAGTCGTGCAGAACAGTAGCTGGAGGGGAAGAATGGGAAATGCTATTATTAGGTGCACATGGAAATGACGAGCATGAGAACAAGGGGTGATGTAGAACGTGGTGTGTTACAGCAGTAACAGCAGTTAGTCTGTCGGTGCTGTGTGATGGGATGGAAGGGTTCCACATTTCTGCCATTTCTTACACACTGTTGTCATATTGGCTGGTTTGCAGGCATGTATCAGAGCACTCATTTTAATTTTTTTTAGTTATATAAGAAATCTGCTGTAGAGGAATTTGTTGGTCCTTTAACATAGGCATTTTCTTCTTTTGTCTTTGTAGAAGCAAAGATCAACCCCCAACCTTTCATATTTCCTAACTAATTTTGCATTGAGATGTTTATTACATCTTTCTTGCCTGAGGAAAATCCCATTTGTCTTGAGCACACAGTGTTTTCTTGTGTTTCCTGTGAAAAGCTGTTCTTCTCAGTAGGCTGTGCTTCAAAGATATTTGCTCTAAAATGCAGGCTCAACAAAAGCCATGCAGTTCGCTGTCTCCTATCTGCTTCAAGCAATCGCACAGTAAGAGCTTCTCCTAAAACAAACAAACAGTGCATTCTAAAAGCTGAGTATCTTTATGAAGGTGTTAAAGGAAAAGTATATATTGAAAGAAATCAAGTTAGTGATATTTTCAACTAACTTTTCAGACTTTTTGAATTTACACTTCAAGTAAGTAGAAGGGTTAGAAAGGGACGGTAAGGAAAAGATCTCTCCTTCTTTCTCTCTTTTGATCGTGTTTACTCTGTCCATGTGCCAACACAGTGTGGATATTCAGTTTCTCTGTTTTCATAAGAGTTTATACAGACGTGCACCGATTTTGATTCTGTGATTATTGCATATGGTAGGAGGGGAAGT
>VXAL01009321.1:33276-54523 GCA_013399475.1 Chauna torquata
CCCCCCCCCCTTTGTGTATCCTGGGTAGCATACGACCAGAGGAACAGAGTAATGATTCTCTAGATATCTGATCAATCACAGGAAATAAGTGGCACACAGTCACTGCTAATCTTCAATCTGAGATTGGTTGCATGGGAGAATTTTCTTACTTCTTCTCTCCATGGTTATAATCTGGACTTGAGGTTTTTTTTTTTACTTGAGATAACATCTGATAAGAGATTAAGGACATGATAAGAAGCTGCTTCATATGAAATTTAAGAGGCCATTAACATTCCATTGAATTGTAAAATTGTCACGCTAAAAACAGCTCTCCTGGTGTTCTGCACAGATGCAATAGCAGATCACTGAGTCACAGGAAATGATTCAGTCAACATTTCTAAACTTTCAATGTGTGTTTTATGGAAGAAACTTGATGTAAATGTTTAGACAGTTATGGTTTTGGAGATAAATATTGCAATTTTACGGAGTTTGGGGTCTGACGCACCAGAATTGTGATGCATAGTTGTGAATTTACTGAACATCTAAAGCTGTTCAATTGTTGTATCCAGTTCCAGTGTGGGATGTATTTTCTTTGGCTAATGAAGTACGGTGTTATATTTGGGTATAATGGATTACACAACAGAAAATCCAAGGAAAATTAATTTTTGATGACTTGGAATTCCCTCTGCACTGCTGCAGGAGAACTTGTACAGACCTCTACACTGTTCTCCTGAGCTTCTTGTCTAGTCATCCTGTAAATACAGCACTTCAGTGATATGACCTCTCATGGCAGGTTATCCTCGGCCCTAAATGACCTCACTGGGGTAAGCTGCTTTAGCAGGTTAAGTTAAAATATTTCTTTTCTCATTTTAATTTCATTAATTGCAACAGACAGGGCGCTGAAAACTCATAATTCACTTTTTCTGATGTCAGTTTCTTGCAGTTAAAGTGCTTCTGGTATTTTTCAAATATTTTATTTCAGTAGGATTTTCTTAAATGCTTTACTTAGTAAGAAGCTGAATGTACCTGCAGTGTGCTGTGACTTAGAGGGCATGAAATCACTGTTACTCTTACTGTACAAAACATTGTTCCTAGGTATATTTTTGTGAATCTGAAGCAGCAGTTTACAAAGCCAGTGTAGGTTCTCTGGATTTATACTGATTTAACTGAGAATAATCCAGGCCTAAATATTAATATCCATGATTAAAATATAAGCAGTGATACAGGAACTTAGAGTTATTGTTTGTTGTCATTAAATATCCCATAGCAGTTCATTTAAAAAAGACCTGCTAGCACCCACACATCACACCAATTCCAGCTTCACCCATGTAATTTTCATGTGCATTATTTGTCCTTATAGAAAAATAATCCCAGGAGACAGGTAAGTAAGTGCAGTTGAGTCTCTACAGGTGACTAAGTGTCTGGTTAATGTGCCAAGTCTAGAGAAAGCTGAATCTAGAGTATGGACATGGATGAAAAATCTCCTATTCCCTCCCATTCACTGCAGAAGGGCGGTAAGATCATCCACCCCAATCTGCTTTGTTTTGTTGCTAGGGACAAGCTTTTAAAATGAACCATTTGTTATTTTGGGGGCAATAGAGACTAAATACATGGAACCTGTGTCGTCCAGCTTGAAACACAAGTAATAACAATTTTTCCTCCCTTTTCCTGGGCGCATCAGAACATTCACCTATTTCTTGTTTATGCCAAAGTTCACCCGCCTTTTCATTTTCTACTTTGATGGTGGTGTGTGAGAATCAATATTTGGACCTGAGACTGGAAAAACAACAGGATGGCTAATATTTCTAGCTGCAACAGGTGAGGACAGGCATGTCAAAACCAGTAATGTATTTGTGGTTCTAGATTTCCACCAGAAGTGGACTAGGCTAGTCCAAAATGAAAAGAGAGACTCCTCTGAGTGTCCTGGCAATGCTGAACAATTGGGATCAATCAGTCACCCTGAAGAACACAGGGCACGTGCTGACCAAAGAGTTTGGTTCAGTCTGACCAGCTCTGTTTTGGGTGCAGGTGCCCAGGTGTTGGCAGCGGGGAGCTGTGGGGCTCCTCTGTGAGGAGAGGCCAGGGCTGCCCCGTTCCAGACATAGCTGATGCCAGCCAGCTCTGATGGCCCCACCATGGACCAAACCTGAGCCCATCAGCCAAGATGGCAGCACCTGAGAAAATGTATTTAAGAAAGGGCAAAAATGCTGCAGGGTAGTGAGGAGTGAGGAAAAGAAACGTGAGAAACAGCCCCGCAGACACCAAGATCAGAGAAAGAGGAGGTGGAGGAGGTGCTCCAGGCACCGGAGCAGAGATTCCCCTGCAGCCTGTGGAGACGACCATGCCAGAGCACATATCCACACTGCAGCCCATGGAGGAGCCCATGTTGGAGCAGTTCGTGAAGGACTGCAGCCCATGGGAAGGACCCACGCCAGAGCGGTGGAAAAGCATGAGGAGGAAGGAGCGGCACAGGATCTGCTATGGACTGATTGCAGCCCCATTTCCCATCCCGCTGTGCTGCTTGGGGAGGTAGAGAAGTTGGGAGTGAAGGAGTGAAGTTGAGCGTGGGAATAAGGGAGTGGTGGGGTGAAGGTGTTTTTAATTTTTGTCTTTGTTTCTCACCATCCTACTTTATTTTTAATTGGCAATAAATTAAACTAATTTTCCCCAAGCTAAGTTTGTTTTGCCCATGACAATAATTCATAAGTGATCTCCCTGTCTTTATTTTGACCTATTCTCTCCCTGTGTCCTGTTGAAGAGGGGGAGTGAGAGAGTGGGTGGGTGGGCACCTGGCAGCCACCTATGGTCAACCCACAACTGTGTTTTATTATGTGTGCTAACTCTGAATATTTTAATTCATCCAAATACCTGCTGTGTTATTTTGTTGATGAGGTCTTTGATGTCAGATTGTTTTCAAGGGAAACGTAAAAAGAAGCAGAGAAGGGAAGCAGCCATAATGTTGAATAGATACTCAAATGGCAAACCAAGCACAAGTAGCTTTCACTGAAAATTGTCTTGACAGGATTGTAATGACAATGTTTCTTGATTTTTTTTTTTTTTTTAATCTCCAGGGTGAAATTTAAGTAAAAGGCAATAAACAGTTTAAAAATCACAATGTCAGTGACGTAGCAAAAAAAATCAGAGCTTCAAAAATGAAAATAAGTTTCCTTTGTTTGACAGCCTGCAATAGTTAGCTTTGAAATTTCAGTCCTGAATCTTTTGCATTTCCTGTTTAAAACTTTAAAGTAAATACTACTTTGGTCATTTGAAATTGCACATTGTCTCCTTGAAAGAACAGAGAAATACATCTTTATAGGGCTTATACTATGTATCCTTTTTTGTAACTTAGAACATCTTTTTTTTTGAAAACTATTATATTGTTTGTGAAATTTCCCAGGCAGCAGGTGGCCAGAATTAAATTTTGTTTACAACAAAACAAAAAATTCCTTTGTATTCACTGATATATATAATGAATTGAAACAATGAACCTACTATTAATAGGATTGTCAAACTTGAATTCCTCTTTTATCTGCAAATCCTTTTTAATATACCTGTTTCCTAATAATGTTCACTTTTCCTGGAGAGTACTTATTGCTACTAATATCGATTTGGCTGAAAGTAAATAATTTAAGGATTGTTATAGTTAAGTTTTCATACTGAATTTGTTCAGAATGTATACATATAGAAAGTACTGTGACCCGGGGGTTATCTGACTAGCTCAAGAGACAAAAAATTGATTTGTTTTGGTGTACAGCCTCTGTAAATTCTTATGGGTCTGTTGAAGCCAAAGTAGTTTCAGCAGTAAATGTAAAAGTATATATGGCAAATGGAAGAGAGTGAAAAAATAATTCATCATGACAAGCAAGACAGACTTCTTTATCTCTCTTTTCCATCTAATCAGATTTTAAATGTATCCTGATTTATGTAATCCACCTCTTTAAGCTAAATTGTAGTAAGATGAGTCTGCAATAGTAGAGCAAAACAGAAAGGAGGAAAACGTTAAGCTACTGTGGAGAACCATCTACGGAATTATCTGTAGGATGAATGCCAAGACCTGCACCTGGGAAGGAAAGACCATGTGCGAGAGCACAGGCTGGGGACAGAGCGGTGGGGAGCAGCTCTGTGGAAAGGACCTAGAGGACCTGGTGGACAGCAGGCTGGGCAGGATCCAGCAGCATGTCCTGGCAGCAAAGCAGGCCAGCAGTGTCCTGGACTGTGGTGACAGGAGTACAGTCAGCAGACAGAAGGACGTGAGTATTCTTGTTTACTCAGCACTTGTTAGACCATGTTTGGATACTGTGTTCAGTTTTGGGTCACCAAAAGCAAAAAGGACAGTGATGAATCATAGAATCATAGAAACACAAGGTTGGAAAGGACCTATAAGATCATCTAGTCCAACCGTCATCCTATCACCAATACTACCCACTAAGTTACTAAATCATGTCTTGTAGCACCAAATCATGTCTTGTAGCACCAAATGAGTTCAATGTTAGGCCACAGCCAGGGTGCTGGAGCACCTGCCCTGTGGAGGAGAGGCTGAGGGAGCAGAGCTTGTTCAGCCTGGGGAAAAGACAGCCTTGGGTGCTCTAATAGCAGCACTCCCAGAGCTCCAACAAGGTCATCAAGAAGATGGAGCCTTGCACTCTTCAGTGGGTTGCAGTGTGGGAGAACGAGAGGCAACAAGCAGATGTTGATAAAAGAGGTTCACGATGGGGACAAGGAGAAACCTTTTCACCATGAGGACTTATTGGAACAAGTTGTCCAGAGGAGGTCATGCACTCTCCATCCTTGGGGGATTTTCAGACTAGGCTGGATAAAGCCCTGAGTAACCTCATGGCTCGTCCTGCTTTGAGCAGGACGTTGGACTAGGTGACCCCTTCAGATGCCCTCTAACCTGAATTACCCTTTGACTCTATGTGTTTTTATTATTGCTATTTTCTTTTCTGTAGGAAGTTGAAAGACTGTTAAAAAGTGTCATTTGCAGAGTTTACATTCAGACTCATTTCAGTCTTAAAGACTTATCAGTTGCACTTAATGTGATTTGATATATGTGAAAAAAAAATGTTTGACCCAGAAGAATTCAAAGTTCTTGATTCTGTGATCTCAAGACATTTAGATAATTGCATTTTTTTCCTCAAATAAAATGATCCTCCCTCCTTGATCACTTTGGCAAATATTTATCCCTCTCCTCTGTTTTAATTGGAGATCAAAGGAATGGAGTGTAACTTCTTTAATTTGAAAATAAAAGATAATTTTTTAATTGCACAGGTTTCTTGTATTCAATCACTATTCATTACCTATTTTTGCTTTATGTCTTGGCTGTTTGAAAAGATCTAAGAGTATATTCCTAAAGTCAGTGTAAGATGCAGTAATTACATTCTCTGGTTTGAAAGTTAAGTTTTTGAACAGACCTTACAATAGGCTCAAGTGAGCTAAAAATAAACTCCAGGCAGTTCATATTAACTGGCTAATAACAGGCAACAGCAAAAAGCAGTATCCAGCTATGATGAAAACAGGAAGTTCATTACACAAGCTGCCCTTTCCAGATAGGTATGAATTCTTAAAGGCTTAACTAAAATAATAATCCCTCAAAGTTTTTAATAAAAGCCGAGAGTTCCCTATTGTTCATAGCTCAGTGGAGATGAAAAACATGCACCCCAGTACATTGTGAAAGATTTGCTGTGTTCTGGGAAACGACACTATTTCCATTTAGTTCTTGGTAACCTTGATTTCAATTTTAAGTCACTGTGGATTTGATTCTGCAAAGGGCTGAGCATCTGAGCCCTATCCAGCAAAGCTGCATAATAGCATTAAGCCTGGGGGTGTGGTGAGATCGAAATGTAGGAGCTGCCCTTGATTGACTGAGGTCAGAACTGCGTGCCGAGCTCTTGTCATTCACACTGAAGCTATCTATGCCTCAGCATTTCCTAGGAAACTACAGCCCTCCTCTGAAGCAAGTAGCCCTTTCCATCTTCTCTTGGACAGCAGAGGTGACAACAGCGTTCTTTCCTTAGAAGTGGGGAGTGAAGCAATAGCTAGATCTAATCCATCCCCAGAGAGATTTTGCTAGAGACATGCTACCTTTTCATTTCTGTGGCTAGAGGCAGTTAAAAGAAATAACCCCCTGGAAGGCCTAGGTTTCAGAAGCCAGAAATGGTGATGGGAGGGAACAGGAAGTCCCTCCGCATCCCTGTCCCAGCGTCCAAGATGTGCCTGGCTGGTAAGGGGCAGGAGACAGAAGCACATTCTGCGCACTCCGCTGCTCCTACAGTAGTCTGCTCGGCTGGTGTCTCAGAGCAGATAAACATCCCAGCTGAGGAATGGGATGTTTTGCCACTTGCTGAGCCATTGTTTCCAGTTTTCTGCACATTTAGGGATATGTCACCTCATCCTTTCCTATTCGGCCACATTTGCATGTTTGACTTTGCAGTCCACAAGGACTGTAAATTTGTGCATATTTTTATATTTGTATTCAGCCATTTTTAAAAAAAAGCTTTGTGTCCAACAGTCTCATAATTTGAGCAGGTGGGACTCTAAGACCTGGATATAATAGCACGTGTTTTATGTAAGCTTTGACCTATATGGAAAATAATTAAATTTTTATAGGTGCTGAACATTTGTAGTCTTTTTGACTACCAGGATAATCGTCAATTCCAGAGGTCAAGTCATTTTTATTTCAATGTTTTAGTGGAAAAAGTATCACTTTCCTGCTTGCCTTTTCATACAGTAGGTTCTGCCTTTCCAGAACCCACAGCTGGGCTTAACTGGTGGAATGCAAATGTTTGTTCCCCAAATCTATATCAGATTATTGCAAAATATTTTACTGAAGGATCAGAAGATGGACTAAAATATAAATAAATAAACAATGCATTATGGAAATGTAATATATATTGCATAGAGCAAATAATGTAATGTATGTTTTCTGAGGGAACTGGGTAGTTAGTGATCATAATTACAATATAGCCATTTGCCCTTTTTTCTGCCTGACGGCAGAATGGGAACTCGGTGTTGACTTCTGCCAGTCTGTGAAATGAACCTATGTTAGATTAAGCTCTGTGAAGAAGAACGAAGAATGTGCAAGACAATGTTGCAAGGGATTTAAGAGAAGGGAATTCTACTTTTCTGAGGGAAGAAAGAAATCCAAGATTAAGTCAAATGCTGACGTTAATTTAACCTCTTGTTTCACTCTTTCCTAATCTATGCCTGCTGGCCCATGGTGCTGTCAATCCCTTCCTGACACTGTGCATTAGGCAGTGAGGCTGCAGCCTTCAACATGCCCGGGGATGTCCCCAGGTACTGATGTATTGTCAGCCAACTGAGGCCCACTCGACCCAGTTTTGCTCTCCAAAATCTCACTTACTTCTTGTCGACAGTATTTTGTTTGAGAACAGGACGCCCATTCAAACTTTATGTTGAAATGATTGCATGGACTGTTTATTAATTTACTTTGTAAGGAACAGTCATGTTATTGAGTGAAGAGACTTTTAAAATAGAGTTTACAGAGGAAAAACTTAGTCTATGTTGAAATCTCATGATGGCCCTATGGACAGTGACTAATCAGCATGCACTGTTCTTTCTACCACAAGCAGTTTTAGGATTTGTCACTGGAGTTTGGCTAAGACAACAGAGTCTAGCCAGCAGTGTTGGGGCTGGTGCGCTCCCTGATCCTGCACGCCAATGAACTGCGTTGGGCTTTGGCTGACATAATGCTAACTGTCCTAGGACAGCAGTGCTCCAGGAACAGCGCTGGCATTTCACCAGTACAGATGGTTGCATGGCTGCCTGTGGAAATGGCACTGTTAAATACACAAACAGACAAGCAGTCTGCCTTGGTTATTTCCTTTTCCAGGTTTGCCTCCATGTTCTTTGGCAGAAGCTGGTCAAGGTGCTGCCTGCGGAGGGAGGCAAAGGTCCTGATACACCTGCTCATGCTACAGGTTTGAGGAAGTTTGAGTCTAATCAACTTTTTTTTTTTTTTTAAAATTTAAGAGCCTTTTGGTCCTCCCTGGGGAGCCCACTCTGAAGGAAATCTCTGGTAAGATCTACCTTGAAGCTCCGGTCTGTTGAGGGTCCTGCTGCCCGCCCGAGATATCTAAACAAGATCTGCATTTTCTCAGCCTCTTATTCTGCTTGTGAGGTGGCGAAAAGTAGTTGTGTGCACAAACAAATACCCCGCACATGCAGCTTCCCGTTGCCTGCACCAAGTTGATACAAGTAGAGTGTTTTGGACGTAGGACCATCTCATTTGCATTTTGGGCATTAACACTTTCTTTGATGCTTTAACGGAACAAAAAATTGCAGCAACTTAAGCACCTGGTGTTTCAGAGGTGTCATTCACTGATGTCTGGATGCAGCCAACCAGCACTGAAAGAGGGTGTTGTACGTCTGAGAAGGGGCATGCCTCAGCCTTTCTTCTGTCCTGCAGCACTTGCTGATCCCTAGTACCCTTTCACCCCTGCACCACTGGGGTGCCTCCTCAGGTAAGCTCTCACCCACCTTTCAGGAGCCTGCTTGTTCACAGTGTGGCTCTGCCTGTGACGCTTTTAATGTGTATATGATAAACATGGTGCAATACCTCTCCCTCACCCTGCGTTTTCAGCATGTGTTTGCATGACAAAAGAAATGTCAGTGCGTATTTCTCTTGCCAAATGAAATCATGTCAGATTGTTTGCTCTCATTTGGGTGCTTTTTATCTAATGCTGTCCATCCAATAAAATGACCTGAAATTAAGATGTTTGAAAGTCAGAATTGACTATTTCCACTCAGCAGGATAGAACACAGTCGGATTATTAAATAATGATAATGTTGATTTACTGTTAACAAATTCTTCATTGAGGCTAAATGCATTAGACAATCTATGCAGATGAAACTGGTATAAACCCAGACCCATGGATGAACTACAATTATTATGACCTTATCACACAATTTTGGTTCTCAAACTGGAAAAAAAATGGTACTTCATGTATTAATTAAATGACCGTATGGTCTGCAAAGACCCTTATCATGTTTCAGAAATGCATAACTCTAATGATTCTTGCAATATAGGACTGGAGAAAGATTCTTGGTTCACCTAAGATACGGTTTCCAGTGGAATCTCCTCAGATTTAAAAATTGGAAATCATGTCATTCCCCACTTAGTTTGTCTATGTTTAGCTCATGGATTACAACGAGTGCTTCTGCTTTTAACTGTGTCCTGCTCCAGTACATTTCTCTTTGCTGCTGCTCTAGCTGTGCTAAGTCCAGCTTGGACTGCTCTGCCTGGTACAAACACATGGGAAGATGCAGTTCTTTCAGGCTTGAAGCCTAAAATGGAAAACCTCCCAGTAAGGGGAAGGAGGAGAAGATGATGACGTATGCAAAATTATCACAGTGGCTTGTTGATCTGCCACCTTCTTGGTGTGTAGCACTTTATTTACATTAAAAGTATCCAGTTTTAACATTTTGTCGAGTACAATTTCATGACAGTGAGGTGGAAGAGAGGACTGTTGGGACTTGCTATGGGAGAGAAATGAAAAGGAAAACTAGGAAAATGTGAAGGAATGAGAAACAGTGTGTTGCGTTAGGGACAGTGTGGATAGGGACAGTAAAGATGAGTGGCTGACGTGTCACAGAGGTGAAGGAAGAGGAGACATAGGTGACTGGCAATCAGCAGTGACACAGTGCAGTGACAGATCTGAACATCTGGCCCAGAACCTGGTGTTCCCTTCTGCCGTAAGGGAAAGAGGCTGCTGGATTTCTTGGCCGGGGATTTCTTGTTCATTCTTTTTCTTATTTACAGTCTATTAAGTCATTTTCCCTCTCAGATAATGCTTAAGCATCCCTTCTATTTCATTAGCTTGCCAAAACCTGTGGCGACACTGAATAGCAATGCCTGTGATGTTCTTTTGAGTTCTTTGCATTTGTATACTATTCGGATTTAGGAGATTACCCTGGATGCTGTTTAGACAGGACAGTGTGAGGACACAGCTGCTGAACTTTTCTTTGAATGAGCTTTTTTTCAATCCTAATGAAGTTGAGATATGACTGGCAAAGGAACTTCACTAGCTCTCTTCACCTTCTTGCATTCTTGTGTAGGACTCCCTCTTACACGTGTGGTTGGATTTTGAAGGTTTGGAGAGGTCTCCACTCCCCTATCTGTCTTCAAAAAACATAGTTAAGGTGCAAGGACACCGAGATGGCACAATCTCAGTGGTTTTGACAGGTAAACATGGAAAAATGCCAAATAAGAGCATTGTGGGTGCGGTCCTGTCCTTAAAGGGCTGTTCTGTTGTCTCTTGCTGAGATTACTGAGCGGGAAGAGGAAAGGAGGCCCTTCTGACTGCAGATGCTTCTGCTCTGCAGAGTGCTGCATGAAAGTGCAGTAGTGCATTGTGGTAGAGGGGCAAAAAGCCCTCAGTCACTGCTGGCAGAGGATGAGTCTGGGCAACAGTGGAAAGGTGAGTGCGCAAAGAAAGGCATGGGACAGGGAAGAGTACATCTGGAAGAAGATGTGCTAAAAATCAAGTTATAACTGTAAATGACAGTGATAATTAGAATTTTAACCTGTTGGGCTAGAGATGGGGGAGTACACATTATTTTTCAAGATAACTTTTGGAAGGACTGAAACAGTTATTAATTTTCTATATACACTTTTCTATATTCTTTAGATATAAACCCCTTGGTACACTCCACCAAAATTTAAAAAAAAATCTTAAAACAATGCAATCTGAAATGTCAAAAATAGAAGGACAATTTTTAGTAAAGTGATGATTTCCTGAAAAAATTATCAACTTGTTTGGAAAGTCATTTTTTTTCCCTCAAATAGCTGATCAAAAAAACACTTGGAAACCTCCTCTTATTTTATTCTCTGGTTTTGCATACTGTAGTGCAAATTAATTTAGGTTCTAGTGTTTATCTAATCTACTAGAATGCCAATTAATTCAATTTCACAGACCAATGAAAGTTTTCCGTACCTTTGCACTTCGATGTTCATGACTTAATGTTTTTTGCTTGGTATTTGTGTAATACACTCTTGTATCTTTCCAAATGATTCTGCTAATGAACCAATGTAGAGTTTACACGTTTTCAATATTTGATATAGATGTAATCATGACTTTGCTATCATTTAGCCAGCACTATACATGTATTTTCCTTTCCTTCTTTTCTTTTAGTTTAGTCTCCCCTAATTATTTTTTAGCTTTTCTCTGAAGTTAATCCAATTTGTCTACATTTTTTCTGGTAATTATTTAGGTGCTGATAGCATAAACACTTTTGAACAAATTCCACCTGTTACGTGAAGAACCATCCCCTTTTATTTCTTCAAACCTGTCTCCTATTGGCTTTCATAAATGAACTCCACTTCTTGTTTATGAAAAAGCAGCAAGCACTTGATTTCTAGCTGTCTTCCCCATGCCACATATAGTGTGATCATTTCATATTTTGTTACCCATTTCTTTTCACTTCCATAATTATTTGCCCTGTTATTTTTGTATGGGAAAGAGGTTAGGTTTGCTCTGCCAGTGGATGCAGGGGCAGTCTGCTTTCCATTCTTCCACAGTAAATGGTTTTTATTTTTTCTCTAAACTTCTATATATTTAGTTATAAATTCTCTACCTAATAACTTTAACAGTTTATAATGCTTGCTGCTCATCTATGAGTATGCACACAGCTAATCTGTGAAAATAATATTAGTGTGGCAAAGTCAAGGTCTCAAAAGAAAAACAGAGTTAGTGTCGCCTGGGCAATATTAACTATAAGACTTCCTTCACTTGTATGATGTATTTTTAATTTCTGATTATACCCTTTTTTCTCTTAAGTGGGATTTTGTCTCACTAAATGCAAGGATGGGTAACATAGAGTGGCAAAATTGTCTACATCTCTTCCTTTTCTTTGGTTGTAGCATCCTTATTTTGCAGGAATGTATGTGAATAAGAACGTTTTGTGAGATGACATAACAAACTTTTGCTGACGTTAGGACGATGTCTGTCAGCAGACTCCCAGCACTGGTCCCGTTCTCAGAGCTGGCCATGAGCATGACCAGGAGTGCACACTACTTAGTGACTTTGCTGCAGAACTGAGTGGTCAGATCACACCCCTGAAAGCTAGCACCTCAAGCAAGATGTACCTAAAATGAGGAGTACAAGATATTTCTCTTTGAAGCTGGGGGGGGAAATCTGGGGATTTCAGTCACCTGTGACATCTGTGGCAGGAATGGAAGTACATTCACCTGGCTAACTTTCTGGTTCCTAAGCCGTACATCTGCTCTCACCTTGAAGTTCCTCTGACAGCTTCTGTAATGGACAAAGCCTTGTAGAAAATGAGGCAGGGACAGAATCAAGAGTTTTAAGAGGCCTGGTCTACATGTAGGTACTTTTCTCTCTGTAAGCTGTGTCAGGCAAGGAGGACATAGGAAAAATCAAGACGTGAACATGTAATTTAAACCAAATTGTTTTCCTTGAGGATAGTTGGGATTATGCTTGCTTGGGTGGTCTTAAATCTGGATTTCCCAAGCTTTGAGTGCTAGATCTTAAAAATTGTTCTTCAAATGTTGGTTCAGAGAAGCAAGGAAGGAAAGGAAGAAGTGAAATTTGTCACTTTGGCAGAAGAGAGAAGTTGGTCTTCTTCTCATTGTTTTCATGTGTAATTTTTTATTTTCTGCGACATGTACTATATGAAGATGTAGTAATTTTATCTGTGTTGATTTTAGGGGTCATCCTGAGGTTGTTTACAAAACCAGTGCTGATCTCTGTTGGCAATGAGCCTGCGAGGGTGACTTGAAGAGAGGCCAGATGGTGCCATGCACTATGTGCTGATCTCTCCGATGCAATGAGCATGTATAGCCATTGTGTTGGACTGGCAGCATGTAACTGCCTTCTGTGTGTTCTCTCTTTCTTAATATATACCTAAGTGATGCTATGCTCTCAATCTGCTCAATAAATCTTGGACACTTAAAAAAAAAAAAAAAGCCTTTTCTTTTCTTATGAAGAGGAATATTTATTGCAAGAAGGACAATGGTATGAAGTGAGATATATTTTGTTATTCTCTTCCCCCCCACCAGACTTTTCATTTTCTCATTCTGAATTTAGCCATTCTGTGGCAATTATATGCTCAGTCTGTGCATGACTTTGCATGTGGTTACACATCAATTTTACAGTGCTGCTCCCCCTTGCCCTCAAACTAGTGCCTGTAAGTGCTTCATGCCCTCTTGCCTTCCTTCCCCTGTGGAACTGTGTTCCAGCTACTGGAAAGAACCGTGCTGCATGAGGAATGGGGAAGGGCAAAACCAGGCAGCAGGTGAGTACCAGCTCATACAGCAACCAAGATGCATGTTTATTTAAGTTGTGTAGTTGATTTCTTTTTCAGTATTTTTGCAAAAATAGCAGACACCATAATGGCAGAACTTACAAATTCGTAAATAAAGCCCAGTTAAGGTCTGATTATGGAACGACTCTCTGAAGAGGCAGGGATTTCCTTCATCTTACAGTAGATTATTGTATAATAGCCCATGTTTTATCAAATGTGAGACAAGAACCTGAAGCTTTGCTTCAAGACAATACTCTTTTCTCTCTCAATGAAAGATTATCAAGGTTCCAGGCAGAGTGACAAAAATTAAGAGGTGATTTGAAAGCATTTAGAAATCAGATGTTGAGGACTAGTCTATCACAGAGAAGTCTGACAAAGAAATAAAACCTGTAACTGCTACAGACTATCACGAGTGTTCTGTGTTATTATTTAATGTGAAATAGATAAAAGAAGCCTCTGATAAAGATTATTCCTTCCAGACTGTAGCCATAGAAGGATGCCAGGAAAACTGGAGAAACTTTGTATCCAATGAGGTTTCTAAAAACAAACACACAAAAAAGACCCTTTCTCTATTTTGTGAACTTTTTGTTAACAAGAGTTTGATTTCTGTAAATTGTTTTTAGTGAAGTATATTTTGGCCATACTAAATAGTTCCACTAATGCATTTATTTAATTTTTCATTGCTCATGGTTTTGCTACAGCAAAAGAGCTTGATCTTTGGCATCCAGTAATATTTTTGCTTTGATCCTGTAACTAAATGATGCTAGCCACAAAATGATTTTAATTTATGAACGCACTTGGGATACTTAGTATTCATTTTGTTTTTGTCACTTACCGCATCAAAACTTAATCCGAATAACCAATAATGTGCTTGCACTAATGTCAAACAATATTTGGCATTTGATATGGGAACAGTCGCAAGTTTATGAAAGTGGAAGTGGAATTACAAACTAAAAGGCTAGTTATCTCTGACAGGACCATAGCAACTATAACCTTTCAATAGTATTTGGCTTTAACTGGAAATCAATACATAACAGATAAGAGGAGAATAGTAGGCCCAGTAATTCCTAACTAAGAGGCTAAGAGGGTGACTAGGCAAGACTTCATGCTTTGAGCTTTACATTTCATCTTGATTCTGCTTCATGTTAGCGTATTAATGTACATAACTGGGATGTTTTACACCATCCTTGAATGGATTCAGTCAGCTGTGGAATAAAGAAACTGATTAATTGATGTGTGTTTCTCTACTTGATGCCACTGATGTACTGTGTATACAAACAGTGATTGCAAAGGAAGAGAAAAAGGCCACCTTGAGCTGTATATAACCAGGAATTTTTAAAATCGAGTCTTGACCTTTGTCTTGATAAGTGAAGAAAAGAGATTATTCCTAAACACGGACATCCTGGAAGTGCAGATGAGTCAAATAGGTATGTAAGCAAACAATGCATTACTTATGAAAAGAGCAGTCAATTCTACCTGACTGAGGACACAAACCGGGAATCAATTTATAAATTAAAATAATTTATCTGTTCATTCCTATTGATCTTGATAGGAGGTCTGTAATAGGTAATATTACTGGCATGTAAGAGTTAGCAAAGTCTGAGACAGAGTTGGGAAAAGGTATTTGATAAGGAATGATGATAATTAGCTCATGGTTTAGTCTGGTTAGCCTGAATTTTAAATCTCAAATCTTTATCTCATCTTAGTTTATATGTCTTTACCAATTTTAAGAACTAGGTAATATTATCCACTTTTATAACTGATAGGTAGAATGAATATATCATAACAGATTATTTGCTGAAAAAATTTATCATATCAACTAGAAGTTACTGCAAGTAACTAGGCAATGGTTTTAGTATCATTAGTATGGTGGTAGATATTATTGTTATTATTATTATTATTACTATCATCATCATAATCATCTCAGATTTTCCAAAGATCTCCAACCAAAAATGTTGAAGCTGGATTTAGGTGCTAATAATGTCTTCCAGCTCCTAATGATTAAGGATAGTGAATAGGCACATATATTAAATTTAAGTGCCATTTTCCCATGCATAAATATACTTCAAGCTTTATTTCATATAGGAGAGTCCCTGATCCACTAACAAATAAGAGTGGTTAGGTTATTTTCTGCCTCCCATTGAATTCTAAAACAACCTGAGAAGAAATTGCATGAGTTGTGTTCTTTTCTCATCATTAAAACTCAGAAGCAGAGTGGCACTTCCACAAATAAATATAGAGCTTCAACATTAAAGAAACAACCTTAAAATCTGAAAAAATAATTTGCCTGAGATAAAGTATCAGATGCTAAAAGTACTGAGACAGTACTTGTCTTCAGAGACAAGAAGAGTTCAATTTTAACTGGACATTTCTAACCATGAAACTAAACTCTGTCCATGAATTATTGGTTAGGTTAAGATAACATATACAATAAACATAGAATCACAGAATCACAGAATGGTTTGGATTGGAAGGGACCTTAAAGACCTCCCAGTTCCAACTCCCCTGCCATGGCAGGGACACCTCCCAGTAGATCAGGTTGCCCAAAGCCCCATCCAGCCTGGCCTTGAACGCTACCAGGGATGGAACATCCACAGCTTCCCTGGGCAGCTTGTTCCAGTGCCTCACCACCCTCACAGTGAAGAATTTCTTCCTAATGTCTAATCTAAACCCACCCTTTTTTAGTTTAAAACCGTTACCCCTTGTCCTATCACTACATTCCATGATAAGTGTCTTTCCCCATCTTTCTTGCAGGTCTCCTTAAAGTACTGGAAGGGCCCCTTAAAGTACTGGACAGTTGTATTTAAAAACAACTACAAATAGCTGTTATTAAAAGGTTGTCAGGATGAATGGGCTTTTCTGGTTTGCTTCATGGGGATAACACTATCACATTGTTCAATACTCAGTATAATTATTACTGATTACCCTAAACTCTCCATTTTACTCAGCAGAAAGCAGCATGGAAAATTGCTGCTCTTTCTCTTGTTCTTGAGCCTCCACAACAATGTCCATACAAGGAGGTTTGAAGACATTTTGTCATAGAAAGCACCACATTTTCTCCAGCTAAATCCGAATAGTTAACATATGCAGGTGAAATGTTGCTCTCAGTGTTTTTTGGGATATCATTCTCAGCTACCTACGCTAGGAAAATGGGAAAACTCTGAAGTGTCCTTTTTAACAGATGCAGATATTTATTTGAGTCACCCCCCCGGCATATTGGTATTCTGGCTTGCAGTATGAAGGAGGTTACTTTCCTGTGACATTTAATTTGACACTCAAAAATTGCAGCCTCTGCTTTCTTACAGATAGGTCCTAAAGAGGAATTATGAACAAGTTAAAATCCAATGCAATTTCTCTCCAAGCATTCATTCTGGGCAGGAAGGATGGATAAACAAGTTTCACTAATTATCTCAGAGTCACTTAATATATTAATTACAACGAATTCTTAAAAAAAAGTTCTAAGCGTGTTGGTTTGTCTGCCATTTTTTGTCATAAGTAAGCACTTTTGACACATAGAACCACTCCTGCCTTGCCTTTTCCTTAGCTCAACAGCTTGCATTTGGAGGCGGAGAAAATACAATTGTTGCTGGAGACTGACTCTTAGAACTGCAATTTACTGTTAGGTGCATTGTCAGATTCATGAGTTTTGCCCAGCCTTTATCAAAGCCAAAATACTTTCAGTAATGCCCACTGGACTTTATTTAAATCAAACATGCTGAATCTCACACAGTTATATGCTGGACACATACATGCTTTGTTGAAGGAGAATAGCCTTTAGAAGGAGTTTCCTATTTAAACATTTATTCAAATGCTTGTAGTTTAGCATATTGTAATTTCCGTGTGACAGAAGCACATTCATTGTGTTAAAATATTACAGGAGGCGCAAAATCAATCTACTTTCCTTTTCCCATGCCTTCCTAATTTTTGTCCTTTTCTTCGTCTCCAGTAAATTATTGTGCAGAACAGAAAATGATAGCTGCCTTGGGGGACCTTTGCTTTCTCCAGAATCTCCTAGAGGATGGTAGCTTGTCAAATGAGAGAATTGCCCATAGTGGAACTGTTGTAGGAGATGATTTATGGGTCAAAGAAATTGCTGGGCAGTGTCAACAAGGAGCCTGTCACTTATGTAGGACCTACGCTTTAATGACCATTTCAAGTTCTTAAACGGGTCTAGGCTCTACAACAACTTTTGGGATAGTCTTCTACAGAGTGATGAATATCCTTCTCCATCTGGGGTTGTTTTGTTTCCTCCTTCATGCTGTGTGAGGCTTAGGGTGAATAAAGTATTCAGCTGGCATCCAAACATTTCAATCAGTATCTCTGTGTTCAAAAAGTCTTATTTTTCAGAGAAGTGTGTTTGTTCTTTTATTAATACCTTGTTTAGCTCTGTCCTACCACTCAAATTCAAGCTGATGAATGTTTAGAAAGTACTTGCATAATAAGACTTCCATTTTTATCCTATCCTGGTGGAGGAATCCTTGCATTATGCAAATGCCTTTTTTTAAGCTCTCCTCTGGTCTGCTGAAGTCAATAGGATGGCGATGTTGCAGTGGCTGCTTTTCTTGCTGCCAGACTATCTTTCTTGCTACAAGGCTGTTTGCAAAAGTGTTCTCCTGTCTGCAGTCACCTGCATGTGCTCTCACTGCTTTCTTTCTGAGCTGAGAGTTCTTCAGAAAAGAGGTCCATGTTGGCCGCTCACCAGTTCCCCAAAGTGCCCAGTGCTGAGATATGTTCAAGTTCTGTTCAGATTGACTGCTTGAATTTTGTGGCTGGCACTAGGAAGTTTTTGAATGTATTTGAGAATCCCAAGAGAGCTGGGACTTTGGGTTATGGAATTTAATGGTTGCTGCCCTGTTCTAATTACTGCATCAAAAAACTGTGTGAGCAATCACTGTTTTCTGATGAATGCTGAACTGAAACATTTCCTTTCTGTATGAGAATTTTGTAATGAAGTACCTGAAATAGACGTTTCCAGTCAAAAAGCAGATATTACAGATGTGTATAATTGGGTTTTGTACAAAAAATGGTAAAATTATCACATTTTGAATGTAAAGATTTGGAATTGTGATTTATCTTGAAGACAGAAATGGATTTATTTCACAGTTTACAAAGAAGAAAATCATGACACAGTATCTGAAACAAAGGTAAATCCCTAAATGAGACATATTCCCCAAGGGAATGTCTGCATTGGGTTAGTTCCACTGTGGTAACTTTAGGGTTATTTTTACCTGCTACTCTAAACATTTTTAAAAAGCTTTTACTCCTGACGTATTTCAGTGGAAGGATCAGCTTCTGGAATGTTACGGGTGGGCTTCTTTTGATCAGTTGTTTTGATAGATATTTATCATAACTGTTGGTTCTGGGGCCAATCCTAAAAAATGGAAGAGAAACATGTCATTGTTAAACGACAGATGTTAAAAAACAAACAAACAAACAACCCCCCAAACCCAATCATTAAGCACTCAATTAGGCACACTAAAACTGCAAGCATTAGGCACCCACTTTAGCTGCCTTTTGTAGATATACTTTGTGCATATATAATTTTCAAGAGCAGCTTTGCATAGACACAAAACTGCTGCTATTCAGATAATACATGTCTATGACCACTAAGCTGGAGAGACAGAAGAAGTAAAAAAAATGTCTCCCTTGTTGTGTGAAGAAACCTGGGCAATGCTTGCGGAGATATTTGACTGCAAAACAATTGCTTCTGCTTCTAGCAACAGTGCAGTTCCCAGTCCACTCCCAGATCAGCTCTTTGACTTATGGAGACCTTTGGATGGCCCTGAGCAACTTGATTACACAGGAAAGATGATATAGGTGGAGAAGAGGTTACAGCAACTATCTTTGTTTCCTGTAGCAAACTTAAGAACCCCCAAACATCAAATGACTAAATTATATATTACTTAGAATTGCAGTCTCATTGTCTTTCTATGCCCATTTCCTCACTTTTTTACATTTCAAGAAATGTTAAAGCACCTCAAAATTATTAGCCTCCATTTTGGAAATATTTAGACAAGAGCACCTGGGTTCCATAGTCTAGTAATAATACTCAGAAAGATGGTTCTTGTACCCAAAGATGAACAAATGTTATAGAGAAATGATACTGTTCTTGCCGAATAATAGCACTTGACAAGAAAAAAGACTCTGAAGTTGATAGCAAAATTCTTATAACTGTCAAGAGAACTGAGATTTCATAAGCTTTCTGAATATTTTAAAATTTTTTTAATAGCCAACGAGAAATTTTGGAATCCTCCCTTGAGGAAAATTATAATCACTTTTATAACATTGAAACCTCAAGTAGTGATTCTAGTTGAATGGATTGCTTAAGAGAAGTTATTTTTTAACTGGACTTCAAGACTTTCGGAAGAGACATGCTGTGGCACTGTCTCTCTGTCCATCTGTCCATTCTACACTAATATATTCTGAATTTGTTGGCCAAATTCAACCAAATCTGAGTTACCTGTAAGAGTTCTAGGTTACCTTAAGTTCCTTCAAGTCACATGAAAAATTAAGGGCTGCATGGAAGAGAGGGACTCAAATTAGCCTACTGCTGAAGAAAGGGCAGCTAGAAAGCAAACAACAGATATTCTACCAGGCAGGAATGGGCTGAGTCTAAGTTTGAACTATCCACAGTACATGTGCTGTCTTGCCTGGTGGGGGTGGCATGATGACAAATGGTGGTGTCAAGTAGGTTTATGGGGTGAAGGGAACCATCCATTCACAGAAGAGCTCATTTGACTGGCATTGCTATAGCTACCTTAGTTCAAAAACAGAAGATTTTGAAAACCAATATCATATGCTTTATTAAACTCAACTCAAGTCTTAAGTAAGGCTATATATAATCATTTTAATTTCTGAGGCTTCACAAGTAATCCTAGTTAAATATATAGAGAAGATTTATCATAAGATGTTAGTGCCATTTTTCTTGATTATCACTTACTGAGGCTTCAGAGTACTCACTTCAAAGTGCTTAAAAGCTTTTTTTTTTTCCTTGCCACAGCATCCAGTAACCTAATAAAAGGTAGATTATACTGATTTACTGTGAGGCACAAGGGATAACTAAAATATAAGGTTTTTTTGCATATCTACTCCATAGGATTTTGAGCTATTCCAGAACTACAGGCATTGTACATGGTTTTGTAATGCAGGTACAGAAAATTCATGTTTTTTTAAAAATACTATTTTGCTTCAGTATGACAAAAGATGTACCAGAAAGGAAGCTTTGCCTTCAAACTTAAAACCACAGGGACTCATGCTCATTTGGCATTTCTGCCAGAGGAATCTCTCTAATGACATGGTCACTGATGAAGCACTGTCCTGCATGGCCTTTGGTAGGTCACCACAGGGATGCTACACAGTGCAGTCTTTTGACTTCTAAACATAATGCTGTCTTGCAGGCAATCTATAGCTGGTCAGTTTGGCTGTACCTGGTGTACCAGCAAGGTGCATAATGCTTTTGCTAGAGAAACTCTAGTGCATTTATTTTAACTGAGAAGATATTAATATGGTGGAGATGGGTCTGGTGACAAAGACACACGTTTTTTAGTTCCTATAAAAGTGCAGGTGCAGGCAAGTTAGAGAATCCCAATTACATAGAATTACAGAATCATAGAGCTGTAGAATACTCTGAGTTGGAAGGGACCCACAAGGATCATCAAGTCCAATGCCTGGCTCCACACAGGAAGACCCAACCAAAAATCAGACCCTATGTCTGAGAGCATTGTCCAAACACTTCTTGAACTGCAGCAGACTTGGTGCCATGACCACTGCCCTGGGGAGCCTGTTCCAGTTCCTGACCACCCTCTTGGTGAAGAGCTGTCCTGGTTTCAGCTGGGATAGGGTTAATTTTCTTCCTAGTAGCTGGTATGGTGCTGTGTTTTGGGTTTAGGATAAGAATAATGCTGATACCACACCAATGTTTTGGTTGTTGCAGAGCAGTGCTCACACAGAGCCAAGGACTTTTTGGCTCCTCATGCTGCCCTGCCAG
>VXAL01009321.1:59313-83315 GCA_013399475.1 Chauna torquata
TTTTTCCTTCTCTCAGCATCCTGAGCTCCACAATCTTATGGTCACTGCAGGCAAGGCTGTCCCTGATCTTCACGTCTCTGACAAGTTCTTCCTTGTTTGTAAGTATGAGGCCCAGGAGAGCACCTCTCCTTGTTGTTTCCCCATTCACTTTTGTCAGGAAGTTAACAATACACTCTAGAACCCTGAGTTGCTTGTGCCCTGCTGCGTTGCCCTTTCAGTAGCTATTGGGGTACTTAAAGTCTCCTCATTTACCTATAATGTCCTAGTAGCTGAAAACTGGTAAAATACCAGAATGTAGAAGTATATATTATTAAGCACTTTGGAGTTAACCATTCTTCTCTTCCTCTCTTGCACACCTTTGTATGCACAGCTAAAGGCAGGCACAAACCTCTATGTGGCAAGTTTACCTGTGCTGCTTGTGCACAAATGTTTCAAGTCACATGCATTTGTATTTGAAAAAAATCTCTTAGCAGATGCCACGAGACTCTAAGGGCTGATGCCATATTTCTGAAGAATGGTAAGATCCTGGAAAAATAGCAGTTAATTGAGATACAGAGTCAAAACGTTGTAAGTCATTTGTGCTGGCCACATTCCAGTCATTTAGTGGTAAGAGAGCTGTTATCCATTTATCGTTGCTGATAACCTGAGAATATATCACCTGTGTAACAGAACTGGTGTTGAGTCTCCAGGGAACAAGGAAGTGCCTGCCATTAGGTGTTACTCTTTATCTCTCAAAAGTTCATGGTGTCCTGAGAGTGAAATCCTCATTACGGTGGTAAAATATTCTCAGATGATTAGCCTTCAGTGGAAGTCGAGTGAAATCAGTGCTGAATGCTTCTCACAGTTTCACTCTGAATATTCAGGTGTGTATTCACAACCTGAGGCTGCCTTTTCTCTACACCAGAACCTACCTTCTGGTGTATCTCCCTTCTTTTAAATACACCAATGTTGAGCTCTTTTTGACTTTTCTCCCCCATGTCTTGAAAAAGCTGCTTCAAAGACATTATACAGTTGCTTAAGTGGTGCCTGATCCATGTGAGTGGTTGGTAGCTCTGCTTATGTCTGTTTTCTTTGTGTATTTCCTTAAACATAAAGTTTTAAAAGGCCTCATATAGACTGTTTTGTTCAGAGTCTTGATGATATGTCTGTAACAGGATCTGCACAGATGAAAAGAAAAATTGATTTTATGCTTAAAAACTATCAATTTTGTGTATGTGAGGTACAAGTGTAAGCTAGGCTGGAGCTCAGTGATGAGCTGTGCTTTACTTTTACTCTCCCACTATGATGTCTTGCTCCTTTATAAAAAGAGAGTGATAGAGTCAAGTGGAGACCTCTGCAGAAAGGGGCAAATTACTCCTTCTTGAAATCATCTGAGCGTGTAGGAGGAGAGAAAAGCTTTGAGACATGCTGGTCAGGCAGAGGAGGAATGTCTGAGACTGAAAGCTGGCTGAAGAGCCAGGAGATGGCTGTGGAGAGTAGGGAGCAAACACACAACCAGGCTTAAGTGATTTCTTGGGATCAGGAGAGGACTGTAAAGAGTTTGTTGCAACCTCAAAACAATGACCTGTCAGACTGTCAGAAAGCCTGAAGGAAAGGATGTGCTTCAGAAGAATAAAATAACCAGAGGACCTTCCTTTGTAAATCATTTTAAGATTTCACTTCTGTCTTACCTAATCTCTCGGTTTATCTCTATTTTAAAGAATTAACTATTCTTGTTCAAATTTTAATAGAATCTGGCTTTTTACTTGAAAAGTCCTCCTGTTTTTGAGGAGCTGGGATGTTTATTTTACAGTCTTTAAGCAAATCTGCCTCACAGTTCCCATCCAACTTGAAGTTCTCTCCCTGGCTCACCTGAAAAAGTAATTCAATACCAGATTTTCAGGAACTGCACATAACTTTGTCTTTTCCTAACCACGTCTAGACTGCATCACCACAGTGCAGCTTTAATTCTGAGGCTTAAAAATGGAATACAAAATCTGTTTCTTTTTTTTCTTGTCTTGTATGAGATGTGCAGACTGGATAACCAGATGCTGAACTTTCTGAAAATAGTTCCCCTTTGAGGAAGATGACCAGTCTTTCCATTTGTTAAAGGAGATTCCTTATTTCCTTAGTTTGTCACATGAATAAAACTTTTGCAGAGCAATGCCAAATGTATCCTGTTGATTAAACTTTGTTTTCAGTACAGAACTCACTCTGAAGAAATATTGGTTCTATCCAGAGCCATTCGTATGTGACAAAACATTAAAGAAGTGTTTTTTCCCAAGGTTTATCTACAACTGAAGCAATACTTCTTGGTAAAGCTAGAATTTTAAGTACATGCTAATAATAATTCCTCTTTCAGTTGAGAAAACAATTAACAGATTAGTTTGGAAAAGAAATGTCTTTTGTCTCTGGCCACCATCTCAGATTATGAAAATATCAATGCTTTTGATAGTTGTTCACTATTACAACTCTGAAAGGGGAACAAGCCTCTCTCTCTTGATTACTTCAAAAAGCACCAGTGAAACTGCATTAGGAATATTTGCAAATGGGAAAAGTGCAGAGCGTTCAGATAGTTTGGCTTTTGAAAACATATAATCATTTATACCAAAAACACAAACATGGATTTTCCAGAAACACTAGTAGGTTCTTGGCTCTTTTATTCTCTAACACAGCGAAGTATGCTGTACATAAATCATTATTCGGTTTTAAAATATGTGTGATCTTGTTTTTAGTCACTTTTCCTCAATTGCCAAAAGAGTTCCAGAGTTACAGAAGACATTTCATTTTATCATTCTTAAATATTTGGAACCACTGAAGCATATCTCCACAAAACTATTATCTCAACTGTTAACTTAAGATAACTGCATTATCTTAATGGTGCAGTTGAAGGGATCTTGAAAATTCCCTCTATTGAAAGTTACTCTTCAACATTAGGTGAAGATTGCCTGATTGCAATTTCTAATTTCTTTAAGGATGGTGAAGTTGGAAGTGGTGCTTTGGATAACTAACTACTTAAAAATTTGTTTTAATGGTACACTCTTAAAATCATAACACCTTGCTCTTCTGTGTTGGACTTAATGATGTAATACTTCTTGTGAAAGGTAAGCTCAAAAAAAGAGTTGACAACTGAATCTTACATCACCAGTCTAATTCTTAAAAACACTTCACAAAAAAGCATAGAAAATACCAAGCAATCCATTCACCTTTCAAAACCTGAATTTGTATTTAAGCTGCAACAAACAAAACTAAATTTAAACTGATCCCATTGCTGCCTCTGGAAAATGTGTTGGCCTTTCAGGAAATCACAGATTTTTGTGACAGACTGAACTTCCAAGTCTCAATGTGGAACCTTTGCTGGAGGAATTGGGGGGAGGGTAAGAGTTTCAGTTGTGTACCTGATGTGAGCCTTGTGTAAGGAAATTGTCCAATACTCTATCCTTAAAACCTTGTTCTTTCAATATTCTTTCTAAATTCATTGACTTCAATATGTCCACTGCTATCTTGAGTGCACACTCTGAAGAATACTTTTCTTCTGAAAACAGATGGTATGGAAATTTGTTAAATATTGATTCCGTTAAACCCAAGCTACAAATTAATCCTAATTTCAGTTGAACGTGTAAAAAGACATAGAAATTGATTAAAAAAAAAAGCACCTAAAGAACTGAAATGTTTGAAAAGGTATTTATTATCAGTTTTATATCAATAAATTGAATTTGATAGTATAACAGTGAGGGCAACCGGAATGCTGCATGAGAGAAAATTGGATGAGAAATAGTATTTCCTTTTCTATTATGTTTTCACCCATGAAAGATGATGAGCCAACTTCTGAGGCAATTAAAAGCTGGGTTGTCAAGAATATGGCATCCCATATGGACTTCTCGTAACTGTACTGCTAGTCCACCCTTTAATCAGACCAAAACTGATCTCTTTAAGCTGTAACGAATAAATAGGTGTTCATATAAAGTGACAGTAGTTTCAACTTGTACAGCTTTCAGCCATGAAGCTTGTTATACTACATTTTTGCTCTTTGTAAAGGTTCTACTCATAAACTTACTGCGTTTATTTGTTCAGGTCTTGTCTTTCTCATATTGACAAGTAATAATATATAAAAAGCTCTATTTGGGTGGGAGGAGAGAGCAATTGAATATATCTAGGCCCTTTGATAAACTTTATAGGTTGTATTTTCTAATTGATTGCTCTTTGGTTTATTTTTGGGGGGTGGGTTTTTTTTCATAATCAGCTTTTAGAGCTGTGGTACTCAAATCTAACTTCTTTATTCCAATTAAGGCCTAGTCACTGCTGTCTAGACTGGAGTAATTATGTTGGTTGTTTTCCTGTAATAACCCTATTGATACGCCCTAAAATAGCACTGGCCCTTTTTTTTTCCAAATAGCTGATGTTGGCTGATTGTACAAATAATGGACCATCATCCATTACATGTAGCCTGTTTTTTTTGCCATAAAGGGAAACTGCATTAAAGATAAAAATTGTCTTGAAAGGAAAGGGAAGGTTTTAGCCTAAAAGACATTTTTCAGCCCTACTTGGGGAAACTGTCATATAAGCTCTATGTATCAGGTCTCGTGGCTCTAGGGAACTATGTCTGCTGTTTTCTTAGTCCCTCAATGCAAAAGGGTGAAGGCAAGACCTGTGGTCTAATGAACTGCAGGCCATGGGCAAATTCACCTTCCTGTGAAAAACTGCATTTTAACACCTTTTCAATAAATTGAATATTAGCCTGAACCTTACTATATTATTTCCTACTCCTTTGTTTTACAAAAAGCCATATTACTTAGCTGAAGCACCAAAAGGGCCTGCTTCTGGGCACTGAGAATTATGTATCTGTTACAAGTTGGACTGGTGTACCTGTAAGATTAGGTCTCTGTCTGGCACTGGCAGGTCTTGAATGTCTCCAGAGGTGATTCCAGAGGATCACTGGCTATCTGGCAAGGTAAGAAATATTTCTGCATTAGCCGTGAGTATATAAGGTGATCTGGCAGATCTAGTCTCCTCAGGCCTGTGATTAGGTCCTTCTGACATCCAAGAACTCTCTCAAATAAACTTGTAAACGTAATATATCCCTTCCATGGTGTCAGCTTAGTTCAACACATTCATACTTCTTTTCTTCAGTTTGGAAATCTCCAACTCACTCTTTAATTCTAATGTTAATCTTAACAAAAGTGCAGGACAGCATGATTTCACAAAGCTATCACAGACTCCAGGTGTATATTTTGAAATTAAACTTGAGTCTGATTTTGAATAGACTCATACTTCTGTGGTTTACTTGGAAGCTGTGTCAGAATGGACTGATGTAGCTGCTTTCTTCCCTTATATGTGTGGAAAAATTTGCTTTACCTCTTTACCAGAAGATTTTTGGATGCCTCTGGTATGTCCAGAGGTGTGACAGTATTGCTGAAATTGTGTGATTTCCTGTTTTATCCCCTTTCCTCAAAATGTGCCAGGTTCTTTCAAACAAGTACTGTATGAACATCCAGAAAGTTCTCATCAAAAATTAGGAGCAATGATGAGAGGCCTTAGGTACTGGGAATGGTACAGGTGGGTTTTGCTTTGGTGTTTTGCACTGGAATAAAGGAGAAAGTCTCGTACAAGGACCTCTGCCAGTAGATGCTTACATGAACACTTGGGCTTGTACTAGCTGCTGCGATCAGGGGAATGCCAGCCAGCCAGACTCCTGCCCTGTAGGAGGAACAATTGCTGGATTTTCCCAAAGAATGGTGTGATTCTGCACCATCAATACTGACAGCCATTGTGCTAACTACACAAAAATCCTTCACAGGTGCATGTTTGGCTGGGAGAGACTTATCTTTTGCTTTTTTTTTTTTTTTTAGCTTATTCATTTCATTAGTATTCATGACTTCATAAAGCAACAGGCCACGGTATACATGTATTTTGAATTGCAGGACTTGTTAGAGCTAAAGAATTCACATAAAATCATATGAGAGGAAGAAAGGCACATGACCAGCTTTGAATGTATGCTTCCCACACAACAGAAAACCACAAATATGTGCAACTGATGAGCAGCTAAATCAAATGCTCTGTTGGTGACCGAAGCAGCCTCAAATATGGTGCTCTGCTTGACCACCACTCAAAAACTTGTGCTGCAAATTCTGCTAGAAGGCTGAGTATGTTTCAGACCTTCCAGGGTGCTTGGGACAGTAGTTCTACAAAAAGGAGATGCCAGGCCAAGGAAATGGGACTGCCATGGGAGGCTGCATGTATGCACATTGGCTATGCATCTGAAGTTGACCTCTGTTGGCTGGTGAATGCATCAGGCTGGGAGACAGGAGACCACTACTCTCTTCCTGACTCTGCCAAGGATCTGCTGATGTTTCCTGGCTAATCTCTTTATTTTTCTGTATTTCAGTTTCCTTGTCATTTCAAACAAGGGATAATGCTGTCCTGGGGAAAAGTTTCACCTAGAAGAGCCAGGCAGCTCATTGAAACAATAAGGTTTGTGCTTGAGATGTTACTACAGAAAGTACCACAAGTTTGCTACAGAAAAAAAGTTCCTTGCCTCTAACACATCCATTTGCTTTTTTTTCTGGGCTTTTCCGCAGTGGTTGATCATGGATTCTAGCTATTGAATTTTAAGGCAAAGCAGGGCTGACTCGCCTCTATTTAGATGCATTCAGAGACGGAAGTGGATAGAAACTGTGCACAATGCAATCATATTTTCCAGAATATTTTGTAGGACCATTTTTTGCTATCAGAGAACTAGAAAAAATAGCAGACAATAATATTTAAGTCTATTTTTGTCAGTGGGATTTGCACAAATTTAAGATTCTTTTTTTTTTTTTGGAATTGGTACTCCAATTACTCCAACAAGGATCCCCAATATTTGAGGGAGAAATGACACTCTGAAGTATATAACCAAAGGAAAAAAAAAAAAAAAGAAGAATGGAGAGAAAAGAATGAGAAATGAGAAATGATGGCTCATTTTTGCATATGTAACAAATCTGGGACCTTGGGGAATAATAGTAAATAGGGGTGGCTGGTGTTTATTTGGGAGAAAATGAGGATGGAGAAGTGAGAGAGTGAGAATGAGAGGAAAAAAAGAATAAGGGGTAGCAAGCCATTTGATTAGTGCTGTCTGTGGATACTTGTAGGGCAGTCCTGTGCTTGATCACCATGACCTAAACCAGGACAATAAAACAAACCTGTTGTTCTGACCATACCATGTCATCAAACCTGCTTCCCTAGTGAGAAAGACCGCAAGGAGCAGCTTGCTTTCCTTAGCCGGCTGGGAGCACCCGAGACACGTCAGCATCCTGGTGTCACTGTGACCATGACTGTCTTGGGCCTGATGGTGTCGGCATCCTTCTAGTGACTTCCTACCGATATCTAAAGGTGTCAGTGGAAAGCTTGGGTATGCAATCATATCCACCAGAGGCTCTTGAATCTAGTTCTTCCTGAGGTTGGTAGAATGAACTTCAGAAATCATCTGAAGTGGTTGGAAAGACCTCTGATCACTATCTGTTCCGCAGTTTGGCTAAATGTAATTCACCCAGATTTCATCTATGTGGCTTGTGCCATCTCTGGAAAGTACTAGTTCATCAAAAGAGCCCCAGAAATAATGCTGGTCTATGACAGGGGTGAGACTGTAATATGATTTTGCAGTTGATGTTCACGCAACTACTAAAATGAAAAGAAATATCTGGGCAGAAGAATCAGCATTGCATTGATTGAATGAATCCATTGCTTTCTTCTTTAACCTAATTTAGCATTAAGAGGGATCTCAGGAAGCCATGACAAGGTTATATAGAGAGGATGCCAATAAAACCTGTAGGAATATGCAACCTGGGCAAGTTTAGGAATCCCAGTGTTGTCCTACCAACAAGGTGCCAGAGGCAGTATGAGAGCCAGTGGTGCCAGCAAACAGCTGCTCTGAAAAGGAACAAGGAATAGAGAGGCTGTTCCTCACTTTGGGAGACTCCAAATTATCACCCGCAACTGTAAGAGATTTCCTCTCATGCACCGTTTTGTTTTTTATGTGAATGACGACGTCTTTTGGATGAGGAAGTGTGTACAATAGCAGTCAGTACATAACCATGCACTTGATACCTCCAAATGACCTGTACACCTGTCCAGATGGCATTTTTGAATAGCTAGGCCCTTTTATTTATTTGTTTGTTTGTTTTTTTGTTTTTTAAATTTCACTGGAAACTCTGTGTATACTGTATAGCCATCAGCTATACCTTAACTTGCCCTTTGAAAATTCACCTGCAAGCAAGGCATTCTTCATCTGTGTGGTGGTTTCACACTGATGGCTAGCAAAACTCGACCATACCACTCCCTCGCTCCCCTTCCTTGAAGGAAGAGGGGGAGAAAATATGATGTAAAGGGCTCAAAGGTTGAGATGAGGAGAGGAAGATCACTCACCAATTACCATCATAGGCAAAACAGACTCAATAGAGGGAGATTAATATAATTTATTACTATCACTAGCAGACTAGAGCAGTGAGAAACTAAAAGCAAACTAAAAACACCTTCCCCCCATCCACCCTCTTCTACCTCCTCCCCTTGAGCAGCGCAGGGGAACAGAGAATGGGGGCTGCGGTCAGCCCATATCGCTTCGTCTCTGCCGCTCCTTCATGGTCGCTCTCTGTTCCCCTGCTCCAGCGTGGGGTCCCTCCCACGGGATGCCGTCCTTCCCGAACGGGTCCTGCGTGGGCTTCCCACAGGCTGCAGCTCTTCAAGAGCTGCTCCAATATGGGTCCGTACCACGGGGTCCATCCTTCAGGAGCAAACTGCTCCAGCATGGGTCCCCCACGGGTGGCAGCTCCCACCAGATCACCTGCTCCTGCGTGGGCTCCTCCCCACGGGCTGCAGCTCTGGCCCAGAGCCTGCTCCTGCGGGGGCTCTCCATGGGCTGCAGCCTCCTTCAGGCCACATCCACCTGCTCCTCCGTGGGCTCCTCCACGGGCTGCAGCGTGGAGATCTGCTCCATGTGGTACCCCACGGGCTGCAGGGGGACAGCCTGCTCCACCATGGGCCTCACCACGGGCTGCAGGGGAACTTCTGCTCCGGCGCCTGGAGCACCTCCTCCCCCTCCTTCTTCACTGACCTTGGTGTCTGCAGGGCTGTTCCTCACTCCTCTCACTCCCAGCTGCTGTTGTGCAGCAGCTTTTTTTCCCCCTTTCTTAAATCTGCTCTCCCAGAGGCACAAACAACGTTGCTCTCTGGCTCAGCTCTGGCCAGTGATGGGTCCCTTTTGGAGCTGGCTGGAGCTGGCTCTGATCTGACATGGGGCAGCTTCTGGAATCTTCTCACAGAAGCCACCCCTGTGGCCCCCCCTGCTGCCAAAACCTCGTGCCGTGAACCCAATACAACCTACCTGGAAAAGATGTTAGAGAGAGAAGGAGCAGCTGGGTGGGACTCCTATTTTTCACATGGTACCTCTGTCCCAGTAGACCCAGACACTTTGGGAAGAAAGCTGGAGATTGCAGCCATAGCAAGTGAGACAAAGTGGGAGGAAACTACTTTTAGGATCTTAGAGTTAGCACTGCCCATGACATCTCTGCTATGGCTTACTCAAAACCAGGCAGCGTAACAGGATTTCATAGTTTGAGGTGGATTGCTTGAAAATTAGCATTTCTCCTCTGTGGATGGACCAGAATGATATTTTTCCCCACCAAATGACCTAGTTTGCAGTTGCCAGGCAGCCCTGTCTGCACTCACCTGTGGGCCATACTCATCGTGCAGGCTGAGAGATTCATAAGTGCTATTTACAACCAGGTATTTGCAACCTTGTTAGCCAACAGAAATGCTTTCAAGACTTGGCGGGTAGCTCCACATTACTTGCCCACACCCACATGGGCACATGAGTATGCTAGCAGGTATGCCCAAATGCACAGGAATTTTATACATTTTCATCAGCCAAAATTACACCACTTCTGGTAAAAATTTGTTTAAATTAAAATTTAAAAAATATTTAGCATGATTTTCAATTTGTATTCATTTTTAACAGCATTCATACTTTCCACTATCTGCAGCATTTTAAAATCAATTATAGAGCTTCTCACAATTTCATTGAGTTAAAAAAGTCTGACAGTTGTGGGGAGGAATTCTGCCTCCTCCTGTCTTATTCAGTCACTGTTGTGACAGACTGTAATGGCTTGTAGGATGGTGGGAGGCAACTCTGAGGATCAGTGAACTCAGGAATAGTGCATTTATCCTCTCTGAGCTCTCTAACAGTATCCCAGTGGACTGGTGTAATATTGCCTCTTGAAACTGAACATTTTCTCTTTTGGAGACCAGGGGATGCTTTAGGCTCCATAGCGATTCTACGCAGGGGTATTGCAATGGACTGCAGTCACAAGATTCAAAGAGTGGGATGTTCCTCTGTTACTTGGGATTTGTGTCTTGCTTTCATTTATATTGGAAAGACCTTGAAGGTTTATATAAAAGCATATGTATTTAGCTGTCATAGTGCTTTCATATCAGCTATCTTCTAGCAGGCCTAACTAAAACTCGCTCATGCTCAGAGCTGCACTAGTTCTCTGTAATCTGAGATGGAGAAACTGCCGAATTCTGGGAAGCCATCTCAGCCAGTGAAAATCTTCTAACTCTGCATAAAGTCATGATGTCCTCAAGCAACGTAGGTTTTGGGGAAAGTAGGGAGAGCTGCAAGCCAGGTCACACATTGCCATCCAAGAGGAATCCATTGGTCAAGAGATGAGAGCTATGCCAGAGAGTACCTGGTGTTGCAGGCTTGGCCTTCAGGGTCTAGCTGTGGTGGATTTAATTGTCGAGGCTCGAAGGGATGGCTTGTCCCCACCTGTGTCACTTTCCAGGGTTTATTACCTCTGCTGCAAAGGTAGCAGAGCAAGATTCATGTCAGTTCCTTGGCTGCCCCAGGTCACTCTCCAATATTTTGGTATAAGCCCACATTCTGTAGCAGTTCATACAAGCGTGCTAGGTAATGGACTGATAGGCAGACCCGCATCCTCTTCCACTGCCTGCACTAAGCTAGTAATGTCTGGCAAAGTGCAGAAAAGAGGGGTGCGACAAGCTGCAGTGATATTTTCAGTGATATTTTCAACTTTCCTAGATAAATCTTCCAGAGTTTGTCTGCCACCTGTCTCGCAGGAGGCAGGGTCAAGGGATGGCCTGGCAGTCAAGGGTGGCCAGCTGGGACTACCTCTGCCTTCTGTACCACTGGCACTCTTTTCTATTATGATTTACTGAAGAGAGATATAAGGTGTTCATAAACATCCCTACCCCACTGACCTGCATAATCTGGGAAACTTGTGCCTGAGTTAGGTTGATACTACGAAGTTATTTTGTAGCTCTGGCTATGCAGGCTGTTGGATCATACATACTTTTCTGCCCAAGTGCACCCATTTTTGTAGGTGAAGCCTCTGTCTCATCTCTTCAGATCAAGGACATTAGTTAGCTGCTGAGTTGCAATGGTTAGTGATTGAAATAGAAAAAAAAAAAAATGAATCAAGGGTTGTCTGAAGCTTAAACAAACCATTTTGGCTGTTTTGTCTTTGAATAGAAGGTATAAGTTAGAAGAAAATTATTAGAGAGAAAAATTCCACATATAAATGGAGAAACACAGGAAGTCCTCAGTAAGAGACAAGATCAGACAAGTGAGCTGTTTTAATGGGGGAATTGGGTTAGAAAACATAGGGTGGCTCGGGAGTGCCCCAAGTTTCAGAAGAAGGATGTGATTTGATCAGAAATCCCGGTATTGCTCCAAAAAATCTGAATTGAGCTCAAAGGAAGTCTCTGAAGGGATGCTGAAATGGAGAAAGGCCTTCTTTTTGTAAATATCCATGTGTTTATTGTGACATGAACAAAGCAGTGGCGGAGTCTTTATGAACTTTGTCCGTAAGTCTGATTTTTCATTTTGGTTTACTTAGCTCTATCGTGTACCTGTAGAGAGCAAAGTGGTGTACCAGAAGGGTTGCACTTCCAGGGGTAAATTCTGGGAGATGAAGTATTTCGACCTGAGACAGACTGAGGGACCAGCCTTCAGTCCTGTGGGGACAAAAATTGTTTGCAGCTTTTGGACGCCAAATAGAGGATCTAGAATCTGAAAACAAGAGACTTCAGGTGAATGAGTGCGCTGCTTCTTCCCAGAAGCTGGAGGTCTCAGCTTGGAGGGAGGCTACCAACTGGACACTCTGACACTTTCCTGTTTGGCTACGCACAGCTCTGTAGCGATAAAGTCTTGGTCTGTTCAATGTCTTCCTTTGAAAATGCAGAATAGGCCAGTTTCTACTGGTTTGTTATAATTACTGGGCCACTTACAGCTTGGCACTGTCTTTTTTTTTTTTTTTGGTATACTACTATATCTGCTATAATATCTCTCTGATATTGCTGACACTGTATGTCTGTTCCTTATGGCTTTTTTTCCCACCTCTTACTTAATATGGCAAGAGCACAGGTTGCTATATATCTGCCTCATCAGCATCTCAGTAAGTCTGCAGTAACAGATCTGTGATCCAGAAGAAAAAACAGATCTAGAGAAATGAGATATGGTTGGAGGAGGCTTGAAAGGCTACTGATGAAATGTCAAAGCATGGCCAGGTATTGCACACACATGTTCCTTACATTGCATAATTCCATATACTCTTGTGCAAATTGGAAGTAAAGTATTAACAATATAGAAATGTCTCCACAGTGTATGCTTCTTCTTTATTCAAATATCCCCTGGCTTGGAGGTTAAACTGTGAACCAAAGTGCCACAGGCAGCAAGATAGGCTCTGTGCATGTCTGTATGTCTATGTCTGTGTGCGTGAATAAAGTACTGGGAAAACCTGGTGTGGGGGTTTTACCCAGCTGCGCAGCCAAACTCCACCACAACTGCTCTCTCACTTCCATTCCTTGAAGGAACAGGGGGAGAAAATATGGTGTAAAGGGCTCAAGGGTTGAGATGAGGACAGGAAGATCGCTCACCAATTACCATCACGGGCAAAACAGACTCAACAGAGGGAGATTAATATAATTTATTACTATAACTAGCAGACTAGAGCAGTGAGAAACTAAAAGCAAACTACAAACACCTTCCCCCAACCCACCCTCTTCTACCTCCTCCCCTCGAGCAGCGCAGGGGAGCGGGGAATGGGGGCTGCGGTCAGCCCATATCACTTCGTCTGTGCTGCTCCTTCGTGGTCACTCTCTGTTCCCCTGCCCCAGCGTGGGGTCCCTCCCACGGGATGCCGTCCTTCCCGAACGGATCCTGCGTGGGCTTCCCACAGGCTGCAGCTCTTCAAGAGCTGCTCCAATATGGGTCCGTACCACGGGGTCCATCCTTCAGGAGCAAACTGCTCCAGCATGGGTCCCCCACGGGTGGCAGCTCCCACCAGATCACCTGCTCCTGCNCCGGCGCCTGGAGCACCTCCTCCCCCTCCTTCTTCACTGACCTTGGTGTCTGCAGGGCTGTTCCTCACTCCTCTCACTCCCAGCTGCTGTTGTGCAACAGTTTTTTTTCCCCCTTTCTTAAATCTGCTCTCCCAGAGGCACAACCATCATCGCTCATGGCTCAGCTCTGGCCAGTGATGGGTCCCTTTTGGAGCTGGCTGGAGCTGGCTCTTATCTGACATGGGGCAGCTTCTGGAATCTTCTCACAGAAGCCACCCCTGTGGCCCCCCTGCTACCAAACCTTTACCGCGTAAACCCAATACACCTGGGACAGAAGGAATCCTGTATTAGCCATGTAGGAAAGGGAAGAACAGCATGAGTTTCCCTGTCACAGAGCACGCAGAAGAACCTGATGCACCAAACGCTTGTCCTGTAAATTCCTCAGCCCTCTTGGACAATATCCAGGGGTCCTAAGGACTGTTACCGTTGGTATCTGCTAGTACGCCCACATACCCCTCCTGTTTGAACCACAGCTTTCCAGGAACCTTCCAACCTTTACTTGGCTTCCGTCTAAGGAAGAAAGGTGGCTTGTTGGGACTCCAATGTAGTTGCATTTCCCAGAAACAGTAGAGAGCCTTTTTTGAGTGAGTTGACTTGTATGGACTACTCATGTTCATGGGAGCATAAAACTACAAGGAAATGGCCTGTTGATACAAAAGCAGCAATCTGGTGAGTGCTGAGCAAAGAGAAACTTGCTGGGGGCTACAGGTCTTCTGCTTGTGTAAGTAATAAAATTGTCACCTGGCCTGAGTTAAATGGATGACCACATAAGCAATAGTGTTTAATCACCAAGCCACTAGGAACAACTTGACATGAGGTGGAATTACCTTGTCAGAATTCTTTCTAAAGGCATCAGGGACTGGAGTAGCAAGGATCTGACATACCACCTGTGCAGAACAAGACTTCCTGTGTCTCTTCTTCCTGAACAGGTGTGTTCTGAACCACTGGAACAAAAGTGCCATGCTCTCAAAGGCAAAAACTGCCTTGAAAACTTAAGATAAACCCACAGTAGAGAAATGGAGGCCACCATAAGCACTTCATTACAGAACCCCACTTCATGTCTGAAGTCCTAGCTGAGATTTTCAAAAATATCTGAGTGCATTACTGCATGGTGACTGGAACTCCTAATTCATTGAAAATATAGGGACTATCTCCAATAAAGAACAATAATGGATAGTTCTTTCTGTGGGGTTTTGAAACTATCCTTACTTTCAGTATTTCTACCACTGACTATGAGATTTCAGTCAACTGAGTTTACAATTTTAGCCTATGAGAAAAGGAATTGTCTTGTGGCAGGTGAAGCAACAGTTCTGAATAGTTTGTCTCCTAACGGTTTATATGCTCTTCAGAAAATGGATAGATTAGCTATAAATATTTGATACAAGTGCTAGTATTTTAGCTGAACTGGCTCTTTTTCATTCTTGGTGAACCTAAGGAAAAGGAAGGGAGTCTGGACAAATCTCTGAAAGAAAACTACCCAGTTTCCTTCTATTATTGTTCTCTTAGAAGAACTGCACTTGAGTGACTTAGTTAAATAACACAAGCAAAAGATGATGATTCATGCAGCTTTTCCTGATAGTTTCTAATGTTCAAAAGCCAGTATCACAGCTGCAGCTTTGAATAAATGCGTGGGGAAGGGAATAAAATTATAGTAGGTATGTTAGCGTAATGTTCCCAATGTGCAGCCTGTGTATGTGATTACCTAATATTCCTTACCAGCTGTTTCTTAACATTAGTCATAGTGATCTAAAACAACCACCCTCTCTTCATTTATCTCAGTAAACATTGTTCTTTTTGAAGAGGTAAGCTGTTTAGGAACAAAAGTTGCTCCCTCCTCCCCTTCAGCTCTTTCGTATGCATGTCGTAATCACCTTGAACTGGATGCAGCTATAGCCAACTTTGTAGGTAATAAACAGTAAATAAATATTTAAATATAGTAATAGCTATATTTGAGTATGATTATAAATGTGTTTCACAGTGTAGTGGAAAAAAGCAAGGCTCTGTTCTCATGCCAGTAGAAAACCAAAATAAAAGAAGGAAATGTTTTTATTTTCTCATGTAACACTATACTTCTGTCTTTCCAAATGGAATCAAGATATCCTTTGGAATTCAATCTTTGCCTTTTCATGTGTAGTTGCTTATACTGTGCAACTATTTTGGTTTTATTTCAAACACGCATTGCCATCATTCATTACCTGCTCATGCTAGCATCTTTGTAAGTGGCTGCTTCTACTCCACTTACTGATGATGAGCTGTGCTTTATTTCAGCTTTCCTCCCACTAAACTCAGTGGGACATGAGTTCCCAAATTCACTGGGACACACTCAGTGGAGTAAAATGCTGCTCAGGGAGAGGAGAATCTTCTCAAGGTGTGTCTGAAGGGGTAACGGCAGGAATGCTTGTGAGACTGAGGGGAGGCAGCAAGTGAAGAGAAGGTACTTGAAGCCACAGGGCTAGGCTATCTAGGTACAGTGGTGACCTTCCTCAACAGGACAAATTGCAAACTAAAACCTTCCTACAGCTGAAACCAAAAGATTCATTCTTTGCTCCAGAAGGAGGTCAGAGTCAAGACACAAAATGACATTCAGGGTCATAAGCTGATTGTAAGCAACCTGGTCTGGACTATGTGATCTCTAAGATGGCTACTTTGTTTTTGTGTTACCCTGACCAAGAGTGTAGTTTTGCCCAGCACTTACAAGTGACCATTTCTCACCGCTTGGTCTAGGGAAAGACCAAATTAGTCTGTATTATGGTATGTATATGATACTGAAGTGGAAGCTGAAATTTTCTACCTTTTCTTGAGCACAAAACAGATTAATAGGAATGCTTTCTCGTCAGTTGCCAGCGATAAGAAAGATTTGTGCTCCTCTGCAAAAACAAAGCGTTCATGAAACAGAAATTATTTAGATTAGTTTATGAATAAGTGTTTAGAAAAAGTTATTTAAAACCCTGACCAACAATAAACCCGGAAGACTAACCATTGTGGTGAAATGATCAAACTGGGCATATATGGAGGGAAAAAGTACTGTATTTGGAAGTTTGAAGGCTAGTAAATAGTAGTATAACCCAGATATCAGGGAAAAACAGACAGAGAGGCTTACCTGGGGTTTAACTGAAGATCACTGGGGAGGTCTCATTAATACGTGAAGAGTAGTGTGTGTATCTCCTTGTCAACATATGGATGGTGCAAAATCAAGGTTGATTTCTGTACTGAAAAAAACATGTTTTCTTTTGTCTTTCTACTAGCCTACTCAAACTGTGTCTGCTTCTCTTTCTGTTGGCATTATGTTCTGACCAAACTGATGGGCAACACAGAAGAGCCTTCTGATCTTGGACTGCAGGGTTTTTTTTTTTTTGTTTGTTTGTTTGTTGATGTTTTAAAAAAAGAACAACCAGCAACTAAAAGAAATTCAAATTATTTTCTCAGTATCTGCTACTACGTGGCTGAATAGCCGTAGCTCTGCTTTGTAGAAAACAATCATGCTAATGCATTCCTAGAAAATGAAGCGTGCCATTTATAGACTGCAGAAAAGCCTTCAAAACTGGACCACATTGGCCAGTATAACACACTCTACTCTTATAGTTATTTAATATATGTAGGATATCAGCAGAAAGTATGTACAGTCAATGTTTCTCTTTGTACTTCCAATTAGATGTTTGCTGCAGCACAAGAAAGGGCTGTGTCAATTGAAGCTTATGTTAGGAAACCCGACAGCCTAAAATTCAAGGCGTAGTAGTCAAATACTGAAGTTAAGTCTTTTGTATAGGTAACCAGCTGTTATTTAACAAAAAGATACCACATAATTATTCATAGTGAAAATATTTATAGTGAGCATATAAGCAATGAAAGTATGCATTCTGGAACACTTTTAAAAACAACTGTGTAACGGCAATTTATTTTTGAGGAAGCTTAATCTGGTGTACTGCTATACTAACTCACACTCCTGCTGTTGCCCATACATTATGTTCATGAAAAGTAACAGCAATAACATCTGTTTTCATCACAGGATATTTTCAGCAGACTATTAACATACATTTATCCCATATATGCAGCCTTTCTGTTCTCCTCTTCTCTTCCTCTGAGATAACTACCCCTTCTTCAGTATAAACATGTTGTGCTTGTATAACCTGAACCTACAGAAGTTGAAAGGCATTCACAACATATCTGGATCTTTTGCCAAATCCTTCTTGGCTGGAAACACACAAAAGTCTCTGGTTGGGAAATCCTCAGCATTTAGAGCATTCAAGGCTCTTGAAAATGTGTAGTTTCTTCTCTTTAGTTTATCTGATTCAACAAGGATGTTCCCCGTAGACAAAATGTTAATATTTCTGGGATGCCAGCAAAGACAGCAACCAATCTCCTGGATTTCTACAAAACACTTTTCCTTCTTCTTCAACCAGTTGAATCAAGGGATTTAAAAACTTGAATCTTACTCAACTCTTCTTTGTTTGCTCTTCTTTTTTTGGACTGACTGGGAAAGTACAGTGATCAACTGGCTAATAAGTTAGCGATGCACTCAGATTTCATGGTCCCCTCTCGCAGTCCCCCTAATTTATAAGCCTATTGTCAAATTTATCTTTTATTAGCAAAGCCTTACCTCATAGAAAAATGATGAAATAGCAGCTATTTATCATCAAGCTAGTACAGATTGGGAGAACCAAATCTGATGACATATCTTTGGTCTCTTTTCTCTCTTTTCCTCATCCAGCTTGTTGGTGTTTGGTTATCACTCAAAACCTGACTGAGTCTGATTCACCAATCATTTTAGCTCTAGCTTATCAGCACTTTGTAACATCAATATCAATGCAACACACACAGTTACATTTGTACACCTAGTTAGCGAGGTCTTCTACTGTTTCACACATCCTCCTTCCTCATAGCAAGAATTAACTATCAACAGTAGTGTAACACAGAGTTTCAAGATCATTCAAAAAGCAATCATTCAATGATCTATGATTAATTCCTGGTGCCCCAGGTGATTGCTTCCCTCCAAGCTGTATTTCCATAAATTCTGGTTACTTTCTAGAGTCTGGCTCTTGACAGTCATTGACAATCTTGACAATCACTGAGGGTCATCTGAAATTGCTGTCTGTGCCGATGCTACCTGGGCAAAACATCCTACTCAGTAACCTGTATATTCCTCCCTTATGTGATCTGGAGAGAGTATAATTTACATGTCTGTCTTGTGTGACTGAAATGACCATCATGTTCAGAACACCTTTTTGGTCACCACTGTGAAATAATGGTAGTACTCAGAACCTCACATTAAAATAAGTCCTGTTTTTACACTGATCTGCCCTATTAATATCTGCAAATCCCCCTTGTCTTCAACAGCAATTTGCTGGATACGGGAATAACAGGATCTTGACAATATAGTTGAGCCTATGTATCTTTGCAAGCTGTTTACTCCTTTGTTACTAATTGGTGGCTTACTATTAAACACTATTGTATCAGGTATGGTGCATCTAGAGAAAGCTGTTGAATAAAAACATTTTAGTAATCATATATCAGGCAAATCATAGAATAGCAGCTTAGCATATACAGGCCATGTCCCCTACAGTAAGGAAATGTGCTGTTCTCACCAACCTGTGCTGAGAGTTTTCAGTCTGGTCTCATCTTCAGCAGCAGTTTCCGAAAGTCACAGTTCACATTTCATCTGATCCTGGTCTCAGGTGAATAAGGCGTTGTATACTTATTGACCAAGATGAAAGTTTTTGCTTGCACGCATTGCCACGTAGATTTGCTGAACAAATCATGCTGCTATAAGAGCAAAAGTCCTTCCTGAAGACTTCAGTGAACAGTTCGGTTTTGCACTTCTTTTCAGGATGTGTTAGGATTAAAGGAAGAGGAGGCAGTCATGGATTCAAGCAGCATTTCAGCCTGGCAATAAAAATAAACATGAGCAGTTACTCTGAGTGACTTTGGCAAGTGCCAGAATTGTAGTGTTGGATGCATAAATTCCATGTAAAGGAAATAACACCTGGCAGAAAGGGCAGTACAGCTGAAATGAGAGCTTTGATAACATGCCCTCACTGTCAGATAAGGATGATGTAGAAAGCTTCCTGGAAACAATGATTTAGGTGGAGAAGAATGCTTAGGCCTCCTGTGCCACAGCTGGAAAATGAATCCATCGTACTACTGAGCAAAGACATTCAAAGTGGAACAGGGTAAAGCTCTTCACTGTCTGGGAGGTGTGATATGTAGGGATGGGCCAGAGTAGGTGCACAATTTCTTCCATGTGTCCCAGAGCACATGTGGACATCTCAGCTAGATTTCTGCAGTGCCTTCAGTGCACGGTAAACTAGTTCTAACACAACGTGAACTGTTTTGTCTGTATTTAAGTTACAAATTACTGGTAAGAATTATTGTTTTGTCTTCTAAAACATTTTTCAATATTTGCAGAATGACTGCCATATGAAATATAATAAAATGCCAACAACGTTCATACAGTAGTTGGGAGCAACACTGTCCTTTAGCTCAGGAAGCTGTACAATTCTGTGTCCAGTGTTAGACAAAAAAGGTCAGAACACATGGGCCTTTTTGGCCTGAAAAAGCTATGAACTACTTCGATAAAGATAACACCTGGCACACTACAAAGACAAATCTCAAAACCAGACATCAAATTTTTTTTATATTTGTGTTACAGCATACAGAAATAAAGAAATGAGAACAGGGTCGACACAAGTAATGACACTTTGAAAGTAGAACATACAAGAAAAAGAGACAATAAAAAGTTATGAGAACATATTAATCACGGAGTCTCACCATCTGTTGACTCCATATATATACCCCATCCTACTGCTCCATATGGTACTCGAAGATAAATACATACATTGATGGATAACAAGTGAAAAATAGCACACAAGAGGTCTAACACACATAGTAAATAAGCATTTGGTAGAATGACCCCATTTTGGTATATCTGGTATGACCTCTCAGAATACGCAGAGCAAGGAAAAGAAGTGATCAGTAAGTGAGCAAATGTGGCATTAAACAGATCTAGTGACTTCAGCCAGTGAAAGCTCAAAAAACCTGAGCTATGGAAGGAGCCTTAACTGAATAAACAGTCTAGGAATATTAAACCTTGAAAAGAATGGGACATCATACAACCACAGAGCTCTGCCCAATTGCTCTATCACTCCTCTTCCAACACTGTGTCTATCTCCCATACACATCCAGGTGTCAATGTTTTTTTCTCTAACAAAATCTGTTTTGTTTGTATCTGGAGGCTTTTCAGTGATGGAGTTGCACATTTAAGGAACTAAAAATCATTGAAGACATTCTTCTATGGGCTGTGGAGCAGAAGACAGAGGTGGAGAGTCTCTGCTTCCTCTTTTTCTGCAGATTGTTCCCTGTGCAAGGTGGAACATTACTAAGCTAAGATCCAGGTCTTCTTGCATCACAGAAGGAGACCTGGCTGTAGGGCAGGTGGAAATAATGCTCAGAAGGTGGATGGTGTTTCAGAGGAGCTGGTAGTCATTGTTCTAAGCACTGCCTTTTCTTTGCAGTCCCTGCCAGAACAGCAGTTTTTTTTCCAACCCCAAACTCTAGGAGCTGTGCACTGTCTTCTTCAGCTCTTCATTCTGGTTAGAGGATCCAGCTTGGCAAACATCCTGTGGCCATTTTTGGATGTTGATTTTGTGTCTTCCAGTCCCATCATAGCTTTTTTATGCCAAATACATAGTTCTACAGTCTTTCATAATTTATTGCATTTGTAATTAATAGACGGATAGACTGTTTAGCACAGTGTATTTCCTTCTGAAAAAAATGTAGTATGAAGGATGGGATTTGTCCTGCTGTAAGTGGTACCAGTTCCTGTACAAATTTTCAGATGAGAATCACCTGACATGTCAAGGAACTGGGCCGTGCCAAACAGATACACCCTACCTCCAGTACTAGCCATCAGCGCCCTGTTCATAACCGATTTTTCTGATTTGTAAGGGAAGCAAACAGCTTGCTGTGCAAATTCTACTGTTTTGGGCGGACTTCCTTTAATTTGTGCTCTCTCCCCACGTCGTTTGAATTGGCTTGTGTGCCATGCAGAAGTGATGAGCCTCTGGCTGTTGGTTACTTCAGTTTCCATGGCATCTAGAGATTATTTTGGAAAGCAGTTGACTCTAGCTGGAATCTTTGATCTTTATTTCTTAATGACTTGTGCTCAGTGTACAAGTATTTTCTATATTCCTGCTCCTGTTACAATTCAAAGGATTCCCTTTGGTTTTTAGGAGGATATTTCCAACCCACCAAGTTATGCCTGTGCCTGAAGGAAAGTCACCGAAAATTGCTAATCTATCAGCTGTGCTCTGGGGCTGCTGCCTTGGTGTTGCGGTGAGGGGAGGTCAGCATGTCACGGGAGTGAGCATTCTGCATCCACTGCCCTGACCCTGTGCACGCGGCTTGGGCTGAGACTCTTTTCTGGAGCATGGAAGAAGCAGAGTCCTGCTTGAACGCTCTGCCTGCACCCATGTGCAGCTCCAGTGTTAAGGGCAAGTGTCATTATTACCCCTATACAGGCACCTAACGAGAAGGGAGGTGATTAAACATCTTGTGATTAAAACCACGAGCTCTTGTCAGGCTCTGTTTACTGTCCTTAGTTGCATTTTGTTTTCCTGCAGCTGTGTGGTCCTGATGGATGCTGATCATTGCAGAAGCCCTGTTTATCACTTCTGTTGTCAGAGCAGTGATATGTGTTCTTCCAGGTAGAACTTAAGGGCACATGGCAGAGCAGCGACCTAAGAGGATTTCATGAGGGAGTTTTTATGAGAATTTTCTATTGGTTGACCACAGATCAGATCTGATCTGAACCTTCATTTCTCTCTGGAAAAGTGACCTTTCTGGAGGTTCATCTTTTTATGGGTAATCCTTTTTCCTTAGTTTCTGGTCATCTGTCCACTTTCTGGTTTGGGCTGGAAGTGAAAGTATTGCCCTGATGTGATGAATGCTTTTTCTAGGATATTTCTGATCCACTGAAGCAGTGATGTGCTAGAAATCTTTATAAGAAATTTTATTCTCATGAAATCTGGAGCTGTGTTTGGAGCTGTGTTTTCTCAGCAGCGTGTCCTAAGTGGGAAGAAAGATAGAGGTTTCTGAGCAGTGTAACATTGCGTCTGTCTTCTGCTGAGTTTTTAAGTAATCTAGAAGGGGGAGGGAGTGCAAACAACACATTAGAAGAGAAATTGGTGCAGTGGAGGTTATAAGCAGGCAGTGGCAAATCCTGACATCTTACTGTGTTGCCCCTCCCACTTGGACACAGGATGGTCTATTGGCTAGAACACTTTGACTTGTTTTCAATAGTTAATGGTGACTCATATTAGTCTATATTGACAGGGCTTTCTACTTTGAAAGCCAAAAGCAAACTCTAACCTTATTTCCAACCCAATATAGCCATGAGTAAACCTTCATACTAAGCTATGAAGGGAAGAATGTTCAAAGATGAGTCAAGCCAGCTCAAAAATCAAGACTATATAATCTACTCTGATCACTGCATCGCAAAAACCTGATTTCTCCTCCACAGGCATGACAGACTATGAAAGCAAGAGGTGAAGACTGGGCAGGTCGCATGCTTGTCTCATACAGCTGGTACCCATCTTTTCTTAGGATGCTGTGGGATTGGGCCTTGGTGAATCCATCTGGACTGGAGCCTTGTCCTTATGGCTTTCATGCACTTCAAACTTGTAGGTCTTTTTTAAATATATATATATATATATTTAACCAGAATAGACTAGATTTTTAAAGGTTTGAGTTTAACTTTGACTCAAATATGTGTCTGTTCAGCCAATAGGCTGTCCAGATCATTCCTGGATGTATTTTTGGCTGTCCCTGGCAACCTGCCATTCCTAGACAACCTTAGCTTTTGCCTCAGACTAGGTCTGGCTAGGTAGGTACGCTTCTGTTTGGTATGCTAGCTTTACAGTCTGAGATAGTCTCATTTTCTCTCTGGCCTGATTTTCAGAGGTGTCAAGTGCTCACAAATCTGAAATAGTCAAAAGACATCTGGGTGCTCAGAAAATCTTGCTACGGACTGATATATTCAATTCAGCAAGCAGAAGAGTTGCAGGTGATTTATTCTCTCTTTAGCTGCTTTTCTAGCCACATGTTTTTCTTCTGGCTCTCTTTGTTATTAAATTATTTTAAAAACTTAATCAGCTGTCTGACTGGGAAGCTCCTGCTCAAGGATCCTGTAGATTAGTTGAGGTTCTATGCCTTCCTCTTTATTTATTTAAATATTTCTTAAAGCAAATAAGTAGTTCTGGAGAAAAGCATAAACACATGCTGTTAGTGAGCATAACAAACACCATAAAAACTAGTAGACAAAAGCAATGATATCTTAGAAAATGCTCATGATTGTTCTAAATATTCCAGAAGTTTTGTGATCTTTAGTTGGTATTCTTAGACACTCAGAATTAATAAAGTTACACCAATTCACATCCATTCTTGCATGCAGTCTGCAGTACAGCATCTGTTACCCAACCCAGGCATATACACGTGTACAAGCGAATAAGTCTGTTGAAAGAAACTCCACAAAGAATAGCCATGTTTTCTCTCCTATTGGAATTCACCCCCTAATACATTTTGTGATTTTGTGATCTCTTTGGTTCTTAAAGCCATGGTTATGGTTTTTTTTTTTTTTT
>VXAL01009321.1:83339-127117 GCA_013399475.1 Chauna torquata
TTTTTTTTTTTGTTTGTTTGGATACTGTTGTTTGGCAAAATCATTATGGGTACGTCGCAGCCAGAGAGAAAGACTGCTGAGTTTTAATTATAGCCTGTTATTTCTGGAGTTCAGTTTTAGATAAAGTGGTAGAGAATGACAAATTATGGAACAACTTAGAGATTGTGGTAAAACTCTGTAATACAATTTCATTAGGTAATTAGAAAATCTAGGTGACTCAGATTTTTTGTAATCACCCTTACTGTTTGGAAATACTGGGAGCCTTTTCAAGCTGATTAAGATATTCCTTGAATGACTTATACATTACTTTCTTCAAGTGCTGTTTCTAAATCTAAAGCAGACATTTGACATATGCTGAAACCTGTTTTTCTACAACAGATAAGGAAGGGGCTGTGAGCAAAGTATAAGGTAAAGGCAACTTGTCCATCTAAAGAGAAACTTTGTGAACCCACATGTTCTTGGATCACCACAGGAAAAAAGCCTGATGCACAAATCACAGTTCACATTCGTTGGTCCAACAGTTTCTATCTGTTTTACCACTGAGCTCAAACTATTTTCAGATTGAATGAGGTACATTTCTTTCAGTTATGATGATGTGGAAGCTTTTGTTTTTTGATATCCATTTGGAAGCAGTGTATCATTAGCTTTTTTTTTTTTTTTTTTGGTGCCCTTTCTCTTTGTTTTTCTTATGTTACTGGAAGAAGCCCAAAGGAAAGGAATTTGAGTTTTTCTCCCTCAAACGTTCCATCCTGGACCTGAAACACACCAATTTCTATGATTCCTTCTTTTGTTTTTGACAAATGGTATTTGTTGACTTTTGAGGGAAGCAGGAGGTGTCAAAAAATTTTCAGACAACATTCATTGTGATTAAATCTGGGTGTCTATGTAGGAGCACAACCAGGAGTCAAGTATTCTCTCATTGCTCAACACTAGCCATCCTAAACTTGAACAAAATGTGCTGCTGAGGGGCGTGATAGGTGTGTTGACTTGCCCTGCAGTGTACAGAATAGCAAAACTAAACTTATGCAAAGAGTGTTTGCGGTTTCAATGGTCAAGCCTCAACTAAGTTAACAGGATTTCTGTGAAGTTAAAGCCTAGAAAAACTGCACTGGATCAGAGTAGTTAACACCTCTCCTGTGCCTTGTGGTGCAAGCTTGCATCCATAAAACACTTGATACTTTAACTTCATTTGTACTGAACAGGGTAATACCCCTTGAGTATATCAAGGAATTACTCCTATAGCAAAGACAGCAGAATAAGGGTCAACAGTAAGTTCTAAAAACTCACTAGGTTTCACAGAATCACAGAATCGTCTAGGTTGGAAGAGACCTCCAAGATCATCTAGTCCAACCTCTGTCCTAACACTAACAAGACCTCCACTAAACCATATCACTAAGGGCTACATCTAAACGTCTTTTAAAGACCTCCAGGGATGGCGACTCAACCACTTCCCTGGGCAGTCCATTCCAATGCCTAACAACCCTTACAGTAAAGAAGTTCTTCCTAATATCCAACCTAAACCTCCTCTGGTGCAACTTTAGCCCATTCCCGCTCGTCCTGTCATCAGGTACATGGGAGAATAGACCAACCCCCACCTCTCTACAGCCTCCTTTAAGGTACCTATAGAGAGCGATGAGGTCTCCCCTGAGCCTCCTCTTCTCCAGGTTTCATTCAACTCTTATCCATAGCAAAGACATTGAGAAGGACCAGAATAAAACTCAGCTGGGTTTGTAGGAAATAGATGAATCTGGTATGTGCAAAGGCAAATCCAATTGACCCTCCATTTCCTAGGTAGGATAATTAATGTGCAGTTGCACAGTTGTGGTCTAACTGGAAGAACAGCTGGTGCTCAGAGATGTGGGTGAGTGAAAAGAGTGTTCATTTGGAAATAGGATCATGCAAAGGCTTGGAAGACAGCTAGTGTGTGGCTACACCTTCAAAGGAACCTTTTAATTCTGTTCAAACAATAAAGGAGAAAGAAGGCCCTGGTCCATTCATGCGAAACCATGAATAGTTTCCTGGCTTTGGGGAACATGCAGCTTATGCTTCATGAGACTGTCATCTTCTCTGAGAAAGCACAGTGGAAATACCCTGGAGGGAAAAGTCACATGGGAGAAGATCAAAGCAACCTGAAAACTGTAACAGAATGGCATCAGAGAGGCAAGGGGGTGCGGGGGTGTGTGTGGTATGATAAAAAATGCCTGCTACCTAAAGGCTCTGACATTGGCAGAGTAAGGGAGAAGGAGATCAGCTGGGACAAAGAAAAGGCACCTTCAAGAAACCATTTGCCATTGCATGCTTTAACCATTCCAAAAGGTGCCTATCTAGAGCATTTTTCACACACCTGTAAGGAAACGAAATAGAATTTTCTCCTACGATTCTTTATTTTATTTACCATGTTTTTTCTCCACATGCTTAAATAAAGCTGCCTGGTAACTTACGTGCCTATCAACTTTTGGGATTTCAGAAGACACCAGACAGATATGACATGCTTTTCATCTATAAGATCAGTAATATAGAAAGAGCATATAGTTGGAGTCTACCTTGCCCATGATGTGCCATCACAGGGCCAGACTATGGACTGTTGTCTCACATAGTGAGTTGCTCTCAGGCCCGGGATATGCAAAGCTGGCCAGTGCGAGTGCATATTCTTATCATCTCTTCTTAAAGTCCACAGCCCTTTCTCTCCCCAACCAATAACCTGTCTGTTTATACAATACAAGTTTATACAATGCAAATACCAAAAATTGTCAGCCAAATCTGAAGTTTCTGTAAACGGATCTACTTATTACAGCAGTATGTATAGAGTGTGGCACAATGGCCTACTGGTCCTGTTCGACCTGCATGTTCCAAATTTGTAGTATCAACAAAAGCAATAAGTAAACATCCCGTGATTACAAGTGAAATTTTTTCATATAGGTCTGAAGTGACGCTTACTAGCCAAAACCTTTGAATGACAGAAAAGGCTGGCATCACTTCCTGATTCCTTTTCAGTTAGGAAATGTCTGTGGTCAGAGCATTTTCATCCATCGTGAACCCAAGACTCTAGCTTAAGAGAAGTGGCTAAAACGGATTTTTATAAATTCAATGCAAATGCCACTATTTTGAGGAAGTGAATTTCTGCTACAAGATGCACACTTCTGAACTTGCTGCTTGCTATCCAGGTTTCATGATCTAAATGATTTACTGTTTGTTGCCTCTTGAGAGATGAGAAATTTCATTCTTATGATGAAAACTCCTGGGGAGATGCACTCATTTGTAGAGTGCTTCAGTTCAGATGAACTATATGAGTGTGTGAATAATAATACCAGTGACAGACTTCCTTGGCTGAATTATTTCAATATATACTTGAGTATTTTTTATTTTTATTTTTCAGGCATGGTGTCTGGGGATTATAATCTTGATTGGGACTTCCAATTCAAAAAGGGAGCAGCAATTCTTTCCTTTGTTAAACTGGGGTTTATCAGAGTAGTGCTTATTTACCCTTGTGGGCGTTGTCGTGTGATACCACTTTTGGGCCTGACGGACTTGGGAGATTTCCTTCTCTACCACCTATGACGTAGCTGTGCTAATGAAAAAGGGAACTTAACTTTACTTCAGGGAACAAGTTGCTTGTAGGCTGATAAGATTTGGTGTCTTTCACATATAAACTTAGCCAAAGTTCCCAGAGTTTAAAGAGTGAGGATAAACTGACTCCAGATTAGCTAAACCAAATGAGGTTTTTAATCCTACGGTTTTAAAAGTAATACTGAACAATTTTGTCTTTGTTTGCCTTTTTTTTTTTTTTTTGCCAGTCATCTAGTAATCAGGGAAACTTCTGAAATACATTTTCAGGCCTGGAACCAGTGCATGGGTGTGTAATTGCAGGTGCTTTTTGAACAATTTAATTGAGGGAGCATGGTAGGCTCTCATCAGACTGACAGCAACTTTGTGCTGGCATAGGATGTGCTCAAATGAGTGCACTACTGTAGGAGGAAGCAGGACAGCAGATGCTGCTGAGATGGTGTTGGGTGAGTTGGCCTGGGATATAGCTGCTTACACAGGCCAGTCCCAGTCCCTAACATAACATGACCGAGACCTCTGAGGGTCAGTTGCTACCTCTGATTAACCACAGAGCCCCCCTTCCCATGGCTTTTCACTGTATGTAGTGAATGCTTCAGTCACCTGAAGATTTTGGTATGAAACTGAGGAGGTTTGGAAGGTTAACCATCCTGGACCCTTGTTATCTCTCACTTGTTCCATAGCTGGTGGGTCATAGCTGGGAGCCATGCTCTGCCTGGACATTAGTTGCACAACACCACAACTTGTGGTGGTGCTGCTTATATAAAGTTGTGTGTGCTCTGTGCTCAGCGTAGGCATGTTCATTCCCTCTGTATGAATCTCTGTGGGGCTTCTACTTTACCAGTGCTTTAGTTTGGCTTCTTAAGGAAATTCTGAATGTAGAATCGTACAATGTGGTTGCTCTCCTTCTCCATCCCCTTTTCTGCTCCGGCAGCTTCCATCCCCTTTCCTGCTCCAGCAGCTTCTTACGCAACCAGAAAGTTGAGGTCTTAAAGAGATGTATTTTCTACAGAAGCCATGAAGCTGCCTAAAACAGAACAAGCCTAACTGTGCCCTTACTAGGGGTCTGGTGTCAGAGAGCTTGTCTCCTGCTGGACACCAGAAAGTCAAAGAGAGGGACCTTACAAAAGCCTCAACCATGAGAAAAGTTTCATCTGGCTCACGCCTAACTGGATGCCAAAATCAAACAACCATGCAGCATACATCTGCAGATAATGTGACTGCTTAGTTCTGGAGCTAATGGAATGACTTTATAGCCTAATACTCCCTGGAGCCACAGTCTCAGCTGAAGACCTTCCGTTTACCATCTTTAGGCCTGTTCTCTTCTCTCAGTCAAGATGCACAATGAGGACTTCCATTTCCAACCTTCCAAATTGAAGAGTAGAAAGGAATAAAGAGGAAGTCCACAAGCAAACTGAAACAAGAAGCCTACTGCCTCATCTTCACCTTGGCTGCTGTCTAGTGCTGTGTTCTGCATGAGTACTTTGAGTTTCTGCAGAAAGCCTTGTGCTAGCATCAGAGGTACTGGTGCTCTTTGCATTGGTACTACAGAGCTTTTATTCGCATAAGGGGTGGAAAAGCTCTGGAGAGGGGTACCTTGGACTGCAGGGTGTCTCTGGGGCATGGACTACATCTATTCTTCCATAAAAGGTTTGGCATGTTTTTTGAAGTTTTGTGGAAAATGCACTGAGAGGTGTTTAATGAACTTTATGCATCTCTACTTAGTGCTTTATGTGGAGAGGAAGCATTAAGTCTGAGCTAAGAGACAGTAATGAACCTAATTTTGAGACTATATGTGACAGAAAATTTCCTCTCCAGGCATCCAGATGAAGAGCACATATCAACAGTTCTACATAATGTTCTGTACCTATATATAGGTTTATATAGAAAGACCTTGTGTCTTCATTTCAAAAGGGCTGCAGGTTAAGCACAAATTTCTGTTAACAGAAATGATACATTTTTTAATTTGTCACCTTGGAAAGCTCTCTGAAATGTCTGCTACAAAACCAAGCCATCTCCAATTTCGGCAAAATTTCAGTGTGGGAACCTAATTGGAAAGTAAGAGCCTGGGAGTTACTGGCACTCTGCTGAAAAAAACAAGTTGCTAAAGAATTCATGAAGCACTATTTGAATTCTTGGTGGTTGGGATCATGTCCATCATTTTCAGTTTGTGTTAGTGGATTTCCAGAAAGGGGTACTGCATACACAATGATGTCTCCCTTTTTCATAAGCAATTTGAATAGATAGATCTCTCTGACTGTTTCACACATACCCAGAAATTGCAAAAGTTCTTGCTGGTCAGCTTAGGATTGAAAGTGATGGCACATCAACGCTCTCGTCTGTGTAGAAACGGGGGGTGGGGGAAAGCACCAGATGCTTCAGTGTTTTTTGATTAGTCACATAAACAAATAAATAAAGAAAAAGCACCAGATTCTTAGTTTTCTCTGATTTGTGGCATAAACAAATAGCAAGTGGCTTTTGAATGTGCGTCTTGAACACATCAGCCTGGGACTAGAGATGGTTGCTTCTTCTGTCACATTTTCTTGGCTTTTGCAAGTTTCCTACAGTAGAGGAGGCAGGGCTTCTGCTGAGGCAAGCACCGCTAACCCCACTAATGAATGGAAAATGATGTCTGATCATGTGATACAAGAACAGCACTTTCCATGTTTGCCTGGTTATCGAAGAACTGGAATCAGCATTGACGAAGATAATGTGATGTCACTCTTTAATCTGGCAAGCCTGTAAAACCACTTCCTCTTTGTGTAGGCTGGAGGTCTCATGATTGCCATTTCACTCTAAAGCATTCATTGAAAATGATGTAAGACAGTAGAGCTTTGACTCTGTCCTTTTTTAAAATGAATGAATGCTATTGTGAAACTCTTTGCAGCTATATTAGGAAATACACTGGTTATTCAACAGAATATACTGATTATCTAACAAAAAGGAAAAATTAAAAAGATGAGCTTAATCTTTTTTTTTTTTCTGAGCTTTAGCTTTTATTTCATTTCATTCAACATAGATTAATAGGTCAGCCATCAAGTTAAAATTCGTAATCTGAAACACCCAGAGCCTGGGCATTGCCCATTGCCAGGACCAAAGACAAGTTGGTCATCTTAAAGATGGATGTGTGTGTGTGTGTGTGTTGTTTTATACCGTGAGGATCCTGTCCGTAACTTTAACTTAATATGGTTTTAATAGGTTCCCTGGAATAGAACACTTGCATTTCCTGAGATTTCTAAATGATTAGGAAAATCTTGCAGGAGACTACTCCTGTCAGGATTTGTACTGCTCTGACTTGTGAAGTGGGGTATATGCTTTTGCAAGGAGTAGTTTGTAAACTGCTGGTAGCAAAGGGTCAGTTAGGGATGACAGTGAGGTCTCCACGTCCCTTTGCGTTGCACAATGCCACAGCTGTTGTTAAAATAATGCATGCTGCTACTCCAGGCAGCGGTTTCTCCAGTAAAAACATACTATAAATGCGTTCACATGCATTTCACTCTTAGTTGAATACACTCATAATAGGAGCTAGCAGAAAGTCTTCCAACTATCCCTCTCATACCATTCTCTTTCTCTGGTCCTACTCTCTCTGGCATGTGAGGGTTGTGGACACTTCAGGTAGGACAGCAGCCTCTTCCAGTAGCTTTACTATAACATCTTGAATGTGAAACTGTGATTTTTTTGAGAGGGGGCATTTTCATCCTTACATGCTGCAGATAATAATCACTGTTTCCTTATTAAAACTGCTCAGTTTGCGAATTAGAGCAGAATGTTTGAAACAAAACAATTAAGATAAATCCTTAAGCTTTTTTTTTTTTTGGAAAATATAAGAAAGGATGGAAAAAAGTCCAAGATATTTTTCTCAACATGCATTTGAACTAGATTCTTAAAAGATGAGTAAAAGAGCAGAGCAAGCAATGGATACCATTAGAACCAAAAGGTGAGATGAGACATGCCATACTATTAGATCATTAAATCCATTAATTTTCTGTTTGTGGATTTTTGAAGAATATTGCTTTGAAATTGTGGTTTGAATTCTTCAGGAACTTCTGAAACATTATGTAGAAAAACAAAAGATGTAGTGTTTCTTCATAGGATGGCTGGAAAATATAGAGTCTGTAGAGGTCTGTTCTTTCAGCACATTATCATTTTGGGGAAAGAAGTACACTGGCTATTTTTTGTTTTTGTTGCTGAAGGAGGCAGGGGAATTAAAGAAGAAAAATGTTATATCCTGCTTAACACAAATGTAACCTTTTCTTTCATTTTGCTTGCTTGTCCTTAGATTGCTGAACTAAAAAATACATGCTATTGGCATGTCCCTGTTCAATACAGATTTATGTGAGTGAGTAGAGCAGACTGTAAGAGTTTCTATTACCTTTATGTATATGCCAACTGTTATAGAATAGGACAAACCTTAAAAATATTCTGTATTATATGTGACATGAAACACAAGCATGCATGCACACAGACTAGGACAAAATGTGACACTGATTCTGAGGGCGAAGTATGCTGCATGCGAACACCGAAGCTTGAGGGCACAGCTGAACCTTTCATGGTCACATTGTATGTGCTGCTCTTATTCCGCCGAGGCTTGACACTGGCTGAAGGCTGACTTGGAAAGATGAATGCTGAAAAGAAAGGATGGTGGTGAGGTGTTCTACTGACAGAGAGAAACAGAAAACACAGAAACATCTGGAGTGCCAAATAGGAGGTAAGAATTTGTAGCAACAGTTGATTCAGTCACTGTTTGGCTTCTGTAACATTAAGATGAACCCAATACTTTCTTTTTTAAAGAAAACTGAGGACTCTGAGAAGTTTGCAGATGCTGTTATTCAAAATCCTGGCCAACACCTCTCGGGTATCTCACTCTGAATCACTTTTCTGTCTTTTGTGTCACCTGTGGTATAGCTGAAAATGCCAACAGAAATGACCTTTGAACCTTAACTTGGCAATTCAGCTTGATGAGTTAAGCAAGATCTGTGATGCTGAACACGTGCCAGCACATTCCTGGGACACTTCTGATGATGCCTTTGAGCAAAGCCTATTCTTACACTCCGTTGGGGCTATGGGCACAACATTAGTGGTCTGAATAGCTTTTTACCAGGTGAAGCACTTAAAGGCCTTCTTGAGTTCATATATTGTACTAGGATTATAAGAAGAATGACTGGAGAGGTAGGATAGCTACAATATGATGTGATTAAAGATGTAAAAGCATTAAAAAAGGTCTTTTAGTAAATAATGACCTTTTTCATGTTTCTGTGATGACACAACTCTCTTCTGCCATTCACGCTTTGTTCACTCTGTGAAGTGCCTTTTCTAAAGATACCTATGTACCATGCAGACTCCTACAATTAGGGATTAATGTACAACTGTACTTCTTTTTCTTCCTAAATAGTTGAACAATCTCATCTTTTTGTGTCCTCCAGCGATTCCCACAGATTGATTGCTTAGTCCAGGAAATTTCCAGCTCTGGAGACATATACCTGGCAAACCTTGCATTCCACAGGCAAAATATAAGTGACATGCCCATATATGACAGAGTGAATGTGTTTGGCAAAGTTCATAGAAACTAATCTTTTTGAGTTCAAAGGGAAATCTATCTTCCTGGCACTCTGAGAGAGCTGAAGAATCAATCAAGACCTTGGAGGAACGCTAAAGTCAGCATATGAGGGAGCTTAAGGTGCAGCTGCTTGACCCTTACCCTCTCCCAGTGATGGTAGCAACACTTACTGGGCCACTGCAAGAGAAACTGAAACTTGCAGTTTGAGAGGTGGCCCTCCAAACGGCTTTAGTTGCAAATTCTGCAGTTTGGCAGTTTCTGCTGGAGAATATTCCCCAACCCTATCCTGTGGAAGTATGGAAATTCCTCATTTTACCCTTGCTCTTGCAACTCTGCAAGGCCAATTTTTTGCCATCATGCTGGAAACAGAGGGAGCTTTGCAACTACCTAGTGATCAAAATTGATTTACAAATCCATTCCTGCCTCCCCTTGCCCCTGTTCAAACTTGTATATACTGTCCTTCACTACCATGCTACACATCACACTATGTTCTGAGGATACTTAAAATTCTCTCTTTGTATTTGAAAATCAGATTACTAACATGCATTTTGTATCATTCTGGAGCTTTAGAGGGAAGATCCTAATTACGGCTAATTTTAAATGCTCATGACATGTCCTGTTAGATTGGCTGTTTTACCATTATCTTTATCCCTGCACCCAAGGCCAGCTGCAAAGTCTATGCCCTGCTTTAGTCTCACTGTAGGTGTCAAAAGTTCATGTCACTGTGCTCTGCGGCAGTTGTTTAGCTGCAGAGCACTCTAATAATGGTCCTCAGAGTCCAAGATAATACCAAAGCTCAGAGAAGAGGTCAGATGACCAGCTTTTATATACCAGTATTGTGGCTGACGGAGCTATGATGATTTTTTTACAAGGGAACAGAATATCCAGCAGCACTGAAAGAGCGGATGTTCTAATTCTTGACCTTTCCATTGAGTCCATTTGTTGTGCTCCTCTTCTTCCAGAGAACTCTGAGAAGTATCTGCTCCACAACAGATCCCAGTTTTGATACATCATGGAAAAAACATTTAAAAATGCTGTTTCCTTCTGTATTTATTTTCTCTCTGTTCTAGGTTTCTCTTAGGGCTTTTATATCATGGTTGTCTTACAAATGTTAATGGAATAATCCTAACAATGTCCTGTGAGAAGACTTCAATAGATATTTAGATACTTGCCACAGAAATCAGGTTCTTTGAGTCATTGGAGTTATTCTGCATTCTTTTGTTGACTGAGAGAGCAGATTTTTTTTTTCCATGTTGAGTATATATCCTAAATCAGAGATTTCTGTGTTGCAGCAGGAGCCAGAATGTGGAGAGAAATAGTGATGTGTTCATTGTGACACAGGAAGCCAGCAGAAGCACATAATTGGAAGCCAGATCTCTCTTCTGCCTTAAGACTTTTTCCTAGCTTTTTAAGACATTGTGTCTGAAGGCCAGATGTCAGGATTTTAGAAAATGGAAAGCTGTCATAATTCATTACTACAGACCACACCTGATGAGCTGACTGACCAGTATTTCCTTAAGTCCAGAAATGGTCATCAACTTCTGCTGTCATCTGTCAGATGTCATTTATAGTAGGTTAACTTGCAAGACAGGAAAAGTGAGCTGCAAGGCTTTCCTAAGGGGAAAAGAGATAAGAGGCTGCATAGCACTACTCTTCCAGACACTGACTGTTTTTAAATTGTAGGGAGGAGTGAAGTCTGGCATGTCACCGGCTGGAGTGTTGGTCTGTGTTCTGCAGCAGAGATGATGAGTGTTAAGATCTGTGTCTCCCTAGGAAGTACTGTGGGACACTGCCATCTACTGTCTCCCTTACCTGAAAGAGCAGTATGGTTACCGATTTTGCGGAAGAGACAGCTTTCTTCTCCTGCTGCTACTACTATTTTTTTTTAAAATAACTATTTTCAGCTTCTTGATTTTCCGACTGGCAGATAGAATTTTATGTGTTCTAGTTTGTGCTCATTGCCTCTTGTCCTGTTGCTGGGCACTACCAAGAACAGTCTGGCTTCCTCTTCATTCCCTCCCATCAAGTATTTTCTGCATTCGGTAAGATTACCCTGGAGCCTTCTCTTCTCTAGGCTGAACAGTCCCAGCTTTCTCAGCCTCTCCTCATGTGAAAGATAGTCCAGTCCCATTACGATCTTGGCTACCTTAATCTGAACATGCTCCAATGAGACTTCTCAAAAAAAAAAGAATTGCAAAAGGTTCTAAATTGAATTATTTTTCAGTGTAGCAAGCATACAAGATTTATAGAACTGAAAATAGTAACATTCTGCATATATTTCTCAGCTTCTACATCAGCTTGTAACACTTTAACCAGTCCTCCAGGGCAACCAGAATCCTCTTTTTGCGTCTCAGGGCTTCTCACCCAACCTACAGAATCTCTCTCTCTCCCTCCCCCACCCCGCTCCTTCTCTCCTTCTTACTCCTTCCTCTCCTTTGTCTTCTGTAGGTGGTTTCTTCTTTTGACCATGTCTAGCCTACAGATCAGTCCCGTATGCTCAGTCTTTCTCTTGCTTGCTCTTTCCTTAGTTTCTAATGTCATAATTCTTTCTTTGGCCTTTCTGTGGTTCTAAATTCAAGAAAATAAAAAGACCTTCCCGAACAGTTAGGTCATCCTGTCTTTCTGATTACGGTACTGAAGGGTTGTCCTCTCTAAAGGAAGACTTGTGGGTATAACTCTCCTGCCTCCTTAACAAAGATCATGAGAACCACTATAAAAGACCATCACAAGACTTGAGAGGACAGATAGTCCACAAAAACAAATCAGATTTTGCAGTATGTACAACTGTCTCCTAATCACTAGCAGCACTTTCTGCAACACCAAGATTTACTGTCTTCGCAAAACTGCTACGTCGCCCTCCAGTTCATCTCTGGTGCAATCTAATGCATCAGGACAGAGTTTATGCAGAAGCTAATAACTGATGATGAGTAACATGAAGCCATATCATGGTCTTCAAGGTCAGTGAAGTTATTATGATTGGCTTTCACCTGTAGAGAGTAGAACTAGGAAAAAAGGAACAGACTTTTTATCTGTGATAAATTAATTCAGGGCTGTGGATGTCAGCAAAGTTGGTTTCAACTTCTGTCAGTAAATACTGCTTTTCTATTTACTGTGTCTTTAAAGAGAGTGGCAAATGAAGATAAAACACAGAGCAGATGCACCTATCTGGGAAGAACCTATTTTTTGCTGTTAAGCCTGCAGAATTTATAATAAATAAAATGGCAGGCTACTTTTATTGCTGAGTAGTACTACGTCTGGGATCAGAAGTGGATGAGCGATGTGGTTCAGAATTCAGTTACTGAACTACATAGCTGTAATAGCTGCTTGAGGGTCTTCCTGCATCTTGCAGAGTTATCTGTGCATCTAGGGAAGAAATGCTCTTAGTCTCTTAAACCTGCTGCTGTAAAATAGATCTGGAAATGCCCTAGAAACTTCCCTGTTCTGGCGACATAGAGTGAGCTTTCCAAGCATTGGCCAGTTACTGACAGTAACAGTATGTTATAGGATCCAGATCATTTTAAGTTGGCTATTTTTTTATTCAGATAAAGTCTGTTTTAACTCTTTACAAAATAATTGCTAAGTATTACAAAACTCCATACAACTGTGCTATCAACTGTTGCCAACTGAAAAACACTTGATATCATTCACAATGAACCCTGTGATAGTTCCATAACTGTGCAAAATTATTTAAATAAATACTCCTCTCATCCCTTGAAGTGGTTTAAGCCAAATACCACTGTGATGCAGGAAGTTATTTAACCAATGAGCTGGTTATATCCTTAGGCATTTGAGTCTGAATGAACAGAAGGAAAAATCATTAGTGTTTGAGTCCAGACAATTCACCTAAGAAAAAGGGTTCAACTGAGGAGCACAACATATTCTGATCTTGAGGTCTTGTGCATGGCAAAGTCAAGAGAAGATATATTTGATGCAGAGAGTATAGTATCACTCAGCACCATGTGGGATAGTGAGGTATCATTCACTAAGGTACCATGACAGGATTATGCACAATGCAACCTGGGCAATCATCTACAAGGCAAAAGAGGAAGACACCATAAAGAATAAGCCAATCAGTATGCAAAAAAAATCATAAATAAAGCCTGAGGCAAGATGGAGACTCAATGTAGAGCACAATACCACTCCTCACAGAAGTTAGACCAGACGAGCTTAGTAAGTCAGTAACTAAGAAGAAAGCTCTGTCTTCATTAAAAAAACAAACAAACAAACAAAAACATTGATTTTAAAGAATCAAAGATGTACTTGAAGCAGTCTCAGCAGTGCTTAACAGTCTACGTAACTATTAACAGTCTATGTAACTGTTACAAGAAATGCATGGCCAAACGATAGTGGTTTCTGTATAACCTTATTTATGGTTGCCCATGCAAATGTTCTCCAATATGCCTTTAATAGGGGATGTCCCACTGTTCAATGCAGCATTGCCCAGCTTAATATAGGTAAATTTCCTCTCTTTCCATCTTACTGGTAAGTTGTGCTATCAATTTGAGAAGTACAGCTACTGCAAAACAGAAGTTTGTTTTCACTGTAGAGACTGCAAGGTGCATGGGGCATGCTGGCTACCAGGAGTTGTCAGTTTTCATCCTCTGATTGTCACTTTTTGTTCTCTGTGTGAATCCTTTTCCCAAATTGCCTGTTGTTGATGATGCAGGACAAATGAAGACGAGATACTAAACCTTTTCTTACAAATATAAAAGCTGAGTAGCTACCATCTAGCTACGTTTTCATTTTGTGCTAGAACTGTTAGCTTGTGACTGATTTGAGAAACCCTTTATGACCGTGATTTGGTCAGCAAATAAATATCCACTACGCTGACATTTTTGTTAGGTAGCAAGTAGTCATCCAGGAACACTGACTGCTCGCTACTTAGCCAAAGGCTTTGCAACCACTTCAGCTAGCGATTACATCTTTGTTTAATACAAGACTCCCAAGCTTAGTCTTGGGATAGCCACAATAACGACAAGTGTGTAATTAAAATGCAGTCTCTGAGTTTTTTATTGCCAGCTTTTCCACAAAACACAAAGTACCATAGCTAAGAAAGCAATGCGTCCTGGAGTTTAAACAGCTTTTTATAGACACCAGCTTTGCTGTTCTCTACCATAACTGGGCTCTTCTGGTTGAAGGTAAAGCTCAGTGTCTGACTTCAGCTCATCTGTGAACAGCAGTTAACTATCACTGCATTTTCCTTCTGCCTTGCCTTCAGATACAAGCAGCCTGCTCCTCACATTGACACAGATCATAGAGTCTCTGTCAGAACTGATAAGCTCTGCATCCAAACTCCTCCTGAGCCATGTGGAATGACAAACAAGCCTGTTGGTCCTGTTGGCTGATCTCTAAGAATAGCTGCACCAGTGTCTCTCTTCCACAACCAGGCTGTCATTACAGACATGCTCAATCACAGGGAAAAAAACTCTTTTTGGAGGCCGGATCATAGCATTTCCCTTGATAGGTCTTATTCTCTAAACATAATTTTGATTTTACAGGCTTTCTCTACCAAATTCTGAAATGTGATGGAGTTTGTCTGGTATTCTGAACTGGACTTCATGGAGCAATGAGTAGGGATGCGACTGTATTCTGCTTCACATTGGGTAAAAAAAGGAGGAAAAGAATGTATAGGCTACTTTTTCCTCCTTGCAGCTTTTCTTCTGATATTTATATCTCTCCTGATGGGACTTGATTGGCCACAATAAAGACTAAGTTTTGCGGAAATACTAAAGAAACACCAGCTTAAGCCTCTGTCCCCATCCCACCAGCCCTCCTCGCCCCCCCCCTCCNAAAAAAGAAATAATCAGGAAGGTAGACTGACAGAGTAACATACAATGCCAAACTGCTTTTTTTTCCTGAAGTCCAGTTCTTCACACTGTTCCTCTCTGCTTTTTCACTGAGACTGCTGATAGGTCACCTGGTGTGCTCCCACACCCTCTGCTAGGACTTCATTCTCAGTTTGGGATGGACAGGTGACAAATGCAGAGTCTTCTGCTGGGTAAGTTGGACCAGCTGAAGGTGCTGGAGATATTGCAGTAAGAGCTGCACTTGCCCTGCACTAGCTGCTCACGATTTACATCTTCTTGCTCTGGTACTACTTAAAGCCAACCACTGTATTTTTTTTTATAGCAGTTTCTGGTTTTCAGCAGTTTGGTAAGAGCGCAGGAGCAGCACGTGGAGCTATGCTCAGACCTCTTATGTACAGAGGACAGGCACTACAACCTCTCAGTTTAGAAAAGGCTTAAATAGATTCTCCTGCTGTCTCTTCCCTCCGTCTTGCCCTGCACACACAACGGTTTTGTAGCCAGCTTCTGCAAGGTGTTTATACGTATTAGGGTGGTCACTGACTCCAGACCTACTCATTCATAATTTGTTGCCCCAGATACCTGTTTTCCAATCTGTGAACCTGACTCTGCTTTGTAGTATTTCTCTTCTTTTTCCTTCTTTTTTTTTTCCTTAACAAAAATGCATCCCAAACAAGATAAAACAATATGTGTAAAACAAATTTCATAACTGCCTGCTGACTTTTTTCATCCATTTCTCCTTCACTGTAGTCTTAGTCTCAATATTATAGGACCAAATATACAGGAATGGCAGAGAAGAACAGCTGAGAAGAAGGTGAGATGTGTTAAATCCTCTTTATGGTGTTTCTCATGCATGGATTAGTGAATGTGCAGACACTGTGGTGGTTTTACCCAGCTGAGCAGCAGAACTCCACCATAACTGCTCTCACTCCCCCTCCTCAAAGGAAGAGGGGCAGAAAATAAGATGGACAAGGGCTCAAGGGTTGAGATAAGGACAAGGAGGTTGCTCACCAATTGCTGTCACGGGCAAAATAGACTCAACATAGGGAGATTAATATAATTTATTACTATCACTAGCAGACTAGAGCAGTGAGAAACTAAAAGCAAACTACAAACACCTTCCCCCCATCCACCCTCTTCTACCTCCTCCCCCCGAGCAGCGCAGGGGAATGGGGAATGGGGGCTGCGGTCAGCCCATATCGCTGCGTCTGTGCTGCTCCTTCGTGGTCACTCTCTGCCCCTGCTCCAGCGTGGGGTCCCTCCCACGGGATGCCATCCTTCCCGAACGGATCCTGCGTGGGCTTCCCACAGGCTGCAGCTCTTCAAGAGCTGCTCCAATATGGGTCCGTACCACGGGGTCCATCTTTCAGGNACCTGCTCCTCCGTGGGCTCCTCCATGGGCTGCAGCGTGGAGATCTGCTCCATGTGGTACCCCATGGTCTGCAGGGGGACAGCCTGCTCCACCATGGGCCTCACCACAGGCAGCAGGGGAACTTCTGCTCCGGCGCCTGGAGCACCTCCTGCCCTCCTTCTTCACTGACCTTGGTGTCTGCAGGGCTGTTGCTCACTCCTCTCACTTCCAGCTGCTGTTGCGCAGCAGTTTTTTCCCTTTCTTAAATCTGCTCTCCCAGAGGCACAACCATCATCGCTCATGGCTCAGCTCTGGCCAGTGATGGGTCCCTTTTGGAGCCAGCTGGAGCTGGCTCTGATCTGACATGGGGCAGCTTCTGGAATCTTCTCACAAAAGCCACCCCTGTGGCCCCCCTGCTACCAAACTTTTACCATGTAAACCCAATATACACTGGACTCCTAAAAATTATGAAGACTTTCAGCCAAACCCCAGTCTTGTTACAGAACGGGTTGTGGATTTAGAAGACTTGAGGTAAGGGCAGATAGATCCTTCTCCAGAAGGCTCTTAGAAGACCAGGGAATGCCTGCTTTGTCTTTTGTATACCTGGTTTCCTTATCAATGATTAGCATCACCAGTGGAGTACCTTTTCCTGAACATGGATACCATGGACTATACAGCTACTCAGGAGCCGCTTCCAGAAGAAAATGCCTATGTGGTTGCCTCTCTTACTCTCTGTACATAGAATATGTGCATAGGTATCTGTCACATCTCTGTACATTAACGGAATATTAGAATTCATTCTGTGTTCATACTGATGAAATTCTCTATACAGCAGTCTATAAACTAGTTACTTCCAAAATATTAGTCTGAAAATGTCTTTGAAATCCTTACATAAGGTGTTACCTTACAATATCAGGCACGAGAGAACACCCACAGAAGCCGGGTTGCGAAATAATTCTTCAAAATTCCTGCAAGTTATCAACTGACTAAAGCCATTTGCTCAGATCTGCAGTAGGAGAGGTAAACTAGCATGTCAACAGAAAATCCACCTTAATGCTGTCTATGTTTCAGCCCTTTCAGCATAAATATATATATGTATATCTTTCATGCTTTACTGACCATCTGAGAAGAGCTCTGTGGTTAACAGAGCTTACAGTTATTCAGGAGTTGGAATTAAGCATGATTTATTAACACTACAATATTGTCTCTTGCTGGTCACTGGCAGTAACAGTTGATTTTTTGGCATCTTAGCTACCACCAGATCCTACCTCATTCCTTTGCATTTCAAGAACACACTTGGAGTGTATTCTCTTGAACTCACAGTGAAAATGAAATATTCTTCAAGGAATACCTTCTCTTCCTTTATTTCTATATGGTGCATTAATGATGTAGCAATGAAAAGGTAGTAAATTTCGTTGTTGTTTGTTTTAACCATTCACTTTGGCCATACATATTTTTGTTTTCATCTTGAAATAGAGGACGAAAAAGAAACAAGATTTATTTTGGTACACTTCTTCAAATATAATAACTGGTGGCTGTGACAAACTGCCCAGGGAGCCTTAGGTTTGAGCATCGTTCCCCATGATCTTTTCAGGGAGAGAGATAGAAAGCCTCCTTTTTTACTACCGTCCACTGGAAAATATGCATCTCCAGAGTTTTGTGGTCTGGAACTAAGATCTCTGTTTTGTTCTTATGACTCAAATTGGCCCCAAATATTAAGCTTTATATACTCTAGCAGGTGTGCTGGAGATCTGGGGTACATGCACACTACAGCTTAATACATTTTCCATACATTGAATATGAAATATCATATCATTACCTACTTAGTTTGAAATTACTCTTATTGTTACATTATATTAAGATAAATGCAAATTAAAACATTTGCTTGCAACTTCCTGAATATATGATGTGATTGCAAACATCAGTTTTTCTTGCTTGAGACCTCAGAGACTGAAAAATAACCACTTCAGGATGATATAAGGCTTAGGGTGTTTAATCCCTATTGCCTTCTTCTAGGCCTACTTGAGCACTAATAAAAACAAAAAAAAAAAAAAAACAAAAAAAAAACCAAAAAACCCCCACCAAATTCTGCTATACTTCCATGGTTTTCTTCATAGCTTAGGCAAAACTGAAAAATTAAAATAAGAGAATACATCTCTCTCAATTGAGTTTTCAGCACTGCCTTTGTTCTGTTTCTTTCATTTAGCAGGACTGGCATTGTTCATTGCTGGGAGACCCATGCCTTGGACTTGAGAGTCATTGCCCATATTTCATATGTGAGCGGATGGTGAAATTGTGCAGTTGTTTCTGAGATGATGTAAATGTAGATGTAGAATAAAAGGACCCAAAGGGCCCAATTCTGCACAGACTAACACCTGTTTGTCTTAGGGATTTAAATTAAGACAGAATTTCTTTCTTGAGCTAAATCCATCTCTCTTACGTGCGAGAAACTTTCACTTAGGCAATTTTGAGTTATGCAGATCTAGCAAAACAAAATATGGCTTTTTGAGAAGAAGTGCCAAGTTTTATTTTATTTGAAACCCCACTGACTTCATTTGTGCTACACACCAGTAAAGGAAGGCATTTTTAAACCCAGCAGCTTATTGGTGCATGCATTATGATTTGGAATACATACACATTGTCACTAGGTTCTTCCAAAGGAAGATTTTCTCAGCCCCTTCACCAGAAAGTAATTCAATGGGTTATAGCTATAAATGGCTCAGCTTTAAAATTTTCCCTGCTGTTACAAGGAATAAAAGCAAATGAGGAAACTGTATCTAGACTAGGAGTGATGGTGAATTGAATTTTACTTGGAAAAACAGAAAGGATGAATTTACTTCCCCACTTCAGATGGTTCTCTGAACTAAAATATTTGAATGGGTCCTAGCGTGTCACTTCTCAGACATCCTTTTGAACCGAACTATGTTAAAAGAGCAATTGCAGAAACTGCAATGAAATGCCAAGCTTGTGAGATTTTTGAAGAGCTGATCAGTGCTCAGGACATGTGCAGTCTAGTCTCTGATCATTTAACATTGGTCCTAGACACTCTGGGCTTTTGCAGGACAGTTGGATTCCCCCATTAGACTATTAAAAGTTGCTCTCATCCTAAGAGCTGTCAAAAAAATCTACTGAGGTGCTAAAAATAACTAGTGATTTCCTCTTTTTATAAAGAGTGACTGAACTGCCAGATACTTGTGTAACACAGGCGTTCAAATAAAGGACGGGTAACAAACATGCACATCTGCTGCTAGGTGCATTGTTGTGGAACTTAGTGGGCTTGGTTAAGGAATTTTTAACCAGATTTGCACAGCTATTGGAAGTCCAGGAGGGAAGATGACTTCATAAGTAGTGTAAATGAAGCTAGGCATAAGGTTTTGAAGATATGGCCATCTCCTGGAGGAATAGACAATAAGGTAAAATGAGTGTGAGAGAGACAGAGACCTTTGTTGATACATTACATCTTACTCCCTACCATCTTTCTGTTAAAGGAGCTATGAGCAGAAGTTGTTTAGTACATATTTTTGGCAGCCAGTGACTGGTGTCCTGAAACTGCTTTGGATAAATACAGTAGCTCCAATAAGTCCTACCTACCTGCATGTACCTGGGACTTCTTCTGAGGCAGCGGTGCTGTGAAGCAGTGTGCTACAGAAGTATGGTCAGTCCCATCTCCCAGTGGTCAACTCTTTTGATCTTGGGCTCTGAACTGCTGTTGCATGTCTCACATCCGACTGTAATTTGCCCCACAAACAAGACCATCTTACTGCCCAAATCAGCGCTAACAAGAAAGGAGGGAGGGGATGTGACCTTTATGGTGTTGATTGCAACGGCTTCTCAAAAGAAAGGTATACACACAATTAAACAACACTTTCACTTTTCCTAACTCTAAACTTTGCCAAAAGACTTAGTCATTGCTTGAGAGGCCAGCCAGGCTGCTAGGCAGCACGAGAATGTCAGGTAAATTGGCAAGCTCTCCAAGAAAAGAGGCAACATTTGCAATGCTCGTGGTAACGTGACCATATCAAATCATCCAGCTCATTGTTTGAGATACTTCAATTAGTTTGTAGAATTTGTATTGAAAGAGAATGAAGCCCAGAGAGCTGAATGTAAGAGAAGTTGCTTTGGTGTAGTTTTTCCTTTACAGATCAGTTCTGAGAAAAAAAAAAAAAGCCTCCTAGTTGAACAACATTGCTAAAATTATTTTCTATTTTGAGCATGTGTTTAAGCTAATCCTTTTGTTCCATTCAGAGCTCATCCGGTGATGCAGTGCTCCCGTTTTTAGTTCTCAGAACTGTTGCCCATAGCTAATCTGTACTCATATCTAAGCCTCTAGAGTTTATATGCCTTTACGTGGACACCTCTGATTTCAGCTGGCTGAACTGGACTCTGTGAAAGTCTAAGTGAATGGAATGAACACGGTCCTGATGGCAAGTTATCTTGTGGGACATGCAGCCAGCGGGGAAGTGCAAAGCATTCACAAAGAGTACACAAGGTCATCTCTGTTTCAATTTACACTACAGCTCCCCAGTGGTTTGGGCCTCTGTGTTAGAATAGACAAACTCTCTTGGATCCTTTTAAGTCTTCCCTATACCTTCTTAAAACAACATTTTGCACCTTTCACAGTGGGTGACTGTCATCATCTCCAAATTGCTCTAATCTGGTCTTGATTGCTACACGAGAAGGCATTTAACAAGAAAAAGTACATATTTTTGGATTTGGGGCTAGATTCTTCTCTCATGTGACGACACCACCTACTCTCTTTCCATCTATTATGTAAGATTAGTGCTTAACACTGCCCCTCCAAGGGATACTTTCATTTTTTGTCTGTTCCATACAACCCCACTGTGCCAGCATGTGTAGCCTTAGGTCTTGGCTACATCCTACAGCATTTCACCACTCACTTCTCTTACTACCTTGTTATCTAAAAATAAAAGATGGAACAACCCCTGGGCTATGATTCCTTTACTGTTCTCTGCAGGTATTGACTCACTTCCTGTGCAGCCCATGGGACAGCTCATAGCAACATAATCTCAGCTTTTAGGAATAAGGCACAATAACCCCATATTTCTAAGAAACAAAATGTCTGTGTTCTGGGATCACTGAAAGGATCAACAGTGATGAAAACAGTGTTTCCTTCCCCTTATGATTTTGCTGTGTGAGGGTAATGCTAAAGGAATCTGTAGAAGTGCATATAATGCTGCACCAGCCAGTCATCAATTATCTCACATATTACAAATTCTCTACAACTTTTCGGATTTCCTGGTTAAGTTTTAAGTCATCTGGAGCCATTTCCAAAGTGCAGAAGCCTGTCCCTTAATCAGTCCCCTTTAGTCTTAGAGACTTTTATATTTCTCCAAGTCCCAATCTTTTTTCCCCCTGTACTCAGCTTTGGTGAGGCCGCACCTCAAGTACTGTGTTCAGTTTTGGGCCCCTCACTACAAGAAAGACATCGACGCCCTGGAACGTGTCCAGAGAACGGCAACGAAACTGGTGAGGGGTATGGAACACAAGTCTTATGGGGAGCGGCTGAGGGAGCTGGGATTGTTTGTTTAGTCTGGAGAAGAGGAGGCTCAGGGGAGACCTCATTGCACTCTACAACTTCCTGAAGGGAGGTTGTGATGAGGAGGGGGTCGGCCTCTTCTTCCAGATAACTAATGATAGGACTTGAGGAAATGACCACAAGTTGCGCCTGGGGAAATTTAGATTAGATATCAGGGAAAACTTTTTCTCTCAGAGAGTGGTCAGGCACTGGAACGGCCTGACCAGGGAGGCGGTGGAGTCACCGACCCTCGCGGTGTTCAAGAAGCGCCTGGACAAGGTGCTACAAGACATGATTTAGTAACTTAGTGGGTAGTATTGGTGATAGGATGACGGTTGGACTAGATGATCTTGTAGGTCCTTTCCAACCTTGTGTTTCTATGATTCTATGATTCTATATCACTGTGGTGCTTTTGTAGCACCATGAAACATTCAACCCCTGATGGTCCCTGTCAGTGACTTGGTGCTTATCCAGGGTCTGCCACATGTAGGATGATACATACCATTTTAGCTGTACTGCTGGTTTCAAACCTCTCATGCCAGAGACAGCTGCAACTCAGATAACTGAAAACATAGTCCTAGTCCATGCACTGTCTGTTTTGGGCTGGGACAGGCGATGGGAACAGCGTTAGCTATTCCCACAGGGTGGTCTTTTGTTAGGAAAGGGCATGCTGACATTCTTCTTATTCTGTGGGGTCTTAAGCTATCCTGAAATTCACTAAAGCTGTTGAAGTCCTCCCTGGATGGACTTCCAAAGATGTTTTATGCAAAAGCTTATCTTCGTCATTACATCTCTTGCCAGTTGAGACCCACCTCAGTATTTTCTCTCACTGGTCCTGTCCAATGCCTGTGTACAACTACCAGCTGAAATCGCACCCCAGCAGGGAAATAAGAGCCAGCAATAAGCACAAAGGACTAGCTTCTTGTTATCTTGGGTAGTCTAGACACTATCACCAAGACTGTGTTTGTCTGAGGTCAGATCAGGGATGAAGACTATCCGTTTGTAGCTGAAATTAAGGAAGACCAGAGTGATGTAATGGGTGGGTAGATGGGAGCATTATGAGAAATCTGAAGCCACTCCACTGTCTCCCCTAACTGAAGGCATGTACCTTACTTTCAAACAGTAGTTTAGAAGTGCATCTGGCTTCCTTATTGACAACAAACACTTGGATATTTTATAGTAAATAATATTTCCTTGTTTGCTCTTTTTCCTCATTTTTTATATTTCAGGGTTTTATTATTGACCATTTTGCACTTTTATTTAATATGTATGATAATAGATTTTATGTGCTCTGTTAGATTTAAGATGTTTTTTACAGTATTTTCTCTATTATCAGCGTGGAATGGTTTTGAGGAGATGGAAATAATTTCAAATTGAATTAGTATTGTGATATGGCCACACCTCACATATAGGGAGAGGAAGGAAGAAGTTAACTTTCAGAAAATCTCATTTTTTAGAAAGATGAAGATGAAAGATGCTTCAGTTCACTCAGACTGGGAAAGTGTTTTTAGCTGTTGCACAGAAGGTGAACAAAACCTCTGAGCACACACACTAAAGGAGTGATGATTTTGAGCAAAAACCCTACTGGCTTTTATCACATAAAATGGTTAAAAGCTATTTTGCAATGTTTATCAATACTATAGTGAACTAAGAATTACTTCTAATTGCATTCAATAATGTAAATTCTTAGAAGAATTTAGGGTGAAAGAGAGCTCTGTAGGTCACTTTGTCCAAAGCTGGACAGGCTTTGATGAGGTTGCTCAGGACCTTGCCCGGTAAGTTCTGATTGTCTCCAAAATGTAGATAATTAATTAGTTAAACCTACCATACACAGAGAAGTGAGCAGTTATATGGAAGACTTTGTGGCAATTTTCTTTCAGTGCAAGAGCCTGAAATACTATTAAAAAATCTTGTTTGCCTGACTATAGTAGGTCGCTTGTTTCAACTACAGCCTTCAGGATATCATCTGTGTGGTTAGGACAAATGGCTGATATGCATGATAACAATAGCCTCAGAAAAATGTAAAACTAGCTAGGCGTCAGCCCTCTGGAAATGAATCAGGTTCTTATGGTAAGCATGAAAGTAAAAAGAAGATATCCATCCTGGCCTTCCACTCTAAAGGCTTAGGTATTAATGTATTTTACCAACAGATGCCGTAGGGAACATTGTGTTCGAATTGTGAAAAGCCATAGTTTAGGGTAGATATAGCACTTCATGTGCTCGTTGTGATACATCTTTTTCTGCTACTAAAAACTGTTAAAAATAAGCAAACAAACAAATTGAGACGACACATCTGTAATGTCATAAAAGAGAGGAAACAGCATTGAAGATTCAGCTGAAGTTGAATCATTGATATCTATTTAAACTAACACTAGAAAAGATATTTTTTCTCTAATGCAAAGTGACTAAATGTCTTCAGATAATAAATGCATGATTAAAAGGCTCAAAAGGGATATATTCGAAATCCCATACTTCATGAATATATAAACTCTGGAATTTTTAAAAACTCCCTAAGAAGTTTTAATAGCAATAATGTTCAGCAGGAATACTTGGAGAAACAGACATAATGGTTAAGTGCCTGAAAAGGATCTTCACGTCATATCCTGAAATAAGCCCAGCATCTTAAAACTGATGTCTATTTGTATGCACGTAATTTGATGTCTATGCATAGAAGTCAGAGAATAGGTACATTTATTTTGTGGTACAATAATGTCAAGGATGCATTGAGAAGTGATCTTTTTCCTTCCTTCACTGAGGTTTTAGATGCAGTTGTATCTAATGTGTTGTGTTATTATTTAAAAGTCACTGCCGCTACCCATTCATCCACTCTATCTGCTTTGGCTGGTCCTATCAGCTGCCATAGCTTTTGCTGCTGCTATAGATATTATGAAGATCTTTCTCTGAAAAATAGCTGTGTTTTGGATCTCTGAGAGGTAGAAATTTTTTTTTTTCTTTACTAGTGAAGACACTGTTTAAAAATGCAGATAAATTTGATGAGAACGCAGTAACTTAGATTTTCCTGCCACGGAGTAAAAGTTCTGCAGCATGTTTCTGTCTTTTTATAAGGGTGTAGAAATTAAAGGTGAAAATAATTCCTATTTTTTCCCTCAAGAAAGATTCCCTCCACTTTTGAACTGGACTACAAAGTCGAATCAGACTCTTTCAAAAATTATAGTATTCCATGCACATATTGACGAAACCAGAGATTCTTATGATGCAAAAGCAGTGCTCAGAGAACTCAAAGAGATGCTAGCATAGGAAAATAGGACCGTTTTTATGTTAGAATTCCTGTGTTTCTGAGATAAGCAGAAAAACGTACCAGTGAAGATGCAATAATACATCCCTCCCCATGCTGTTGTTTCGGAAAAAGCAGAAACCTCCACATGTATACTCTTTTTTGCCTGGTAGAATCTGGAGGCAGAAGTAACAGATTTTGCATCAGGATGTTTATTTGCATGCCTTCTTCTTTCATCTCTTCCTCCTCGACAAGACATATGAATTTTTGATCATTTCCCACTGTACTCTCTATCCTGGTGATTCTATCATAATAAGGATTACATGAGCAGGTGCCATTTGCTCTTCTCAGGTGTGTCTATTTCAGCCACCTGCCCCTTAGAATACATCTTAACTAACCGTTGATTTTTGAGGTATATTAATATCTTCTATAGGGTTAAATATATCAACTTTTTTCCATTCTGGAACAAATGGTCCGTGTCTTTTGGGACTTTTTTGCCCATCAAATATTTTCGGCAGAGTCACAACATAGATCCTGATGCAATTATTCTGAATATTTCACAGAAAAATGAGTAGCTGACTGCTACAGAATCTCAGATGAGAGAGGAGGGACAAAATTTGAAATTCAGAACTGGTAGAGTAGTAATCACTGGTTTTGGTGAGATTGTGGGTACTTAAAACAAACAAACAAACAAAAGCAAACAAAATGAAAATCAAAAAAACAAGCCCCCAAAACCCAAAGGCCGGTCCTATTGCAATCCAATCAGTGGGAAGATTCTAACTGGCTTAGTGGAAGGGAATGAAACGTAACTTCAGTGAACTTTTAAGATTTAAATGGTTTAGCTTGCTCTTGCTCACGAGCTGTGGGGCAGTTTCCCTACAGTGGGTGTCCACACCATCTTCCAAGGCTGGTCTCATGCTATGCAGACTGTGAGCCTCTCCAGGAGGCTTTGGGTGCAGTGACAACAGAACTGTATGCCCAAGTGAGCTCAGTGGGACAATGTGACACCAGGCTGGCCAGGGTGCCTGATCTCCACCCACCAGGCTGATGGTGCTGTGGATGGGTAATGCATAGGAAGCCAAACGTGCTGTGCTGGCTATCCCTGCAGAGTCTGCTCTTGCACAGTGGTGTGCCACAGCTTTGCTAGTTCTTGTGTGCGCGCATTTTCTCCTCTTTTTCTTTTGTAACTCTTTAGCAAAAGGGTTATGGGAAGGTCTGCTGTTGGTATCTTTTAAAAGAATAGATCAGCAAGTCTTCCAGGCCTGAAACTGATCATATTTAATCAATGCATTTTAATTCTGGGCTCATACTTTAGATTAGAAAAATAACCTATTTACAACATTTGTATAAAATCCATATGTTTTTTATCTCAGGCAGAGAGGAACACTATTATTTTGTTCTTACTGGGGATTACTGGAGTTTCTGACAATATCCATTACAATTTGAGCTTTTATTTAGAAGAATAAAGTAATGTAAACATATAGACATGAAAGGGCAAATAGACGTGGTTTGTCCTGCCCTGCAGAAAACTCTACCGCCAAATTACAGTGGAAAAGTGGGAACAAGTGAGTCTGGCACCCTTTCTTTGAATTTAGTGAGATCTGCTTGGGAAGAAGTTTCAGATACTTTTTTTCCTCTTAGGTTTTTTTTTTTTTTTTTTTTTTGTCAGATGACGAAGATCTCAGCAACATGCTCAGCTTTCTCTTGGTGCTGGCGATTTTACTGCCTATTTCAGGCTCTAGCACGATAACGTCACTTCTGCATGGTTCCAGGAGAGCTGAAGTAAACACTCCCATGCAGTGCTCTGAGAGCCCACATACAGTGGCTCATGCTCATTCTGCCAACGGAGCTGTTTCATCCCAGACACTATATTGTCTGCATAAATAAACTGTAGCAGGAATTCATATACCAGCCATTCGTCAGAGATTTTATTTCTATTTTTGCAGCTTGCAGTAATTATTTCCTCATAGGGAAGCTGATTCTGCTTATATGGACTTTTCTTAAGATGGAGCATCTTCTCTGTACTTTTCTTATGCTTTTTATAAAGAAAGATTATTCATCTCTAAATTTATAACATCTAGACATGTTCCCACTTGCAGCACCCAGACAGTTATTCACTTAATTCTTCCCAACAACCATTAAAAAAAACCCCACTAATATTTTCTTTTTGAAAATTACCAGAGTCTTTCTTTTCCATCATCCATAGGAATATCTTTTTGATCTCACGGCATTACAAATCCCTGCTTTTCTTGCCAAAATATGGGTGCCTATTTGCATTTGTTTACTATCTTATGTAAATGCTACTATTACCATGTTTGTGACCAATGTCTAATAAATTTCTATGAAATAAAATATGAATTTAATTAGTCACATTTATAGACAGGAAGCTGATAACATGAACAGATGCAAATGTTTGTATCTTTAATTAATAGAACCTTGTAAAACTCATGTGATAAAACTTCTTTCTGGGTTTTGTAGTCAAACTTCATGAGACTAATTGGTGCCAATAATTTTTTGAAGCTAAGTTGTTCTCCATTGACAAGCCAATGCTGCAAAGCTTTCAGGCTTTCTCTGTGTGGGGAAGACGAACTTGAAAGCTTTGAACTGAAGAGGGAAAGCGCTGAGGTCTCATTTTCTGTGCACTACAATCTTCTAGCTTGCTGTTCTGGTGGAAGGTGTAAAAGATTATTAGCAATACATATGGGGGCAAAAAGGCTTGCTACAGTGGGATGAAGTAAGAAAAGGCAGGTTCTCATCGCATCAGGTCTGACCAAGTCTAAATCTGTCCTCTGATTTGACTGCTTTGCATAGGGGAGTTCAACATGTAGTACTCACACCCATGTTTGTGGCTGTCATTAGAGAAGAAGTGATGGTCCTCAGCTCTGCTGTCTATGGCTACCACAGAGCCTCCTTTGGATTCCTGGCATGTGGCCACCCCGGGGTTAATTTAAGATTGCCCCAGGTTGTGCCATGAACCTTTCTGTCGCACAGCTGGCCTGGAGTCAGAGCACACAGGGCCAGTGACCTCACTGGGGAGGAACACTGACATTGCTGATGACCTCACTGAGGATGAGCACTGACTGTACAGAGGAGGAACAGTCCAAAGCAGGAAAGCTTGATGACCATGGCAGGCTCTCTCAACAGTCTAGTAATCACTGGACAAAAGTAAGACAACAAGTCAGGTCTAATGTCAACCCAGGAGGGTCAGGATGAGGGAGAGCAGCTAAGGACAGGCCTACCAATGACACAGCTTGGGCAAAAACTACAGCAAAGGTCTATTAGACCACATATTTTCAGACATGCCTGGGATCACTCTTTGCTGAAGCTGCTGATCACCTGCTTTTTAGCTGTGAGGTTGTCTCTTATGTTTTGCCAAATCCAGTCTTCAAGTCAATATACTTCACCTGCTGTAGTTAAATCTCATGATTTTTTAAGCCTGTCTCCTGATTTTTGGAGCCTGAGTCACGGTTTCTGTGGAAAACTTTGGCTTGGCAAATGCTGAAAGCAGTGGGAGTATGTGCAGCTTGAAGGCACTGTTCAGTGAGAGGAAGGGTGGAGGAATCTGCCCCTCAGCAATTAGTAGAACCGCTTTCTACGAAAGGACGTGTCATTTGGTAGGTTATTTTAGCATGCTGTACAGATGCAGATTATTTTTTAGAATTTCTAATTGGTGATACCATAGCAACTTTATACAATGAAAAACAGTCCAGGCCAGATTGTGCCTGACAACCACCCGCCTGTTTGGGGGTGGCATAAAGCTGTACCGACCCAGGAGGACTTTGAGAGGCTCTAGATGCTCCGAGTTGTGGTGTGGAAGCCTGCCGTAAAGGTGAAAGGGGTTCCTAGCCTCACAGCTAGAGGGGAAAGGCCCTTGCCTTGCCTCGACTCCCCTGCAGGCCTTCCTGCGTCCTTTGGGATCGGTCAAGATATTGCAGCTAAAGCCCTGAGATGCCAGAAAATGATTTAAACTCCAGTGTTGTGATAGGTTTTTTACCATCTGTGAATCAGAGATGGGAGAAAGCCTGAAGAAGTGGTGCAGGGTAGAATACATGTAACAGATTACTTTGTTTCTAGGCCTGCTAAGGTTGCTGCACTCTATAGTTTCTGTTCAGTGATCAGTGAGAACTAGGTTTTTCCTCTATACATCCATCTTAAATATTGCCTTCTCTTTGGGGAACAAAAATCTAGATGGGATGTGTTTGGTGCTGGCCCAGCTCCCCTTGGTATCAGTCTGACAGTGAATGGCAGAGGAGAATGTCGCCAGGTACCGTGATGGAGGTCCTGTGGTATTCTCTCCTTAGCGGGAGGACTATTTCCCATTTCTGAAAATCACTTCAGGTGCAAATTAAAGATACAAAAGAAGAGATAAAGAGGCTGTATTCAATTCTGTATAGTATTGTGATTTCATGCATGAAGGTTCTGCCTTTCTGTCCTGTCTAAGACTGACGCACGTATATGACAATGAAGTCTTGAAGTTTTGAAGTCATTGATACAAATGAAAATGGACCGTGCTTGATTGGGTGAATAGGCTAGGGACCAGCATTAAGAGAAAAAATGACTCAGGTGGACAGAATGGATGTAAGCATGTGGCTGTACGTGAGAGTAAAGGATGTTGGCTAAAAGATGGAGAATAGATGAATCATGGTGGCATTGCGGTACCTAGACCACCTTGCGGAGACGGAGAGCAGACAATAACTTTTGGGACTCACTAAGAAACAGTAATGGGTAAAAAAGCTTTTGGTGTGCTGAGGGGAGGCTTTCAGAGGAAAGTAAGACGTGATCCTTCCACTGTGATAGGTAGTTAGGATAACAGAGGCTCAAGGCAGAGCTGTGTATGTATTGTTTATTGTGGACACATATTACAGCAAGGACTGTCTTTTAGTGAGTTTAGTCTTTTCTTCAAGACAAAATTCAATGTGATTAACTGCACCAAATGTGTGGTGAGTGGTAACTCTTGGAAAGGAAGATAAAAATGAGAGAGACAGATTTTACAAACTGTGCAGAAGTTTGAATGGAAAAACTAAGACTAATCCAGCTAGCTGAGACATGAGGAAAGTACTTGACAGACAGATTTTTCCCTTTCTGCCTGGAAGTAAAAGGGGAGGCATGAGAAGAAGGTGATTGCCTTGATAATACTGGACTTCCTTCTGCGAGGTCTCCGTCAACCCCCTGTTGTACACAGAGGGAAAGGAGTGTGTGTGGGACAGGAGTATGGAGGAAGAGAAAGTCAACACTTGGGAGATGTCTGCTTCATTCCCAGTGTAGGCTCATGAAAAACCTAACACAGAACATCACTGTGCTAAATACTCGTGTTCAAACATTTTCCCACCCTTGTGTGTAGCCCCATGTCCCTGGTGATTCCCTAGAGATACGCACAAATCAGCTTTGAAAATACAGCATAAGAGGAATGTTGTTGAGTATCCCTTTATTCAAACCACTTCCCATGGGATTTTCAATGGAAGAAAGCAATCTGACTGTGGGAAATTAAACATTCTTGAAGCTATGAGCAGAATTTATCATGAGCTAATGCTATTGCAGTAGAAAAACACCTGAAAATATCCCTAGAGGTATTTTAACAACACTTTTTAAAATGGATTTTTCTTTGAAGATGGAAGAATATACTGCATCTGTGTATGTTATGATTCACCTACAAGAATTTAGCATTAATTATCAATTTAATTAAAAGAAATCTAGCAAAGACTAGTTGGAGGTATTTTTGTTAGTTTCTGCTGCCTATGAAAATGAAGTTCTGCATTTTAGTGGTCTATGAATCATGGAAGTGTTTCTTTTTTAACTATGGAGATACTAAATACTGATCCCCATTCTGCCAATGTGGTTAATGTACTTCGATTAACTTCAATTCCATCACTGCTGGAATGTTATATTTCAAAAGTATGGTGGAGGTCACCTGTATTTCAGAACACATTCATAATAACGAGCTGATTTTTTCTCTCAACACCAAATTGCTTTTAATGAGAAGCTAAATAAGAAACAAATATCATGAAGCCAAAGCTTACATATTTACTTCTGCATAATGCTATGCTCTCCAAATCCCTTATCTGCCTTATTAAACTGTAGATAACTGTTCCGCTTTCCAAGTAATCTTAGTTTGGTTGAAATCTTTATATGTGGTTATGATAAAAGATTATCAGACTATTATCATTCTTTTGAAGAATGGTATCACTTCACCTTTCATAAACACTAATTAAAAAACTCAGGCTTACGTCAGTGCCAAGATTCATGTCAGCAGTTAGTGCAACTTGTTATTGTAAGATTAGTTCTGACACATTCCTTCCAGCACAGCAAGCAGTGGGATCCTGTGCAGCACTGGGAAGAAGTCATCTCTCTAGAGACTGCCGGTAGGTATCCAATAGGAAGGAAGACTGCTTTCTTTAACAAGATTAAAAACCCTCTGTTGACATACTCCCTAACTGAATCATCTCAAACTGTAAGTCTTACCACGCAGAAGGAATGAACATATCACTCAGCACCCAGTCTTTTCCCTCTAAAACACCGTTAGGCCATCTGTATCATAACATCTACACACTGCGCCTGGTGCGTGGCCACGAGGCTGGCTTAAGGATCCTTCTCCAGTCTGGTCAGCGATCATTCACAGCTGCAATAACGGGCAATGATTTCTTGACTACTTTGAGCAATCACTTGCTCTGACAGAGACATAAGGGTGAGAAATGACCTCATTCTGTTCAGCTGGCATGTACACGGCTGATTCCAGGGCATTCACTGGGCTCTGCTTAAGGCGGTGCTGGTAGTGGTGTCAGTGTCTAAATGTGACCATTTGGGTTAGCTGAGATATCATTACTTCAGTGCCCAACAGAAAATTAAGTAGAAAAGATGAGCAGATAAGCTAAAAATACACTTCAAACTAAGCACACATAGTTTCAATAAATAAAATGAGAATGCAGGAAGTAATGACACCTTGCGCACCTTGCAGAATCCATTGCATAGTCTTTGTCCAGTATGGAAATGTTATACCAACATGCAAACACTGATATTTTATGAGCTCTGTAAAATGTTATATCTTCTTAGGAGAGATAATCCTCAAAAGAATTGCTTTAATGGTTCAGTTTCACAGGGGTTCTGGTATAGTGCCTTTTGGGTATCATTGCATTTTACAGAGAATGCGTGTGAACAGGTGACAGGGAGACATGGATAGACAACACTTTAATGCAATACAGAGATTGCCTGCCCAGCTGTGCACTGTGAACCACTATTCCGTCATGTTTCATGACATGTTAAGACCCAGATTTTCAAATTGCCTGGGCATTTGTGTGTCCAGTTGGCATATGCGGTTGCTGTGATTGTGTGAGCATCTGTAATAAAATGTAAATGTAAGGGAGGGAATACAAACCCCATGGTTCATTTGCCTGTATGCCTAAAGTGATTCAGTGAGCAGTAAGCTCACACAAAACTGGATCTTAATGACATTGCAGTTCTGAAAACCAGGCTAGCCTGAAAACTTGGATCCTTAAAGAACTGAGGCATGCACTAACATTACTGTTTATGCTACATATTTTTCCTCTTTCTGTCATTTTTTAAAATTGATTTTTGATTTTTTTTTAATGTAGTAGCATTTATTTTTAAAAAAGACTTTGCATATCCACAATCAGAAAGTTGTTAAATAGCTAAGCCTCCTTTATCCTCCTCTTTGCTGCACTGCTGTGAAGTGAGCACATGAAATTTTGATCTCAGTTTGTGTAGCTAATGATGAGTTTGGACATCAGCACCAATCTGGAGAAGAAAATCTTTGTGGTACAAAGTGGCCTGGCACATTCAAAAGTTGCATCAGGTTATACCATGCTAGAAGGTGTATTTAGATCCTGTAATTTTGAATCAAGTGCTACTTGGAAGGATGTGCATCAAAGCAGATACTGTACTTGGCCATTTGTCCAAATTCATATTGGGAAAAAAAAAAAAAGCAGTTATCATAAAATGCCAGGATATATGTCTTCCAGGCATGTGTGGTACTGTTCTGAGAATGCCAGTACATGGAAAAGAGATACAAACATGGGAGAGAGAACAATTTTTACTTTCTGTTTTCATCTTCTATTGAACATCAAATGGGAGATCAAAGCATCTCTACAGAAAACAAAGTTCTAAAGTGTGAAGGTACTTTTTGGCTTTGTCACAGGTGCAGCAAAAATGACAGATTAGTCCAAGCAGTGTCTTATTTGAAGAACATAAGTTTGCACCACTGGTAGAAGGCTGATCAAGATTTGGGCTCAAAGATGCATGAAAGCCTTGAGGTTTCTCAATATCCCAGACTGGAGGGTGCTTCTGAGCAAGAGCTCATGATGTGAGCAGAGATACAGAAGTCCTGGCTGGGTGCATCAATCCTTGAGTTTATTGCCATCCATCCAAAATGGAGGGATGTCATGATTTTCCTTGTATTTTAAAATGTGCAAATGTGGAACAAAATTATATCACAAACGTCCTGTTGTTGTTGTTGTTGTTGCTGTTGTTGTTTCTTTGTTTGTTTGTTTGCCTGAAAAATGCTGAATTCCTGCCCCAAAGAGAACATTCCATTATTAAATACAGCAGAAATATGTTTTTTAATGAACTTCAAGGGGACCAAAATTATATGCTATGACTTTTTAGGAAAGGTCTCAAGTATTATTGTAAAGGGCACCTGTACAGCTTTTTTTAAGGTAGAGAAATAATTTTAATCTATTCCCAGTTGATTCTAAGACTCAAGTCAAGAACTCATACTGCATTACCACACGTGGGTAAGCAACTGGAGAGAAAGGCAATTGGGGACACATTTTGAAACTCTTCAAGGATTATTCAGAGTTTCCAATTGTTTGTTTCTTTGATTTATTTACTCTGAAGTCTGTATATTGTAGCTTAGGCAGCACATCTTTAAGTGCAGAATAATATCCCAAGAATATGGGAAGGAGAGTACTAAGAAAGGGTCTTACAAATATATCAAAGGAAAAGCGCATAAAAAAGAGAAATTAGTCTCATTAATTTAAAAGAAAGAGGTGGGAAAATTAATGATGACTCAAATTGCTGAGATGATGTTTGAAGTTTCTTCCTTCAGGCATTTTTGAGTTGTGAACGTATAAACATTTTGTGTGGAACATATGGAGGAGACAAAGCTTTTATTTCCACTTGTGTAACTCAAAAACTGTTGAATTGAGAGGAGCGTAGAGGAGCGTAGAGGAGCGGAGAGGAGAGGAGAGGAGAGGAGAGGAGATTTCAGTAAATTTGGCTGAGAGCAAGCATGAAACATTTCAATTCAAAGGAAATGTTTTTTTTCTCTCTCTCTCTGTAGAGTATTTTAGAGAGAGTTATGAGCAATTGAGAACGGGAATGTGAATGGGAAACAGAACTTCACCTTCACAGATAACCAACTACACACACACATAGATAGCGGATACTTTGTGCATGCAAGTTCCTTAATTTAAATGTAAGAAGTATGATCTGTTCTGTCCTTATGCTTAAATTAATTGCAATTTCGAATGCATAATGTACACATCATATAATACTGGGGGCAGTAATATCAGTGGTTTTTAAAGTGTACACCATCGTGTAGTCTGTTCACTGTATTGGTACACAACAGGTATTCAGACTAGCGAGTATTATTGAAAGGTGACATAATAACTGGACTTCCACCAGAAAGAAAGAATGAATTCTTTACCAAAAGCAGAGATTGTTGTTAACTATTCCAGAACAGTAACTGTTAAAGCATTCAGTCTCAGACATACTCTAATGAAGACAGAAGGTTTATATAGGCTTGGCTAGTCCCCATGGTAACAGCCTTTCTACTGGGTTACCATAGGAATCGTCAAAGCCTTTGTAAGCCTCCCTTAATAGAGCATATACACTTTCCAGGCAGACTGGAATATCTGCTAGAGGATGCACCTCCTGTTGTTAAATATAAATATAAACAGATTTTGTTTTGGAGTGGTACTCATCTCTGTATAACTAGCTATGCTACTCTTTACGTTAGAGTTATATTAAACACTGGAGTCACCTGTGATATAGGAACATGTGCGAGAGTGGTTTTATGAACAATGGTTTTATGAACAAAACAGCCCATATATGTTTGTACCTAATCCACAGGGAACCACAAGCAGGAACATTGTTCTATACCGCACCTCCGAGGCAGCCCAAACATTGCAGTACATTGCCCTTTCACCTTCCTGTGGACATTGCAGAGCTTCAGTCAGTCTGAAGCTTTGCTGGACAAAAGTTACACAACAGGAAACAAACAAGCAGGAAATGGAGCCAAATGAAACAAACGAAAACCTGGGCTGAATGAAACAAGCAGAAAGCAAGCCAGTGAGTGACTCCAGTCCGTAAGTCGTTCAAGACAACTGTTGTTCTGAACTTCTAAATAATATTCTTTAAAATTATTACCTGGTCAGATTAGTAGTTGCTTCTTGGATACCTAGTCAAGACTTGCAGTTTTGTAACCTTCATCCTGAGGCTTTGTAAGAACAGAGGAGAACAGTGGACAACTGTAGGTTGTGAAGGAACCACGTACCTTCTTACTGGTCTTGTCATAGGGGCTTCATTTTATTCAAAAGTCCTTGACAAATGAAAATTTTAATATAATCCTGGTTCTGGTTAAGCTCCCAGAATTAACACAGTGACCTCCTTACAGAGGAATGACATTAATAAGACAACTTGTTAACAAAACAAGCCAACATCTTCAGGGCTTGTTATTTTTCCAAACAAATGGTAGCTACAAGGCTTTCTACTGTAAAGCTGATGGCATTATAATGCTTTTATATTCTACTTTCCACTTGGCTAAATTTCATTATACAGTTAGGGCTTATAAATCAGTGGAGCTGAATTGAAGGCAATGGTCTTGCAGGACAACAGTAACAGAGAATTTGGCCCTTGAGTTCTGGTTACCAAGATACCAGCTTTTACACATATAAAGATGCCTACGAAAAGCAGTGGGACTATTTAAGTGTTTTGGTTAGGCACGTGCTTCCTTGTCTTACCAGCCAAAGAATTAAATTCTGAGTGGGGAAAACAAAAGTATTGGAATTACCTGAAAAAATTTTGTTTTAAAATGGACCCACAGACATGAAAATTGCTATATATTATAGCAAGATCACACAGACAAGACACGCATCATACATTACTCCTTTCTACAGCTGATAAAATGGCATTATGTTTTTCCAGGAAAATATTTGAATGAAGCCAGAAATGTCACTGATTTCACAAATAATAGAGGTGCCACTATTGAGGACATTTTTGTACACCCTAGGCCAAAGATGATCTCTCTAGTTACCCAAAAGCAGGTAGTGAATATCTGAGGACAGCAGTCATCCAGAGGCAATCTGTGAGATGGAGTTCTGTTTACAGAAAATGGGTAAGAGAGAAAGAAGAGAGGTTTTCTAGAAGAGTTAATAAGGGATTCTTCTGTGCATTTATAATTTAAAGGCTGCATTAATTGCCTGCTGCCAGTTATGAGTTGCTTTTACACAGAAGCTGATCCCATATTTTTGGTTCCACTTTAGGAGCTGACAAAAGTCATAAAGATGGTATCTGGAGCAGCAGGAGATAGGATTATGTGGAGTATGACTGTACAAGAGCTATCCGATGTGCCTTCCCACTAAAGTGTAGAATGCTTACTATTTTTGGAAGTCTGACTTCCCTAGCCATGCATTGTCTTTCCAGAGCAGATTGCTGCAGGACTGACTACCTGAAATGGAGTTCTAAAAATACAGCCATGACTAACTCATTGTATGGTTCAACTAGTTAGGTGTCCACCAAATGGAACAATGCAGCTTTAATTTCAGGCATTTTGTTCTTTGACCAAGAGAGCAAAGAGGATGATGTGGCCTAGATAGCATTAACAACACTCTTTAACTCACTATTATTTTACAGCTTCTAAAAGACCTTGTAAAAATGGGTCTTCCTGTAGGCTTTCTGTAAGAGTGCACTCAGTATGTAAAAATGCTCCTGTTCACCCAGCTCTCCTCCACTGGAAAGTCATTACAGGCTTCATTTTGCACAGTCACTGAAGCTTTTTGGAGATGAGAAATCCACCCTGTTTGTGACTTGTGTTTTGAGACTGTGCGGCTGCAACTTTTCCCAGGTGTATCAGGTTGTGAAGAAACTGCTCTACTCGCTGCAGTATCCCAATGAAATAGCCAATATGTTTTGTATGCTTTTATCTTTGCATAAGAAATCACTGACAATCAGATTGTATTCTTGTGCAAACCACTGCACATGAACAATTTGCCTGGCCTGCCAGCCATGCAAAGCAAACATCTATTGATTTGAAAATAAAAGGAGAAATGCAGCAAAATGGAGAAAAGCGAGAACGTCCTAGACTACCGTTCACCTTTTCTAAGCAATTGGGCATTAGTTAGCAGCTCCTTTCCAAAGAGAAATGTGACATGCCCGGGTTGGAGGGAGGTAATGGGCAGGTGCCAGCCCACAGCCAGTGCTGTTCTTCTGTCTGTGCTGAGTGTTGTCTTCCATAGACAGTTCCTACCCTTGTTCACCACATGTGGTTCATCACATGCCATGCGTGCTGTAAGGGCTGGTAGGACTTCACGTTTCTTCCCTGCTCCCCTCCCTTTCTCTCTTGCTTTGGAACTACTGTGAACTTGGGCCCCGTGCTGCCACCTTCTCTGCTCTTCATGACATGGCAATGCTGTGCAGGTGACCCCAGCATCTGCTGGAGTGCACAGGTGCCATAGCTAAGTACCCACGTGGAACAGTGCTAGAGGAACTTACTCCCGTTGCTTCTGTGCCTGCACAGACCTCTTAGGACTGGTGTGGCAGTGCCTTTTTGCCATCTTAAAGTCTATGTATTCTGTTGGTGTTTGCTGCATAGGTCAGGCCTGAGCTGCTTTAATGTGCGTGGATACTTTTTAACTAGGGTTAGAACATGTCTTAAAGCAAAACAAAAACCAGTTCAACACGGTTATATTCCTGCTTGGAAAAGCCTGGGCAACTATGCCTAGGATAACAAGGAAAAGAGATCACTGAATAAATACTGCAACCTACAGCATGAACAGGAGGAGGGCTGAAGTATCTGAGGCATAGGAGATGTTGACAAGGTAAACTGAAGGCTTTTTAAAGAACCGAGAAATTGTGTCAAGGAATTTCTGCCCACTCTGTCATGGGTACCTTTCTGAAAAATCTATAAAGCACTGCCACAGGAAAGAGCTCGGGGACACCTGCAGTTGCAAGACACAGGCCTAAGGGAACTGATTAACGTTAGATGTAGTTAAAGAAACTAAGTAGTGTTTCTTTAGTTGGAAGTGAAATGTTAATACCAAGACTCAAGTGGAAAGGCAGGTAAGTCATTTGTTTGTAGGTTTAAAAACCCAAGAGATTTAACAACTGGGGAACAAGGGCAAGGCTGACTGTCAAGACAGCAGCACAGAACTGAACGTTGAAGGAAAGGGAGGTCTGAAATCTTTTTAGTTCATTCAGTTTTGTCTGTCTAAGATATTTCGGCAGCTGAACAGCCTGTAGAACAGCCTTGAGTGCAAATGTGCAGAAGTCTTTTGATTTTTGTGGAAGCGTTCATGTGAATACATTCACTCATGTCCTTGATTGGGATGCATGCTTGAAATCATCATTCCTTCACTCAGTTGATGCCTATTTTTAAAAGTAGTAATAAATTACATACAGAAAACACCAAGAAGGTAAAATGGGTGTATGAAGTATGAGAGAAAGGGCAGATAAGCTGCAGGCCAAGCTGTAGCGTAAAGAGGCAGAGTAATATGAGTGTGAAATGAGCTGTTGAATGGAAATGTGCCAGCGAAGACAGTTGAGAAATCACCCCATACCTACAAAGATGATCTTTCTTTCTGCCCACAGTTAGTCTGTTAACAGCCTTCAAGATCACAACACACACGAGGAAGGGAAATAATTTCAAAAGATCCCATAAATACTGAGCTGAATGCAAGGAATTGAATGTTAGTGAAATGTGTGAAAATATTAACTTTTGGCAATGTAGGCAACCCTTTTAGGCCGAATGGAAGGGATGGGATTTTAAAACATAAGGAACCTCTTAAAACTGATGCCAAGGTAGAGCCTAATGAGAGTGAGAGAGCACTGAAAAATATTCCTGAGAGTATTGGTTGCTGTGCCCTTCTTTCACATGTTTAGGGCAACATTAAAAAGATATTTAGTAGAAATGATAAAGAAGACATCTGAAAAATGTCTAAATCTGTCAGCAGTTACTTATTTTACTATTAGTTGGTCAAATAATGAAGCCCTAGTGAAATGTTTTTGTCAGTTCTTACTATGCTGGAAGTATTGACTGAGCAAGGAAAATTTAAATCAGAAATAATTTCAGGAAAAGAATCTGCAGTCCCTGTCTGTCACAGGGACTAAGTATGTACAGACTGTACGTATTTATTGTGTATGATGGTTGGAAAATTTATTTTCCAGAGGAGGAAAAAGCTATTAAGATCTGTAGAAGATTGTGACATCATGATTTCAACTTAATTCCTTTTTTTTTTCTGGGATCCCTCCTCTTTTTCCTTCTCACTGGAAGCTTTTAAATGTCACTTTTCTTCATTTTTCTATCCTAATACTGATGTGTATTGGTGTCATGACAAAAGGGTGCTTTAAGAGACGATGTTGGACGAAACAAGAACATTATACTTTATTCTTTGTAAATACAATACAAACAAATTGAGACTATTTAGTCCTCACGTTTTGGAAAGCAGAAAAAAAAAGTGGTTTTCCTCTTTTGAAGGACTTTGTAACTACTCATATATATGCATATACACATGCGAATGATTTTCCAGATATATGTGTTTTTTGCCCTTGGTGGAGTTGCCGCATGTCTGACCCTGTGAGCCTGAGGAGAGGCAGCAAAATTCCCACTGAAGGCTCGTAGCTGTCATTAGGTGTAGTAACTTACTACATGTTGTAAAAAACTTTCTGTAAATACTTGTTTTTCTAATGTATTTAAGTTAAGCTTTTAGTTAAATATTTTAGAGTTCGCATGCATTCACCTGTATCTTCTTTGTATTATCTGGATACTTCATAACCTGTCTATTCATATCTTATGTGACATAGATCTGCTAAACCTTATTCATGCACACATTCCCCACACCACTATTGCGAAGGATTCTGTTGAGCCTCCACCAACTAGAAAGCATTCAATGCTGCTACTTTTTAGTTGTAATAGATTGTTTTGCTATATGTTGAAGTCCTTGAGCATTTTGGATGATTCACCCAAAAACTGCATTAAAAAAATGGGAAGTCAGAGATCATTGTGGTGTATAAAATCAATTAATTCCAAGTTTTGTGAGAGCAAATCATACTTATGGGCTTTGTGATTGAAATGATCACCTTCTACCTCCTGAAGCAAAGATAAATAAAATTAATTTTAATTGGCTACTTTGCTACTGTCTAGGTAGAAGAATGTGAGCAAATAAAGGAAAAAGACCTAGAACTGAATTTTTCTGACTAGACTAAAATACACTGACCATGCTGTCACCAACAATTGCTAAATTTAAATATTCACCTCATTTATTTTTAGTTTTCTAGCATTAAAGAAACACATTAAAAAGTCATGTGCACTTCAACATCTGGTAGCCTGTGTTTTTGTGTTTTAGAATAATATTCCTGACATACAATCATAATAAAGCTGCATCTCATATAACTGCTAGATATTTTGTGTCTTTACTGGTCTTGGATATAGAGTATTGCATGCAATCTTATTATTTATCCCTAAAATACAATGGACTGAGTTTCCTTTATATTTCTCTTCCTTTGGTTGTGTACAAGAGCCTTGAAAATGGATGCAGATTTGGCTGGGGCTTTCATAGACATGGCAATCTTGATGTGTTCATAATGACTTACAGTGCCCAATATATGAATGAAGAAAAATAGAAGAGAGTGGTTCACTGACTGTCATTTCCTATGCTTGTCTCTCCTGATGCAATGTGGCTGTGAAACATTTTCATATTGACAATATTGTGTTCTGCATGCATTTTGCAGTCATCTTCTGCATATGTAAATGGAACAATAGGGTGCAAGCTTCTTGAGTTTTCAAACCAATTAATTCAGGATGAAATTGTAAAATATAATAGGACCATAAAAGAAGTAGGAAACTGTGATGAAGGCAAGGGTATACATGCACACCAAAAAAAAGTGTGTGCCTGTGTCTTACATGATATTACCCATTACATACGCACACACTTTTTTTTGTCAACAAGCCCAGTCTTGTTGAGGTGAAGAGGAGTTTAGACAGATAATTGTAGAAGTAGAAATAGAAATGACTAGAGTGTGTGCTCAAATGCAGGCTTGGCAGAGCACCATGTAATAAATTCATGAATGCTGTTCATAATAGCTTGTTGCAATTAGAGATTGGATTTAACTGTGATGAGTGACATGACCAGATGACATCAGGGGAAAATAAAAGCTGTTTTCTCAGTACTCTTGTTTTCTGACTTACTACTTGCCTTTATATAGTCAATATTAAGTCAGAAGTTTCCTCCTAATAGGAGACAAGATTGTATGCCTATTACCTATGAAATCTGTGTCTTGGATATAACCATGTGTTTGCTGTATTCAGCATATTTACATGTAGGGGTCACCACTGTATACTCAGTTCTTCCTGTCATGTCTGTTGAGATCTGTGGATCTGTAGAGGCTCTTCTGCTTGAATAAACTGGTGTACTTCATACAAAATTATACATAACTGAGCCAAAACAACACATGTTTTTCTTTAATTTCCTGTTTGGGTTCAGTTGTGACTAAAGTTTTCTGCTTGTGCCAGTTACAGTTCAGTACGTGTAAATGGTATACACTGTGTATATGTACCTGCAGTCTTACAGTATCTGTGGAACTCTCTGATATGGCCGTAGAATGGTATAAACCTCACTAGCAAGAAAGCATTTAAGACCTCAGACAAGTGTGAAGTGAGTCGACTAAAGAGATTCCCTGTGAACATTTACCATTGAGTTTTCATTTATGTGCTGCAGAAACCTTTGTGTCTAGTGCAAGAGCAGGAATCTTTACAGCAAGTCATCCTAAAAAGGGAGTTGGGGAGAATAACACAAATTTTCTGGCCTAATAAATTCTCTAGTGAGGTGGATAAATAGTAACGGAGGGCAGTAATTTCTGGTCTATTCTCTAAACTTAATTACTATAAATGATTAAAATAAAAACAATGCATTGATTTGCAAAAGTAGATCACCTTTCAAATGCTAATGTAAATGTAAAATTCATAGCAGCAAATTGTGCAAATCATGATAAAACATATGTGATGCTTTAACATGCCATTGTGGTTAATGGAAGCCTGGTGTGCAACAGTAAGCCTTTACAGTTAATAGATATCACTCTGGTAGCACACATGAAAATGTTTTTGAATGTTTTTAAAGGTGCTGATTTAAAACCACCCCATTAACTCCATTATGTTTTTTTTCCATAGGTTAGATCTATTATGTGATGAAAATCCGAAATCTTCCATGTAATCATGCAATAATATTCAACAACCAATTAAAGAACTAGATGCTGCTTCTAGGTATGGTCTGGAGCTAAAAGCAATGCACAAAAGTGTTGTCTCAGGGGAAGCACATGGAGAAACTCTCCCTCTGAGACACTGCTCTGAGAAGAGTTTCTCTGCTTTTCCTCCTTGTTCTATGTTTGTGATAAGACTACAGTAATGTGATTCCACCTTAAAAAGGTCAATATTCTCAATATGTATTTTGTCAGCTCAAAAGGATGCTTGCGTGTATGGTGGGTTGCCTGGGACAGAGCAAGGGTTCTATGCACTTGTCAGTGGAAGGGGCTTAGAAATTCTGAGCAGAATGTTTCTCAGTCAGAAAATGCCAATTAATTCAGTTGTAAATGTTCTGTGTGAATATGTCAGTATTGAATATGCTTTGTTTGTTTGTTTTGCTTTCAATCAAAACAAATCATTTTGATAACTTTTTTATAATCTTGTCATGACAGAATATTTCAATATTTCATTTTGGAAAAACATTTTATTCAGGATTGTGTCTGATATTACAAGTTAGGCCAAAAAATGTCCAAATTAAAATTTTTCATCTAAGTTGATCTTAAGTGGATTAAAAAATGTCCTAGGGGAAACATTTACTTTGCTTCATTTTAGAAGCGGAGAAATACTAAAACATCAGAATTTTGAAGAAAATAAAAATTCTGCTTTCTAAGAAATATCTGACTCTACCACTGTTCATTTAGAAATGAGTTTCAAAGTTTTCAAAACAACTTAAGCATATAGTTGAACTAATGAAAATTGCTTAAAAATAATATTTTGCAGTCATCTCCATTCTGAAGAACTCAAAAAATAATCTATCTTTTATTTATTAAGTTACTGAAAAATGTTTTCCAAATGTGCAAACCAATATTTTTTCATTTCAATGTCAATGTTGTTCAGTTTTAGCTTTTATCACAAAATTACAGAATGGTTGAGGCTGGAAGGGACCTCTGGAGGCCATCTGGTCCCAACCCCCCTGCTCAAGTAGGGACATCCAGGGCAGGTTGCCCAGGACCACGTCCGGGCGGCTTTTGAAGATCTCCAGGGAGGGAGACTCCACAGCCTCTCTGGGCAGCCTGTGCCAGAGCTCCATCACCCGCACAGTACAGAAGTGCTGCCTGGTGTTCAGACGGAGCCTCTTGTGTTCCAGTTTCTGCCCGGTGCCTCTTGTCCCGGCACAGGGCACCATTGGAAAGAACCTGCCTCTGTCTTCTTTGCACCCTCCCTTGTGCCTCCCTTGCCTTCTCTCCCTCCCTCCTTCTTTCCTTTTTTT
>VXAL01009321.1:127522-138178 GCA_013399475.1 Chauna torquata
TTTTTTTTTTTTTTTTCTTTTTGGCACTGAAAATGGGCAAGGGAGAAAGCAGAGGAAGAAGAAGTAGGCAATAAAGTGATAAGTTAAATCAGTTGAGAAAAAAATTAGCAAAAATAAGAAAGCTAGATGAATGGGCTGATGCAAAATTCACAGGGACAAATGCCAAGTCCTGCACCTGGGAAAGAAGGACCCTGTGCAAGAGCACAAAGCTGGGGAAAGAGGTGGGGAGTGGGTGGGTGGGTGGAGGGAGCAGGCCTTTGGAAAGGCCCTGGAGGGCCTAGTGGACATCAGGCTGGACATCAGGCAGCAGTGTGTCCTGGGCTGTGGTTGCAGAAGTACAGCCAGGCAGTGATTATTCCCCTCTAATCAGCACTTGATAGACCACATATGGATACTGTGTTCAGATTTTGTCCTCCTGATAAATAAAAAGCATTATGAATGAAAAACATCATAAATGAAAAACATAAATTGGAGCAAATTTGGCAGCAATTTAGCAGAAAGCCACGAAACAGGTCAGTTTTGGGCCTCCCCATACAAGAAAGGCATCAATAAATTGGAGTGAGTTCAATGGAAGGCCACCAACGTGATCACAGAGCCGAAGCACTTGCCCTGTGAGGACAGGCTGAGGGAATTGGGCCTGTCTAGCCTGGAGGAAAGGTGGCTTTGGGTGGATGTAGCAGCAGTTTTCTGATAGATGCGAGAGGATTATGAGAAGACAGACCCAGGTTTATCACAGCAGTGCATGGTGGGTAACATAAATTGAAACAATAGTGGTTCATCCTAGATGTAAGAAAAACCTTTTTTGCCTAAAGGAAAATCAGGCATTGGAATAGGTTGCCCAGTCAGACTGTACAGATACCATCCTTGGAGGTGTTTGAGACCTGTCTGGATAAAGCCCTGAGTAATTTCATCTGATCTCACAGCTGACCCTGCTTTAAGCAGGTGTTTGGACTAGATGGCCTCCCGAGGTTCCTTCCTGCCTGAATTATTTTATGATCCTATGACCTACACCTTTAGGGTTATTTCAGCTTCCTCCACTTAGAGATCACAAATATGCATGTGGAACATACAACAGGGAAGGGAAGAGCCTGGAGCAGTACATTGTGGTTGCATGTTGACTTTGCGAACTTTGTTCTGGCATTAGTCAGATGTCCATTTACACATAGCCCATTTTATAACTCAGTAATGTTTTACACCATTCATCCTAGATTCATCAATGACTTTGCTGCAATCTGTACAGTTTTTCCTCTTTGTGTCACGTCCACTTATCAGCCACAGATCAAATGTAGTTTTAAAATGTTTTTGGCAGATGCACAACTTGTTGATATTGTGCCTGTGTTAATTCTTTGTTTCTTCAGTGACATTAGCATGTGCCTTTGTAACTCAAAAGTTTGATTGTTGCAATTTCCCTTGTAGCTGGGCTTCTAGCAAGGTTCTTTTGATACAAGACATACCATCTTGTCTGATGTCTAAACAGTCAAGCTATAATTGCATACCCATCGTTCGTCTTGCTCTGTGATTGACAGCAAGTTAGCTGACTCAATTTAATGCGTCCATACTGCCTTCTTGTCCTTACTTGGGAGTTACGAGATTATATTCGAGTCCTCTTTTATGTTCAGAGATGAAAGAAAACAACTTCCACAAGAAGTTTGGCAAGATCTAAGTAAAGTACATTTTCACCTCATTCTTTCTTTTGTATGTCTCTTCGTTTGCTTTTATGAGGAATCCTACAGTGAGAGCTTTGTTCATATACAACCAGCATATTTGCTGGCTGGTGTTCAACTTATTGTCCACCAGGACCCTAAGGTCTTTCTCTACAGAGCTGCTATCCAGGCGGTCAGCCCCCATTGTGTACTGGTGCATGGGGTGCATTATTCCTCCCCATGGACAGGACTTTGCACTTCCCTTTTTTAACTTCATGAGATTCCTCTTTGCCCAATTTTTCACCTTGTTGAGGTCCCCTCCTACCAATTTTGCATAATCTCTGAACTCGCTGAAGGTTCACTCTGCAGCATTTTCTAGGTCCTCAATGAAGAGGTTACACATTATTGGCCCAGTATTGACCTCTGGGGTACACCACTTGCCTCCAACTGGACTTTGTACCACTGATCACAACAGTCTGGGCTTGGTTGTTCAGCCTGTTTCAATCCACCTCACTGTTCACTTATTTAACCTATACCATGTCAGGTTGTATATGAGTTCTTTATAGGAGACTGTCACAAAGGCCTTAATAAAGTTGAGGTAACATTCATTACTCTTCCCATCATCTGACAAGGTAGTCACCTCCTTATAGGAGGCTGTCTGGTTGGTTAACCGTGACTTCCACTAGGTAAATCCACGCAGACTACTTCTGATCACCTTCTTGTCCTTCATGTGTTTGGAAATGGTCACCAGGGTTAGTTGCTCCAACACCTTTGCAGGGAGTGATGTGAGGCTAACTGGCCTGTACCTTCCCAGATCTTCCTTCTTGCATTTCTTGAAATGGTACTTGGTTTCTATGAAGATGGGGTGACATTTGCTTTCTTTCACATTTTCTTTGCTTCCATGTAGTCGCTTTTGCCATGAACAGACACAGTATTTTCATGTTCATCCATTCTCTTGCCAGATGCATGAGCAATGTGCTGGATTTTCTAGACATACACACAGTCATTGTTGTGCGCTACTGCTCAAAGCAGTAGGGAGGCTAAGAAGCAGAACACTTGTACAGGACCCTGGGAGAGTCTTTTTCTTTACCCTGCTTCTGTTTTTGAGGCATATCTAGAGCTTATTTCACTTCTATTACAGACAAGAGCAAGAGAGCCAGAGATGTAGGGCTTCTTCTGTTCATCTTTAAAAAACAGTGACTGTTCCCCTGCTTTGGTGGCAGAGGTAAATTACAGTTCTGGAAGCACCTTCTTGCCACTTCTGATCATGGCTATTTCTCTGGCTGGGGCTGCCAGGAGATGGAACATTTTAGAAATAGACTGATAAGGGAATCAGCTGCGAGAGAGTTTGGATATGTGACTACTAAAATAAACTGCCTTAAACAGCCTAGTGGTTTCTAGATCAAGAAGTATGCTGGACCTGTAGGTTTTCATGACCCAGCCCATGGATTCTCATGGATTCTTTTCCTGGTTAGGCTTTAAGAACTACATCAATAAAACTGACTTTAACTAAATCCCATAGTGTAAATGTTCTGTCAGGACTACAATGGCATATACAGCCCCAAAACAACAAAAGTATTTTATTACAGTTAGGTAACTGAGAGTTTAGTACTCCATTTAATACATTCACCTACCTGTTGGATCTCAACTTATGTCAGCAATTTGGCTAAGACTAAAGTCTTTGTCAATAGTAGAAAACAATATGCACCACCTTGGAGTTGTAGAATAATAATGCTCATGTGTGAAGATGTAAAACTGCAGAACCAGAGCACGAAAGAAATATCTGGATACAATCAGAGAGATAAAAGAAGGACATCAAAGACTAGCAATGTGTCCAGTACCAATGAGATATAATTTGATGGCAATTTTTATTTATGTGCTTGTGAGAAGATTAAGAAAGAAGAAAATAAGCTGAAAATAGAATTGACTTCTTTTAGAGACCACCAGGCTAGATCTGAATAATAGAATATCCTGGATCAACTCGTCTGGTACTCAAAGCCACATAGTTCTTTACCCATGAGGAAATTCTAACTATACAGACATCTGCTGGGTAACAAACACTCAAACTCGGTTTGTTAAAGTGCAGTTCTACTGTTTAAAGTGGACATGTGAGAATGGCATCTAGGACCCCCATGTTGTTGCCTCCCAAAGATCACTCTATCAGATTGTTTCTGCTCACTAGTTAAAAGATGTTTCTTCAAAATTAGCCCACAAACATAACCTTATTTCCTTGAGGTAGTGTGAGTTTTCTGCTAATCAGGCTTCTCCATGAGACTTCTCTTCCTCTGAAACCTTTGCAGCCTGAGCTGTAGACAATTCTATGTGATCAACAAGCAGAAAACATAGCCATTGGTGAGGCAGATGGGGAAGCAGAAGCAAGTTCTCAGCCTGGGGCTTATTTTCTCTGTAGCCTTAGCAATTCTGATCACAAAGAGCTATGGCGAGGACCTGGCTGAAGGAGCCCCTTTGCCATCAAAAAATCTGCATCGCCCCTGTGAGCACCTGTCCTTTTCAAGAGAGGCAGATTTCTTGTCCCTTTCTGGTAGAACCAGTCTGAGCGTAACAGAAAGTGTGAAAAGCCACCATGAAAAATGGTTTTGCATAGAGCAATCATACAGTTTGAAGAAGGGAGAAGGTGGATAATGAAGAAATCTTAATTCTGAACTACAGATGTGAAGTAGACCTTAAGCAGAAGGTGCTCAGGAGTGAGCCGAAAAGAAACCTCAATGTTGACATACAATGAGGGAAATGAATTAAAACAAAGGTGCTTACTCCAGAGTTCTAGTGTGTACCCTGCTCATTACTGTAATCAACTGGTTGGGCCCTCTGTCTGACAAAGATAGGTGGAAGTCTGAAAAATGCAAGTCGGAAGTATAAGGGGAGATCAGCATAGAGAAGCTCACAACAAAATTGTCTGCTAAAATGGAGCAAATCTGAAGACAGTACTCCTATTTTAGGGTAGAACAAGGGCACTTTCTAGAGATAGAGATCACTGTGGTAAGCATGCAGCTGCTACTACTCTATGTAAAATGAACAAGTATAAAAGTGCTAGAATCTGTCCTCTAACTTGGATTGGAAGTAGTAGCTTTAGTGTCCAAGTAAATCATCTTCCTCTCTAGTTGTTACACTCTGATACACTCAGCCCCAATAGTGTACCTGTATCAGACTTCTTACACTGTTGAAGAGTGGTTTCTGTAGCTCTGTTCCCATGGAGTAATGCCAGCAATATTTCCTGCTGGAATTAGTGTTACAGCCAGTGAGAATGGCTTCAGGAAACATCTGTCCCCAGAGCCCTGTTACATAGCTACTGTGGGTGCATAATTCACTATATGTTATGAACACATATACTGTATTTAGAATCTTTAGAAAAATAGTCAGCTAATCTGAATTAAAAATCTTCTATGTACTTTGTGTACTTCTTGGCCCCAAGTATTTATATCCAGTTATTGCTTCCATCAGTCAAAACAGGTATATGAGACATATTAAAAAAAAAAAAAAGTTTGTGAAAACCTTGCTTAACATCCCAGATCATTTTTGATATACAAAGTTGTATGATTGTTGTACAGCCCAAGAGTGACTCTCAAATATTTTAAAATATGGTTAGACTATGTTTTGGCGTCAAAGAGAAGCTTTTCTGATAGGATATATTCTAGCAATCTCCTTCCTTCCAGAAAGCAGCCATTCCCTAGGTCATTATTGGAAGAGATACAAGGACCTAAATTTTCAGTTTTGGAATTTAGAAGTAAGTAGACGACAGTGAGCTTGTCCTTATTCACTTGTATAATATCAAAGATGCTCTGCATCATTTATTTTACACGTTATGACAAGACCGTATCTTATATCAGTTGATACATTTCTGAAATATGTTTAATATAACATTTGTGGATATTACTATTAATAGAATCTAATTTAACAACGTAAGTTTGTCCTACAAAGGTAGGTAAATGTACTGTATTGTTCTAGTTCTCAAAGCTCCACAACAGCAGAATTCTAAGCCCAATCACTCTATCAAAACAAACAAACAAACAAAAACCACAGAAAAAAAAAAGTGCTTTTTTCCTTCCTTATTTCCTTAGGAAACAGTGTCCAGGTGTATTGTGTGCCCATTCTTTGGTGTGCCCCCTGCTTTTCACACATGATGGACTGTGCTCTCATAGTGGAGAAGGCCTGCCTCTGCTCTCTGTAGAGTTCATTCATTGCAGAAATCAGAAGGTGTGCAAGAAATGAGCCAGAAGACTGTGTGAAGGTGAAAAACAAAGATACATCTAAGAAAGTTGGATGTTACTCAGGTAATCGAATGGGAGAATTCCCTAAACCAAGTGCTTTATAAATGACCACTTAAAAGGTGTTCTCTATCTTCTACTACTACTTTACTCTCTTGTCTAGGATAGAATCAACAGGACCCTAGTGCTGGATACAAAAAATGTTATATGCATCACCAAAAGCTCCTAAAATCCATCTAATCAAATTTAATGAATATTTTTGTCTTTAATTGCCCTTTGTTTCTATTATGCCACTGTAAATTAGGGATAGTCAACCCTGTCTCTTCACAGCAGTGCTGCAGAGATAAATTAGTTGACATTTTCAAACATTCTTCTACTCAGAAGCTACAGTGATGAGTACCATTAGTGAGCTTATAATCATAGAATCACAGAATGGTTTGGGCTGGAAGGGACCTTAAAGATCACCTGGTTCCAACCCCCTTCCATGGGCAGAGATGTTAACCACTAGATCAGGAATGGGAAATTTATTTCAAGATGTCATAGAGTTCCTCAGTGACTCATCGATTGAATACCCGCTGGTTGACTTCCAAACTGAGGTAGAAATCCTGTAGAAAAAATAGTACAAAATTTGTTAATCTATCTATTCAGTGTTATATAAAAGCACGATGGAACTTGGTTAAAGTTACATACAGAGCTATAATTCTAACATTTCTTAACTGCTAAAATTTTTACTTTGCGAATTTATTACTATCTTAATGCAGATTTTTGGTGTTATATAGCACAACACAAGACATTTTCATAAAGCTTTATGTGCAGGAATTTATATTGCATTATGTGTAGTACCTGGCTCTTTTTTTTAAACTTTGGTTATACTCATTAACAGTGACAACTAATACTGCCATTTTCTTTTGGTCCCATCCTGAATTGCTGGGTGGCCATTTTACTCCTAGGAAAATGTGCTCATTGTGTATCACCACCAATGTCTTCAAGACACTCATAAAATACCATTGGCATTAAGTTTTGCCGATATGCGTGCAAAATATAATTTCCATAAACTTTAGCATGGATAGAAGTTTGTAAGAAATTTTCTTTTAAGAAAGAATGTAAAACAATTTACAATTCGAAGACCTAATGTGTTAAAGCAAACAAATAGAAAAGAAAGCTGAAATGATTTCATGAAAAAAATTACGGTAGTTTTACCTTCAGCTTTCTTTTGCTCACCTGACGTACAGTATCATATCCTCCAAAGAGAATCAGGATTCTACTTACCTCTTGTATCACCTTCATTCATTGTGTACAGCCCTCTTTATGACTCCAGTTCAGCAGAGCACTCACGACACAATAACTTTTACTAAGCAAGGAAACCAGTTGACTTTAATGCGGTCACTCATTGATGTAAAATCAAGTATGTGCCTAAATACTGTGCTCTGGCTCACTTAGCTAACACATACACACAGTGCTTCATTAATATACAAAATTTCAGTTAAATATAAATTGAAACAGCAACTGCACATGTGCATTCTGATAAGAAGAGGAAAAATCGCCAAATCTCATATGTAAAATACAGAATATAGGAAGAAAACCAAATGAATATTCTATTTGTAGCAAATCCTGTCCCCCCGGGAGTTTTAGTGTTGGACCTTTGCCTCTGAAAAGAAGTGATATATTGAGCTAAAGCTGAATCTGCTTTTTAAGAACAACATTGATCCCACTCCCATCCATTCTCAAGAGTTTGATTTCAGGCTGCACCACACTTCGAATCCAATACAGCAGTTTTTCCAATGACACTTTTTTTTAATCAGTATCTTATACACCGCAAAGCAGATGCAGAAGTTAAGAGAGCTTATTTTTCCAGAGAAAAAAATTTTCTGTCTATTGTGACAGAAAAAATCATGTAGGTTTCATTTGTACACTAGGTGAAAGTCCTAGCATACAGAAAATGGACTTGAAATTGTCCACGCTGCCGTTACATCACTAGGGCACAAAGATAACTCTCTTATACCTGTGTCATGTGTTGCTTCTGGCATGACCCAAGCTATAAAGCCCATAACCTCTCTTTCAGTGCCATTTTATGGAGATATACTTTAGTTCAGATCTGCTTTTATGTTCCATCAACTGGCTGGCTCCCCGTTTAGGATTTTGTTCAAAACATTACCGGAGTTTCTTTATGGATAATGTCAAAGGTAACAAATAGTTGAACTCTGGTAAATCTTAGCACTAATTAGAAATACAGACCATTCAATGTCAGCATGAGTCTAAGGCATTTCCTTTCAAGGAATGTGAACCTGTGGTGGCTTTCCATATTTTTTCCAATGTCCCAACACTGCATCTTCTGACATACCACCAGAGCCTTGGTCCTGTTAGAGCTCCTTCAGCTGCATGGTTTTTAGCTGCAATTTTTTTTACTGACTCTTACGCTATGTTGAGATGTGATGTGTTACATGCCTCTTGCTGAGAAAATTATTTTATTTTATTTTAGTTTAGTTTAGTTTAGTTTATTATTTTATTTTTTTATTATTTTTTTTATTTTTTCTAGAATAAGGTGGACCACAAGAGGAAACATGATTAGANTAGTTTATTATTTTATTTTATTATTATTTTTTTTGGTGTGGATTTGTTTAGCAGCTCTTGAGGTGATCACCCATTGCTTTCTTTATTTCTCCTCTATTAGAGAAGTCTTTCCTTGCTTACCCTAGGTTGGCCCTAAACTTTCCTGCTGAGATCTTATTAAACCGATAAAGGTTTACTATTTCTCAACCAGTAACCACTTCAATGTCTTTGAAAGCTCTATATACATTTTTGCTTTTGCTTCTTCTCGTGCTGTTTTTCACTGCTCGCTGTCTTTTGTTATACACAGAATTTATGCCACTTCTTGCCTTTCTGGAGGTATTTTGGAGAAAGTGATTTTTCCTTGTTTTGTTTTCTTTCACTCAGTTCTGCTTGTTCTTACTTATTCAGATTTCTAGGTGGCTTGTGTTAAAACCAGATACTATTGTGACAGTGTTTGTGGTGCTGCCACATGGAAAAAAAGTCTGCCTTTCTTGAGGTCAATTTAGATTTTCCATTCATATGTCTTGCCTGTTACCCTTATACTGGCCTTTGAGGATTTTTTCTTGAGTTTGATATTGGTTATTGTCAGAGTCTGCAGGCCTGAACAACAGGCAAGTGAGTGGACATGCAAGCAACCATAAACTCAGAATCTGCACTAGCATGCAAGATATCTGACTGAATGTCCAAATTGCAGTGGAGGCTGATCAGCCAGTGGCATAATTTTGGCACATTACTGTATTACTGCAGACACATTTGGCGGCTGCATCCAAATGTGTTTATTAAGTGTGTTTCCATTTTTAATACTTTCTGAGGGCTGTGTTTTAAAGGACAGTGTTTAGAAGGGACAGTGTTCATTAATATGTTTGTTGGGTTTTACAACTTCCTGCCCTGCCCTGCCCTTTTTTTGTGTCAGAAAAGGAACTGATTTCGACAAAATCTAAGAAGGTGAAGATATAATTTCACTTCAAGAGAGCCCCATAGCACATTAGTGTGGCTTAGCATGTGTTTTCTCAACTAAAGTGCTTTACATTTACAAGGAGTAATTTTCTACTACTCTTTTTGTTTTTGGGAAGAGACTTGTCAGCATATAATTTTCCCAGCTTTTCATGTTGCACATTTACACATTTTCTCACCAGCTTAAAAGCCCTGCTTTACTGCAGTGTTCTCCTTTCTGGTACAGCAGCTGTTTTAACAGTATTGCTACTTCACTACTTAATCCTGTCAGTTTTTTTCTTAGTGAATTGATAGTTTCTTGTCATGTATTTAATTGCAGAATAATTCTTAAGATCTTTTCCTACCACTTTATGAAGTACCCTTTCTTTTGTTAATTGCATTGTAATAAGAAGTACATAGAAGAAAATGTAAAGGTCATCATGTAGTTGGAAAATATTTTTGACGCATCTTGGCCCCTTTTATGACCACTGGACTGTAGCCATTTCCTTTGAAGATGGTGTGGACAGTGCCTTGAGGGTAATGTTCCTCTCTCATCATTGCAGCATAAGTACACCTTCAAATCAAAAGATTAATATCTGATACATGTGTTTTCTTATGGTTTTAAATAGCAATGATTCAGAAACAGGCTCTAAATGTATACATTTCACTGTACTGCATGTTCTACAAACTCTGTTGTGAGCTAAGAGCAAGTTTTTAGTGTTTGGCTGGCTTTCAGTAAATTCCCATTTATTTAAGCTCATGAGTAGATAGTTTTGTTGATGGTGAGCAGTAAAGCCATCCAAGGGCAGCTGAGGCCTGCGAGGGAAAAACATTCTTCTATATCTTCTAGGGTGAGATCAGTCAAAGCCTGGAAGAGATTCACAAAAGCCACAGTTTTCAAAACAGACATCAGTTTTCAGAAAGAGCTTGGTATATCTTGCCTTGCATGACCGAACTTGCCAGTATTTTAGGAGAATCTAATCCTTTAAGTGCAGAGTAAAAGTTGTTAGTTGGCTATGCATACTGCTGATTTTTTTTTTTTTTAAATTTTATTCCCTAATAAACATTCTAGATTTGATTCCCATGTATAAAGTAATTATATTGGGGCATAATAGGGGGACGTTATATGCAGAGGCTGTGAACAATAATAGCTCCCATAATATCTGTAGGGCTGCAGGATTTTTTGGGTATAGTCTGGAACAATAATGTGAAGGTTTAATTGTGCATCCAGTTCTGATTGTGTGATCATAGAACTGACTAAAAATAATTCTCTGCTATTCTTGAATAATTAACAATTCTTTTTTTTT
>VXAL01009322.1:4980-33199 GCA_013399475.1 Chauna torquata
AAAAAAGTAAAAAAGTAAAAAAGTAAAAAAGTAAAAAAGTAAAAAAAGTAAAAAAAGTAAAAAAAGTAAAAAAAGTAAAAAGTAAAGTATCACAAGGGTGTAGAAGGAACAGCTAATTCATAGAAGAACTAAGACTGGGTTCAGAAAAAGAAATCAAAGATTTCATATCAAGAAAACTCAAGTATATTTGAGACTAGATGATGTTGTTTTCAAAGAGCAAAACTGGTGAAGTAACTGTTGGTTCAATCTAAACAGACTAAGCTGTCTACTCAAGCCAGCCATTCATATTTTCTTATTAAATTGTATTATTCATTTTTGTATTTCTATCTCAGTATTAAAGCTGTCAACCAAATTTACTGTAAACTTAGATGAGCGCACATTTGTAAAGAAATGCTTCAGGGCTGCAGATGTGAGCAGAACATCATTTCTTATAATCACATTTGTGAGCAGAAGTACACTCATTGGTCTTTTTGACCGCAGTCACCATTACTCTCACTGAAGTACTCACTGGTGATCGTAAAATCGTGAACACTGCAACACGCTTGCAGAGTATTGACTGTTTTGTTAGATACCTTGCAGAAAAGTTTCTCATGGAAACCAGAATAGTAAGAGAAACTTGTTAGCTTCTCCTATAAATGGTATTTATTAAAGCATGCTCTCTGTAGGTAGGTAAGTGCTGACACAACCCAGTTAATCTCACCTGTTTGGACTTCCAGACCTCCAGAACTGGCATACCAGCTATGATTGAGTTTGGATCTTCCTGAGCTGCTGAATTAACTGTATCATTTGCACCAATTACAAGGACCAAGTCAGTATCTGCAGCAAGAGAAAGAAAGAAAAAAAAAAACAGAGAAGAAAGTTATCCGAAACCTCTGCACTGAGGCTGTTGATACACGTGTGTATCAAATCTTATCTTTAGAGGCAGAAGAACCCATTGTTATAAGCACTCTACAAACATTTACGAAGAGTTCATTCACAAAAATTTTACAGACTTGACAGGTAAACTACAGGTGAGACTCCAAGTATGCTACTAACTACCCCCAGCAAACCTGTAAGAATCCAGAACCCCACTCCTACAAGCTCTTTAGACCACTCTGCCACACAAAGTTAAATCATTTGATAGTTACATGTGGTTTCATACATACATAGTATCAGCACTTGCAGATTTTTTCTGTGCCTGACTCTTTAAATGTTCTTTAGAAAAAGCTTTTATCAGCAACTTTCTGATTTTTAAATAACGCTTTAAAAAATACGAAGTTGTCTATACAATGCTATTCTGGCTTGCAAGATATAACAGGGTCAAATTATCCACAGCACCTGACTTTAAAACATAGCAGTAGTTTTCCTGTATGGAGAGTAACACAGATTTTTAAAAATAAGACACTGCATTTGTCACTTATTCCACATCCACAAGAAAAAACAAAAACAAAAACAAGCAAAAAAACCTATTCTCTTGGTTCTGGAGGAAGTAAGTTCCATAGGCCTATTTATCCCACTCCCTTCAATGCCTACTCGTTTTCTGTACTCCTCCATTCAATACCTCCCTTTGCTTTATTTGTACTTAGTTTTCTGCTTTTGAGTCAGGCTATTTATTGATTTCCTCTATGCTCACTTGCCACCAGCTGGGAAAGCAGTCACATTGCAAGCAGAAGACCTCTACTCCTTTGCAGCAGTATCACAACAGGCACAAAGAGAAACTTCATGGCCTGATGGAGATTTTCTATTTTTAAAATCTTTGTGTAATGTAAAAACAGAATCAAATCAAAATCGACAAGAACAAATACAATCTACTAGAAACTTATAGTCTGCATGCTAACCTGGGAAGTCTTCATTGATCTCATCCATTTCCAGAACAACATCGTAGGGAACACCAGCTTCTGCTAGCAGTACATTCAGCTGGCCAGGCATACGGCCAGCCACAGGGTGAATACCAAACCTAAAAGGAAAGTAAGTCCAGCCCCATTAATAAGCACTGGCCACTCTGTTTTACGCAATGAAATTGCCACCTGTGACTCCAAAGGCTGAGAAGTTCTTTAAGTATAAGCACACGTGAACTAATAAAAGGAAATGGTTAAATCTTAAAAATATTAGGAGAAGTTTTCAAGTGTAGCAGGGAACTGAGTGGGTGGGAAAGGGAACAAGGCTCATTGATTTGACTCTTCACCTAGACAGCAGTTGCTCCTTTCCAGGAAAGTTAAAAGTATCACTTACACAACAGCTATGCAGAAGAATATGCTGAATTTCAAGTAAAACTAAAGAGGCTAGGAAAACATTTTCAATCCTTCTATCATAAGACTCTCTTAGAAATTCATTGCACCTGCAAGAATGGTGGCTTTGGAGAGCATGCTGTACTAACAATGCCACACACACTTCTAGTAAAAACACAGAAGGAGCTACTGGCCACAAATACCAGGAAACGTATCACTGCAGGATGGAACAAGAATGTAAGCTTTCCACCCAGCAGCATCTTATAAAAACAAACTTGGTGGGTTTTCTTCAATTACTTTTGAAACTAATAGGTCTATTTTACCATTCTGTCTGGCTACAGCCACCAGCCTGAGCAAGCATTCACATCCACCTTCCAAGCTGTACCATATTTAAAACCTTGTGACTGACATCTTTGATTCTTTATGAACAAGCATGTCTGATGCAAAACCAGTCCTCACATTAAGATGCTTTGCCGGTCCCCTTACATCACTGAAAAGTGAAAGCATCACAAAGTGAACAAGCCACACTATAACACTCTTCATGAGAAGGCCAGAAGACTGTGCAGCCTTCCTGAAACAAAAGCACTCCTAGACCTAGAAAAGTCTTTGGCAAATGACTTACTGAGTCAGGTATTTCTCAAGTACGCATAGTTATCACTAGCCTAACACAGCAATCCAACAGGAAACTTAGCAGGGACTCAAATTCACGCATAAGACAATGCTTTGCTAAATTAGAGTAACATGCCACTTTCTTCTCATGATTCATCTTGGGGAGAAAAAAAAAAGGTGTGGGGGACAAGAAGTTAAGAAGCTTTACCAGCTTAAGCGTAACAATTTGAGAAATGTTTTCAGAACAGCTCAAAAGCAATGTACAGGAAAAACATTCTTTGCGAGTTACTAAATATTCAAAGAGATGCACAGGGTGGCAGGGGGGACATTACAGCATGCATGCAGTTCCGTAAGACTATTAAACTGACAAAACTCAGAATAGAGATGTTATACTGGTTAAGCTGCAACTCCCAAAGACGTATTTCGGTTAGAAGCAAATCTATTTCTTGTGGGCAGAGTGCACTCTTCTACTCATCTACCATGTCTAAGTAAACTAGGCAGATCATGTCTACTGTCACGTGCATTTTCTCTTTCCAGTTCCAGAGCTATCACCAAACACAATGCTCACTCAAGCACAGCAGAAATGCCTCAGATGAATGTTGTATATGGATAAAGCTAAATGATTAATACAGAAGCCTACATGTTTTCTAGAGTAGATGGGAAACATCTAGGAGAAAACTGCAAATTCTTAGATTTCTAAAGAAAAATTTCTGAGCAGAAATCCAAGTGAGTCAGGAATGCAACAAAAGGACTTCAGACAGAACTCTTCAGAAAGAAATGAAAGACTGATAAATCAGCTTGCCATGTCTGAGGCATTGCATATATTTCTATTTTCAACTCCACTGAGATGGAAGTGGATACCACGTGACTGAGGGTCCACAAGTCACAGTACAAATACATCCTTAAAAGGGCAACTGAGTGCTCCATCAGCAAAACAACATTAACACAATGCAAAGATGAGACAACTGGAAATCCAGAAACAAAATTAAGGACATATGATTAATCCACATAATGCTAGATGAACTGCAATTTTAAGCTCTAGGTCAAAGAGCAGGATAAAAGGTAGTTTTAAAAAGAACACTCGAAATAAATGAAAAGAATAGACTGTATTCAGCTAGTAAACATTTGGGATCCTGATGCAAAGGATAATATCTAGAATCAGAGAAAGGAGTGCAAATACACAGGATGAAACATTCACAGCTTACGTTTCACACCAATCACTCAGTAATATAAGCCATGTGTAGGACATGCAGCTAGTCCTAAACTACACCAAATTCAATCACTTACAGTACAGTAGAACTCTTATTCTGAAGTACACTCTAGAAAAACCACCACTCCTCTGGCAGTGAAAATAGATTTTCCAACAAAATTCTCTTTTGTTTCTAATAAAATTATTTGAGCTTCTCTGTGACCAAAGCTGCTTTGGCAATACAAAAAACAAAATACTCGTGAGGTTTCTATTAAGTACTATATACATCTACAATCTTACTTCAGGGGCTGGAAAGCCAAAATTTAAACTGCCAAGAGAATGAATTTCACCTTCGACTTCACCATTCCTGGCAAAAGAATGCAGAGAAGGCAGAGAAAAAAGAAAAGAAATGGACAAGTGATCTTCATTCAGGAAGAGTTATGGCATGAACGACTGGCAATGAAAAACCTCTGACAGACTCTGCTTGAAACCACACACTGAGTATTCACAAAGTTAGAGAAAGCTGCTCATACAAAAGCTTTTTGGACAAATATTGAAATGACTCCCAGAAGTCTGTTTCTGAGAGCCTGTTAACCAAATATGACAGTAGCAGCCAGTACCTCTTGAAACTGGACATGCAAGTGTTTTAAAAAGAATCATTAAAAATATGTGCTTACCTAAGGCTTTCATAATTTCCCAAGGTCTACACACACCCACAGTAAAATCAGCCAGTCCAATTGCAAGCAGCACTCAGGTAAGCATGGAAAACAGATAGCTAAAATCCTTAATGGCTCCCAGAATGTCTAACAAAAGCTGTGTTATCTCGCTCCTGACTCACAACAGCAGCAGTTCTTCCAAGCTACATGCTTTACTGCAAAAACATTTTGCCACATATGCTCTCCCAGATGTTCAAAACATGAATCTCATTCATATTTAAAAATTCAAAACATGAATGACTTTAAAAAAAAGAGGTATGTTGTATGGTATAAATGTTTTGAAGTGAAAAATACTTAAGTTTCTTTGATATGCTTTTAATAGCAGTGACACAAGAACTCCCTTAGCAATTTTTTCTTTTAACCAAGCAGAAATCTTACACTCTTTTTGACTTGCTGTTTACCTGGCATTAAGTTTTCAGTCTAGATATACTTCACCCAAAACAAAGATGCAAAATCATGCTGCGGCTGACTTGAAATCTTATTCTGGTAGTTCACTGAAACATAGATCCACCAGGAATTTTCTATCTCAGCCCTGACTCAGACAGTATAACATGGGGCTTGCTTGTGACTCCATTTGTCAGATATACTCATGTCAGCACACACCTCCGTGCTACTGACAGACTTCACACCCAAACAGTATGGGTATCAGGCAAGGATATACAACTTTTTTCAGCCTCTTTCAGATACTTTTTAGCTTCAGGAAGACAATACAGCACACTGAAAAGATTGGTATATACTTTGAAGCTTTTCTTGTAATAGAGAGAGAGTAACATTCCCTTTTAACTTTAGACTGAAGACCCAAAACTTCTCACACACATGGCATATCTAGGACAGCCCTTTCTAGCACAGAAAGCATTTAAATTCAGAACTATTGCATTAAAATTACTGAAAAACCTCACGATGGAAATCCCATTTTCTACACCTAATAAATTCAGCATCTTTCTTCATTACAACTGGCTAGATAATGTTCTTGTAATTAATACTGAAAGAGCTAACATGTACCTAACCCAATGCAGAAGTGTTTCAAGATCACTTCATCCATGTAAAGATAGGATTCCTGTCATTATGCCAAAGCTGGACAGAGTGATGTAAGTACATAACATCTGGCTGGTGCCTGATTTAGCTTGGTCAACATTTTAAAAGCTGTATATACAGAGAATAATTTGCCCAAGAGTTCTGCCCCTCTCACCACCCCACCACCAGCCATTCATTTTACTTGTCCTTTGACATAGGGTTCCTTTGTTTCTAATACAGACAACAAACTGTTATTCAAGGTAGGAGAAAAAAAATCTAGATGAAATGAGAAGTGCACCATTCAGATAGTCCACAGCTTGAATCCTGACATATATTATGATCTGCAGTACAGCATGGCTTGTAAGTATCACAATATAATGCTCTGATCACACATTATGGATGACTATGCAGATTACTAGCATCAAAGCACATAGCTATAGCCCAGGTCTGGTTACATGCCTCAGGCAACACATGACCTCAGAAACAGTACTTGAGAATGGACAAAGCTCAGTGGCTCTGCTGGAGTCAGGTTAGCTAAACTGAAACTGAATTAAATCAGTTAAATTAAACACATTTAAATGAAGGCTGGTACTGGCTCTGTATTTCCAACCACTACGATGAGAGAGCTTATCACAGCAAGTGCAAGATCCAAGTACATGGCATGGACCTGGCTCAATGCAATAGCTCTCCCAAGAACCCAACAGTAGGAAAGAAAAAAGAACCTATCTCCAAAAAGCATCACAAACTGACATAGTAAGGTCACCTGGAGCTGAGCTGACCCATATGGAACCAATGGCATTCCGACAATACACTCCCAGAAGCATGCAGCTACAGTTGCATCCTTGCAGAAGCACATCAGATTTGATGGTTCTCTCTAGCTACACTACACTGATACGGCACTCGAGCTAACAGATTCGTTAGACTTCGTTTGTCCCTCCATCTGCAACACTAATAATTCAGAACCCACCTGGTTAATTTGACTATAAGAAACAGAGACCAGACACATACGTACACACTTAATGTCTTCCTAGTAAGCATACTTCAGCTTCCTAGAAACTTGCATCAACACGCACTGTGCTGCCATTCAGCATTGTGACAGTAATTTTCACCCTACGGACACCTGAGTTATGCAGTATGTGAAAGCTGATTAGGATAGCATCTTAACTGCTCATCCTTTACATTTCTGCCAGATTTTCTTGCAACAAAGAACTATGACTTTAAATTGACATAATTAAATAATTCTAGTTAATTGGTTTTATTTATTAAGTTATAAATGTGTAAGTGGTACCCATCCATATGTTCTATTACTCACAAACATTTAGTACCATTGAGAAGAAAAAAAAAAAAAACAGAACTTTAAACAAATTTGATTAGAGCTCAGCTGGAGGTAACAACAAAAATTCAAAAATGTAAATCCAACATTAAATCCATCCTGTCACATTTTCAAATACGTAAGAAACCTGTGTTTCCATGTGTTTAAAAATAATCAGATCCTCCAGCATCAGAAGACAGAAACGAAAGTCTTGCAAGATATCTACCTATAAAAATTAGGTTTAAAAAAAAAAAAATAAGCACAGCATTTTAACAACTAATCTGAAAGGCAGTTAAAGAAGTGATCTGCATTTCCCTCAACTATGTGAGTTAAAAGAAAACCGCCACACCTTAATTATTAGTTAGTTTTAGAAAGTCCATACAAAGCATAATTTTAAGAATCCTTTCACTCTGGAATTCAGTTTTCTTATCAAGAGTACTATGTAGGAAATTAAAACACATTGATTGAAGAAGTCTTAGGAAAGCGATGCTGTGGTAAAAGCTAAGGTTTTTGGTGTGGACATGGACATTGTCAATTATCCATCCACATATGAAAATGTATACAATTTTTAACCGTATTATAACACTACAGAAGAATTATATACTCTATATATGGAATTATTATAGAATATAATTATACAAAATAAATCAGAATTCCACACCTAGGGGCCTACAAACAACACAGCATGTAGTTGAAGAAAATTGTTAAGGTGAGAACTTTCCACAATTTACTCAGTTGTAACTTTGCAGAAACACAAAACTAGTTGTAGAACAAGCATCTTCTCTCCCTCCAAGTCCAATGAATTCTGAGGACTAAGGGATTTCGCCTATGTAAAGTTTTGTAGTTTTGGCCATCCATAACAAGGAAAGCTATAATTAAGGCTCAGCAATAACCACTTTTCTGTGATCCTATTAATGCATTAAAGATGTGATCTATTTGCAAGACCATCTCAAGCAAGTGATTGTGTTAGCAATGCAGTTTAATAGCTAAAGCAGTCTGAAGTTTCCAGACCTTCCTGTATTTCTAAATTTAAACCCTAGTCATAAAAGGTTACGCATCATGTTATATAATCTGTGCTCTTCCCCGAGAGTGTTATGGCTATAAGTAAATGAAAACAATAGTGTCTCTGGATCAATTATGAGCCATGAAGCAAAAGAATACGACAGATGCAATTTTTCTTGGCATAGTATGGGCATTACAAGTTGATGACAATCATATGTCCATGCTGGCACCCTTCCACAGCGGATGTGTGAGAGTGTCACTACATCTGGATGGTGAGTGTACTGGGGTCCCGAGGCACTCCAGCCCTACTGAAACCAGAGGGACAGCAGCTGCACTCAATGAACACCGTGGGAGCTCCACAAAGTGATGAAAGGCCTAAATTACCACAAATTGTAAATACAGATTTATTTCATTAAAATACCAGGTAACCACTGCAGCAATCCCTTCCTGAAATTAACTCATTTCAAGTATAAGCCAATTATTTCAAGGATTCATTCATGCTTCTCCCCTGCAAAGCCACCATAAAAAGGCAAAACCAACAACCTTTTATATCACCAAGATTAATTTAAAAAAAAAAAAGAAAAAAAAAAAGCTCACCCACACAGAAGCTCAGAAAGGAAAGTCAAAACACATGACACTGTCATCGCATTAGCCAAGAAGGTTCTTCTAGGTTCTTTCGTTGCACTATTAACAGGTCTTCAAAAATTTTAATGCAATTTGGACACACATACAGCTGTTGCTAAACACGGAAAAATAAGGAGTGAAGAGAACTGCTCCAGGAAGCATGCACCCTCACTTCTCATGTATGCATGCACAAATACATCTACAAAGCAATTTAATATGCAAAATTGCAACACTCTGGATAAACAAATAGTTGTTGCTAAACCCTACAACAACACTGCTGTTATCCATCACAATACATGCTGCAAAAGACTGCAAAGACTCATATGTATCTTTTTAATGAGCTTGGAAAAATAGTGAAAGAACAAAACCAAAAAAAAACCACTGATTGCTGGAGTATTGATTCCAAAGGATAGTCACCATCTAATTGAAATAAAAACATGGAAATCAGAGCATGAGTCCGGCTAACCAGTATCTGTCCAAATACCTTGTTTCAAATGAAAGCTGAGCCTTGACCAATTTTAAAATACTAAGTTACCATAATTAGAAAATAGTTTCTCAAACAATTAGCAATGGAGGCATGATGCTAGCTTTCCAGTATTTTCAATACCTCTAAGGTATACGAAAAATTGAAGAAGGAAAGGACTTGAGGCCAGTATTGGCACCTAAGAATTCTCTCCGTCCTTTGGAGCAGCACCGCAGCAGAGTAAACCCCTGGTACTGGCCACATGCTCTTCAATAATCCTTCCATACAACACTCAAAGAACTCTAATCCCAGTCTTGCTTGCAATAGCAAAATCTTATGGGAACCCAGTAAAAGTACGTCTAAGATGCTTAAGGGATTGCAGTATCTGTAATGAGAGAAGGTCAGAGACAGCCCGCATTCTCTAGCGTGGAGAAGAGAATGCTCTAGGGGATATCACTCTGTAAGTACCTAATGGAGAAGAGTAAAGACATCAAAGCCAGATTCTTTTCAGTGGTATCCAGTGAAAGGACAAGAGGCAATGGTCAAAAACTGATATGCAAGAAATTCCATTTAAATGTAAGAAAAAAAAATGTTTTACTCTTGCCCAGACAGGCTGTTAAGTCTCCATCCCTGGAGACTGAACACTCAAAACGCAACTGGATGAGATCCTAAGTAACCTGCTCTAGCTGATGCTGCTTTGAACAAGCACATTGGTTGAACTGGATGATCTCCAGAGGTCTCTAACTCAAGCCAATCCATGATTCTGTGAAGGTTCAGGTTATGTTAAAATAGTAACAGAAGTTTATAGACCTTCCTGTCTTCATTGGCTGCCTTCTGAACAAATGAGACTGTGGAAACCTTAGAAGTGTGGTGTGAGAGAAGATACCACAGCCCTTGCTTGGAAGAGGCAAAGGGAAATGAGGTAACATATCCTGTGGAAGTCCTCCTGCAAACATAAGATCACACAGATTGATCTATGAGAATTTTGGAGGAATGTAACAGATTCCTAGGATGTAACTAGATATCTACGTTTAACTGACAGACTGTTTGCAGCACATCTTAGTTCAAATACAGGGGCTCTTGAGCATCTGCAAGACACTTTTCATCAGTACATGCTGAATGTCTTTAGCTATCCCAGAGTACAGAAGGTGTTAGTAGAAAATAAGAGTATAGAGTCAAGGTAGACTTTTTTTTCTAATTTAAGAAGGGCATCTATCTAAATATGCCAACCAGAATTGGATTTTACTGTCCATATTATTTACTATTGCTGCTGTGTAGTAGTAAGCATTGCTGCCATTAGTGCAAACCTGTTATCCCAGGAAAAATGTAAGTCCTGTGTTCTTGTAGATCAAGTAGTGGCCTGTGCACCTTTTCCACTTCACATAAGATTGACCCAAGCAAACACCTTCTCCGTACTGCTGGAGGCCCACATTTCCTGCTGAGGATCCTCCACTATTCCCGCTGCAGCCCTTCAGCTATTCCCCAACAGTTTCACAAGCAAAGGGGTGAATTCCCTTAGGAAATTATTTTACAGAGAGACCAGCATAAGAATGACTGCTGAATGAAAAAACAAATCAAAACACACACTTGCTGGGGATTTTAATGGAACGAAAAAAACTGTAATACTTTTCATCAAGGAAAGTACTTACCTGACATTTTTCCCTTGTTCTCTCAACATCTTCACAAGATCAGCTATGGGGTACTGAGCTTTTGCTGCACACAAACCATAACCTGAAAGAAGAATTTCAATGTTTTAAGCTATTTTTTCTGTTTCAGCATAGACAGAATAGTTACAGGGAATTAAGTGTACCTTCCACACAAACAGCAGCTGTAATAATTAAAATCATATGTATATGCATAAATTTTATGTGTATGTATATATCCCAGATACTCATACATTCCCTGAAAGTTTCAGCCTGACCACTGTAATTCCTCTCATCTTTTTGGTCTCTTGACCACTAACAGTATAGTGGTTTGACAGCCAAACTACATAAGCAGCTTGTTTCAGCTTCACAGAAACATGTGTTCCTTGCTCTATCAGAAAAGGACAAATTTGTTTCTACCATTCTTCTCATTCTGTTGCTAAAATATAATTTAACACAATAGTTGTGCCATTCAGCTGAAGAAAACAAGTCTTGAACTACTCCTCATCTGACCTCTCCCTACAGGAAATGTACTATTAAACCATATGAGCCTATGGCCAACATAGGAGTTTCACAGAACTCAGGGTTTTGTTTTTCAGGTTTTTTCCTACTTTAATTCCAGTATTTATTGGATACTTAGATTTAGATGTTTTCCTGCAGGTTTTTCAACAAAAACAATGTAGAATAGAGCAAGTAGGGAAGAAGCATAAAAATACTCTCAGTAACTTTAGTCATAAATAATTATTTATTTTCTTATTGGTACCAGCGGTGTTGTGGCAGTGCTTGGAAACATGCACCACAACAGCTGTACACAAAACTAACTGTAAATGTCATTTACAGAAGACAGCCTTTGTCCTGAAGAATTTAAAAAATAAATAAATAGGACAAAGTTGGAAGTTGGAAGAGATGCACACATGGAAAAATAAAGTGACGTACAAACGTTTATACAAAGGAATGATGTTTCTGTTCCCAGGTTAGTCATATCTCACAACTCTAGTCAACACTTAACAGTTTTTTGTTTTGGGGCATTTATTTGTTTGTTTTAATAATACATCCTCTGAACACCTTCCTGCGTAAGTCAAGAGTGTCTTACCTGGAGTAATAATAATGCTGTTGGCTTCTTTTATCATTTCAATTGCATTGTCCACATTGATTTCTGTGTGGGTTCCAGTAATTTCCATGGGCTTCCCACCAGCTGTTGATGTGGTGCCATAGCCCCCCAGAATCACATTTGCGAGGGAACGGTTCATAGCCTGAAAGATATGAGGTTTTTGATCAGCTAAAAACAAAGCCAAAACACAAAGAAGAGGAGATGTCCACAAAGGAAACGTCTGGAAACATTAAAACCTTCCTGACTATAGTCTTTATCTGCTGGTTTTGCCTGCTGACAACTCAAACTTCTTAAAGCAGGCTCCTTAAAACAGAGGCCCAGATTAAAACAACAATAGCCAAACATCAGCTTCTAACACATAATACTACACAGATAATGACAAATTATCAGCATTTTCCCAAGACAAAGAACAAAACAACGCACACAAACGAAAGCTTCAGCAAATATTGGTCTCTTTCTGTTCTTAAAATGGAGAGATATAAAGAATACATACTTGATGACAGAAATTATATATACATACGGACACTTAATTTTGGCAAGATATTTTTCTAAGTTCTTGAGCAATTCAAGGTGTAAGCACAGCACTGCTACATGACAGCATGGAAACCACATGGCTCTTACAGGTAGTACAGAAGCAAAGCTTCTACGGGATCACAACAGAAAAGACCAGAACAAAGCTAAGCAGCCACACAAAACTAACCAAATGCTAATTCAAAACAAATTTTAATAAACTAAAGGGGGCCATTAACTTACTGGCAGAACACCAAGGGGGAATAAGAGATCCTAAACTAGGAGTTTTAAGAGGAGAACACATCCTGAAAATTCGGCTCTGCAGATACACAGCCAGGAAAAGCCACTGGCTAAATGCTTTCACTGGCATGTCTCCTTGTAAGAGTGGTCCCAAAGCAATATCTGGAAGTAGGCAAAACTTGTAATTGCAGTAAACAAAACTTTAGAAGCAGGGAAGGAACAAGCATAGATTTCTTCTTTAACTAAACATGTGTGTCATTCATCTGCTGTGCTAGCTCATAAACCACAGCAAAATTTAAGAACGGATCTGGAGAGACACACATACGGGCAAGATGAAACACCCACATAAAAGTATGCTTCCAAGTCCATCTTCCACTGATACTTCAAATCATACAATTCCACAGATTTTTGCTATAGCCTGAGAAGGTGTGCCATTCTGTAAAATTCAGCATCTAGCAACTAAGCACAGCAAAGAAGTTAGACAAACTTTTGTTTATCCTGGTACATCATCACTGTTTCAGATACTGTAAGGATGGTGCACAATGGGGCCCAAATGCAGGCTCTGTGAAATCAGCATTTTTGCATTGACTGCAGTGCACAGTAGTTCATATCCTTTAACGATACACTGCTTTTGTTGTGTATCACAATATTAAACTTTCAAACAGGAAATAGAAAACTAGTATATTATAGCAGTTGTATCTAGTAAAACAGTCTAGGCAGAAGAACTCATTTTTCAAATGTTGCACACTCTAAGCTTACAAGAAGCAAAGCACTTTCAAGTCTTACCTAAAGCAAAAGACAACAGTAAGGCCAGGCCAAAGTTAAAAAAAAAAAAAAGAAGTTCAATTATTAGAAATCTGAGAAACCACACAAAGCATGCATGAGACTGAAGCACCCTTGCCTGGCTATGAACAGCAGAAGGCTTCAAAGTGAGCGAAGACCTCATTAAGCAACAAATAACTAAGCAGCTAAGACCTACCCAGCACAGGGACAGTATTCGAAGTCCCTCATTGCCTCTTTCACCATTACCACCACAGACCACAAACATACACAAATGAAGTGCAGGCTTCATCACTGCAACTATTCATAGATAACCCAGCTACCAGCAGAAAGCCCTTTCTGCTGTCTACACACAGATGATACTGCCTGGGGCTTCCAGCCCAGGGAAAACTAAGCCCTTGATCCCTGAGAACTCCAAGTTCTTCCACACCACACTATGCCCACATAAACACCACAGCTAGTACGTGAGGGGGCAGCGTACAGTTTGTAAGACTACCACAGTTTGTGCCTCCTCTTGCTCTGTTTCATCACCCCAACTAATGGCTCCTCTCCTACCTGAAGCATTTTCCCCATCCCTAAGTATACTGATTCTAATACTATAGTTGCAGTCACCACGTATTCACTTTGCAAAAAACAAGGAGAAGCAAATGTTAATCCAACCAAATGTTCTGAAAAAATGCACTTTGTGTTAGTGCTTTAAAAGAAGCCACAATCCACAAGATGAGTGAATAGTACAGGCTTTTGCTTCTTTCTTTGAAAGTTAAATTCTTGGTCCTTAACTCATCCTAATAATAGGCACAGAAGGGGAATGGTTGGAAAAAAAATCAGTCAGTAAGATATGAGTGCAAAAATTTTAAGGGATTATCTGAATACGTGTTGGCTAGTTTTATCAACTCATGTGAAAGCTTTAAGAGATTATCTGGATAGGTTTTGGATGATGAAGCTACAGTTTTATCACAAAAAGGCAATTGGAAATGTTGTAAAAAAGCTTTCAGCTATTAAGATGTTTCCACAAACACCTTCTCGTCTGCAGTAGATGAGTTTCAATACATACAGTGTTTTGTATGGAAATCATATTGGAGGTTTAAAAGAAAAAAAGAAAAAAAGGCGGCAAGGGGGAAATGGCATTGCTTCATTAGTATCGGCTACAACAACCTAAAGTAGAAATTTTTATTGGAACTACTGGAACTCTGAAACATTTTTTCTTCCTGAAACGCAGCTTGAAGAAGGCAATGATACTGAATCCCTTAATTATAACAAGGCTTTTAAAAGTAATGATTTCCATTATAGGAAGCAGAACGCAAAAGAAAAATGCTAGGAGAGAAACAAGCTATTCTGCTTATTGTGCAGAAATCATACAAACTGATTTTAATTTTACTGGCTGGTCAACTTTAGTTGTCTCATCTTATGTAAAGCAGCACAAGACTTCTAGAACATTATCTCAAAAACTAAACTTCCTGAAGTTTGAGAAATACATATAGAAAAATCCCTCTTTCACTGCACAACTATTTTGTTAATTAAATCCCTAGGCTTCCTAATTACCTAGATTACCCCAAATAACACAAGTGTCTCAAAACTCTCTCTTAGTACTGAGAGGAGCTAGCAATAAAAAACAGAAAAGGGACAGTGAGAGAAAAATTAAGCTGCAGGGTGACTAAGCCTGTGGGAAAATATATATCCAATAGATCCTACTTCACCAAGACTTACAAGAATCTGATTTTTACTTTAAAGAACATACTTTTCATATCTGTATTGCCCTGTAAGCATCTTTCTACTGATATGACCTAAATTGCTGACTTTAATACTTTTTTTTTTTTTTTAAATATAAAAACAGATGTCCCATAAGCCACATAATCTTATTTCCTTTTGGTAAGTAGATACAAAATGTTCATGAAAGGATAAGCTTCTTTAAAATTCATACCTGGGATTTTCCATTTGACTCACCTCCATGAAGTTGCACAAAAATATATTTTTAAGCTTTTCTGAAATTGTTCCTCAAGAGAGATGAAAAGGAATGATGCTCAACATTCCTAACATGATAACAACACTATTTTACTAGTAGAGACGAAGTAAAAGAAGATAGCCAGGGCTGACCACAGGCAAACATCAGGACAGTACAACAACACCACTGATCATACAAGAACTCAAGAGCAGAAGTGAAGCAATTACACAAAAGAGAATCAGGAGCTTGGCAGCTGTTGCACTGTGAACAGTCTTCTTCAAGTCTCTGTCTTGGAAAATATAAAGGAGAGAAATACAAGAATACAAATAGGACTTCTGTGTAAATGATCCAGAAAAAAGGAATCTATTGCTAATAATGCAGTGTGATTACACGAAGAGTTGAAGCTCAAGTTTGCTCTGACACACACACTAGTATCAACAGTAAATTAATGGAAGCTTGCTGCCACCCCGTGGTGCTTCAAAGTAACTACGTTCTGAAGAAAGTAAGCGCACTATCCTACAGTCCAAAACTCAAACTTTAAATTACTCTGTAACCAAACCAAACATTTTTTTTTTAAAGGAAGTCACTATGTAAGATATCTCCCGCTGATAAATTTAAATTGAGTTTAAATTAACAACACTGCAGAGTGACATGATTAAAAAGACAGTTGAGCACAAGTAATCACACCTATTTGAGCTTAGACTCAAACCCCAAATGCACAAGTCAATGCAAAGGCTTTCCTCAGTTTTGAAGTAGGTCCCTCTCCAAACTAAAGAGCTATGACTTACATCTAGTCCAGTAGTTTCATTCAAGAATTTTCTAGCTTCTAAATACCTAGCAGTCTGGTCTTCTGATTGGTTATCTTTCCAGCAAACATTCTGAATAAAGTTTTTCATTACTTGGAAAACGAGCACATTTTCTGCTCACTTCTTACCACACACATGATGTAAGAGAGGATGGCCCCAGAAGAGCCAATGAGTGCACCAACAATAGTCAGCAAGTTGTTGTTCAGTAGGAAGCCCTCAGCACACAAGGCCCATCCAGAATAACTGTTCAGGACAGTAATAACTACAGGCATGTCAGCACCTCCAATAGCTGCTGTTAAAGTGACGCCCTGGAAAAGGAAAGAAAACGCATACTTCCAGTACAAGCTATAACTAAAAGGAATATGCAGAAAGGATAGTCTGCCTGCAGCATTAAAAAAAATAAATATGAAGTTACTTAATAAAGAATCCAAGTATTTTCAATATAGGAGACATCAAGCTGAGGCCAGAGGACACGAAGGCACTCCACTGTCCTTATTTGTGCTTATTTACATATCTTTACTCACTAAATCAACTGACTGTTTCCCTGGATTTTTAAGGATGAACTTTCCAAAAAGTCTTTTAAAGTATCGGTTTGTCATATAAAAGGCTCCATTAAGTCATAGCTGTAAAAGGTAATTATATATATTAATGCCTGTTCTTCAGAACAGTTCTGTTCTACAGCTAGATTTAGGAAAGTCAGTTACTACTTGCTACTGGAAATTAACATACAGGCACTATGTATGACGATGGTGACTCAGGATGGTAAAATACAATCACTAAGAGGAGACTTGCAAAGCTGAAGAACAAACTGTTTTACCTTCTGCAATTCCCAAACTTACCATTATGGCTGAGAGAGCTGACACAGAACCTAGACAAGTAATTCCTGTAGTATAACTAGGATCAATCATGTATGGAACCATTCCGCCAATGCTGGCAGCCAGCAACCCTGCATTCAACGCATGTCGACCAGGCAAGAGCAGCGGAGCAGAATTCAGAATACCTGCAATCAAATGCATGTTCAGAGACTGACACATACATGTAAGGACAGTCTGTCTCTAGCCCCAGAGAAGACTGAATACTTCAACAAAAGAAAAAAAAAGAAAAAAAGGTGGGGGGGGGAGAAAAGATAAAACAAGTTAGTTGAAACTGAGACCTTGTGCTGACTCAGTACTACAACACTTTCAGATGTTTGTTCTAGATTCTCAAATATTCCTGTTTAAACTCGTTTTATTTCCTAATCTTTCTTCAGTGCTTCAGAATAACCTATCTACTCTGAAGATCTCTTTTCCTCTCAAAAAGCCTTTATTATAAGGCTTGGTTTTGATTTTTCAAGTTACATTCTGGCCCCAAGCCTTTGCATACCTTACTTGCAGTTCTGTAACAGGAAACTCCTACCTAGAACTTCTTAGTACAGGTATTACCAGTCTCTCAAACGCTGTGTGCTTACAAAAACATGACTACACTGATAAACCCCAAACATAAAATACTCCTGCTTCAAATACTTTAATTTCACCAGGAGCCTCAGTCACACAGAGTTGCCACAGCTTCCCACATTGGTAGAGACTTTACTGAAAAAGAAGTTTGGGTATTTCTGTGATTCAGCTTAATAAGTCAAACATCCCTTATTTTTACCCCAGGGATTTGTTTTTTGTTGTTATTTTGTTTTTGTTTTCTTTTTTAAATAACACGGCAAAATAAAAAACAATGCAAGTTTATCCATTCCTTTGGTTTACATAATTCGTTACCAAGTGTCTCATTTAAATTTAGCTGAATTCAGGAGAAAGAATGAACTGACAGTCTCAGGACTTGGAGGCAAACGGCGTGACCTACTGCCTCGAGTTCAATAATATAGTATAGACAAGCTTATTATGATGATGCTGATCTGAAAATGGAAGGGGAAAAAAACACGAGTGGGTTGAAATAGGCAGTGAAGCTCACTAAGGACATGTGCACACATCACTGTGGGGCTGTGGAGGCAGGGGCAGAGATGGAGAAGAGGAAGAAAAATCAAAAATAAATGAGTAACTACTTAGCAGAAATACATACTACTGACAAATCCTTCAAAAGATTATTAGAGAAGACAGCTTTCCATCCATGTCATGCTTCCTCCTTCAATGGCTGGTCTCAAACACTGAAGAAAGCAAACAGATGTTTCCCTAAGGAACTACTGCAAGGCTACAGCAGGATTCGTAATCGGAAGCTCTTAGCTGGAAGTTCTTAAAACAGGTATTAACTGTTTCTCAAAAGCTGTGTGCTTACAAAAACAAAAATAAATGTAATAAAGAAACCTTCAGGTGCATAAGAATCAGGAATAGGGTGTGTTTAATCTAGAACGCATATTTACTAAAACTTCAAGAGTCATGGAGTATGGAACTTGCACAGTAGGAAAACATTAGATTAGATGGTTTAAAGTAAGGCAGTCTTAACTGATACTGCAAAAACTGTCTACCTAAACGAAGCCTGCAAGGCTAAGAACAAAAATTCCACAGACATTACTGATGCTCATTAAGTCCAGCAACACAAGGGTTTCAACTAAAATATCTGTGCAGGAAGATGAAGTTGTGATCATAAAAGTTCAATAAATAGAGAACCATGTGAGGTACAGTGTCTTAACAACTCTAAAGCTACACTTATTTCTAGACAAGATGAATCGAGAGAAACTTATTACTGCTATTAATTTCCAAATCATGTATGTCCAAGCACTGAAGACAAATCATTCATAAATAAAGCTGTACACAAACAAGAACAGAATTAAAAAGAAAAAAATACAACCATGAGAATTAAACATACGAAGTTTTACCTGATGCAAAACACAAGATTTCTTTCCAGTTACACATCAGTCTACAAGCAGAGCTAAATCCTGGGGGAAAAGCGCCTTTTACAAATACTTAGGTCTGAATGAAAAGTCTCACCTTGAAGTTTTCCATAAGCAATAAGAGAGCCACTGAAAGTCACTCCTCCAATGTATGTGCCAAGGTATGCCACAATCTTGGTGAGATTTGCAGCTGGATCGGTAGCAAAGTGAGGATACTCGATCATGTATTCTGCTACACAGGTGAGCACAGCAGCCAAACCAACCAAACTATGGAAGGCAGCCACTAGTTGAGGCAGATCCGAAATCTGGATGCGTTTAGCAATCGTCAAACCTATTGAGAGTTGAAGACAGAAGGGAAGTCTTACAAAACATAACCAATCTTTGCAATTAGAAATCTATATACCATAGTTCGCTGTGCAATGAACACAGCAAATACACACCTGCTCTAATGGAAAAAAAATGTTCTACATTAGAAATTGCCAAGTACGACATTTAGCTGAAAGCTGCAAATGTATAATTTGTGCAATAAGGATATCACGCAAATTAGGGAGACAATTAAAGCATACTACGTTCTGAGAAGTTTAACTAAATATCAAGAAATTCAATATTTTCTGTGAAGAAAGCACAGTTTGAAAAAGAGAATTTGGTAGCATTCAGTCAGCAACTGAACTGAAGTACGAACTTGGGCAAGTTCATCCACTTCTGCATACCCAGATTCCATAACCTAAACAGTGTACTCCTGCTCTTCCCCATTCTTTATCATATCTCGATGCATTAATAAATGCCCTGAGACTTGTAATTCTTCATTCTCATACTTGCAAAATAGCATAAGCAAGCCATAAATGTAAATTGGTTTATTGGGCTTACATGACAAGGTTTTGGTAGCAGGTGGGCTGCAGGGGTGACCTCTGTGAGAACAGCCCAGGATTTTCTCCATGTTAGATAACAGCCAGCTCCAGCCTGCTCCAAAAGGGACCCACTGCTGGCCAGAGCTGAGCCAGTGAGCGACGCTGGTTGTGCCTCTCGGAGAGCAGATTTTAAAAAAGGAAAAAAAAACTTCTGCACAACAGCAGCTGGGAGAGAGGAGTGAGGAACAGCCCTGCATACACCCAGGTCAGTGAAGAAGGAGGGCAGGAGGTGCTGCAGGCGCTGGAGCAGAAGTTCCCCTGTGGCCTGTGGTGAGGACCATGGAGAAGCAGGCTGTCCCCCTGCAGCCCATGGGGTACCACACGGAGCAGATCTCCACGCTGCAGCCCGTGGAGGAGCCCACGGAGGAGCAGGTGGATGTGGCCTGAAGGAGGCTGCAGCCCATGGAGAGCCCCCCTGGAGCAGGCTCCAGGCCGGAGCTGCAGCCCATGGAGAGGAGCCCACGCAGGAGCAGGTGATCCGGTGGGAGCTGCCACCCGTGGGGGACCCGTGCTGGAGCAGATTGCTCCTGAAGGATGGACCCCGTGGTACGGACCCACGTTGGAGCAGCTCTTGAAGAGCTGCAGCCTGTGGGAAGCCCACGCAGGACCCGTTCGGGAAGGACGGCATCCCATGGGAGGGACCCCACAGTGCAGCAGGAGCACAGAGTGACCATGAAGGAGCGGCAGAGACGAAGCGATATGGGCTGAGCGCAGCCCCCATTCCCTGTTCCCCTGCGCCGCTCGGGGGGAGGAGGTAGAAGAGGGTGGATGGGGGGAAGGTGTTTTTAGTTTGCTTTTAGTTTCTCACTGCTCTAGTCTCTTAGTAATAAGCAATAAATTATATTAATCTCCCTATGCTGGGTCTGTTCTGCCCACAACAGTAACTGGTGAGTCACCTCCCTCTGCTCATCTCAACCCTTGAGTCATTTTACATCATGTTTTTTCCCCCCTCTTCTTTTGAAGAGGGGAAGTGAGAGAGCTGTGTGGAAGAGTTTAGCTAGCCATCAGTGTGAAACCACCACAGTAAGTCAATTCACCTGCAACCTACACAAAATATTGTGTATCTATAGCTTGCATAAATGCACGTACAGGGGATATATTCATTAGTTTAATATACATACCTATGGTACCACCAAGTGCCATTGCACCTGACATCTGAGCCAACAATTCAGGTGAGGGTTTAAGGCCTCCAAGAGTTGCTGCTAAACCTCCTGCAACACCAATCATACCCAAAGCATTTCCAAGACGAGCTGTTCCTTGGGTGGACAGACCAGCCAGCGCACCAACACAGCATAAGCCTGAGCCCAGATACATCATCTTTAAAATAAGAAAAACATGGATACGCATATATGAAGTAGAGGCACAAAGTGCATCATCATTACCAAAAACTTTCTAATTATTACACAATATGGTAGTTTTCTCCAGAATGTGTGTGTAAGTCACCAGGTTGCTTGTTCTTAACTGAAGTAAACTCAAACTCTTGGCTGTGAGAAATTGTTGTAAGAGATGTGATTTTGACCAATGAAAATGTGATATTTATTAAAACTTTTTCCCCATTTTATGAGCTTAGTTTATCTGCACCATGAATACTAAACTTGAGCCAATCCAACCTTCCTCATCAGTTCAGAGGCAAGTTTTTCTTTAGTTTTCCAAAGCTAAACTATCCTGTTTGTTATAGGAATACTTTCAGAATTTGCTCACGGTACTCCTGAACTCCTAGTTTCAAAAAGTATAAACAAACTTAAATGAACTGCGCTGCACATAACAGGTCTAGATAACTGAAGAATACAGTGGTTACAAAACCATATATTACAAGCACCCACGATAAAACTATGCTTGAATTCACCTCTTTCTCAAACAAAGAAGGCAATTCATATTGATTTTTTTTTTACTAATCAAAACAAACGCAAACAAAAGCCTACCATAAAAGGTACTATAGGCACAATCTCTGTACATCCCTCTGTGCTGAAATCTCATCCCATCCAGATGTCATAGCTCCTTTAACCGTCACTCCAAGTTGAATTTTTACAAACATTTAAACTAAAGACTGCTTTTCTACAGTCACTTAAATATTTAAGGTGTAATTTAGGAAAACTGTCCAATAAATAGCAAAGTACTTGGGGCTCTTGAGTAAAAGAAAAAAAAATAATTAAGCTTTTAAAATTAGCAGATTCAGTATTTGGGGTATGATTGCAAGCTTAAAGTTAATCAACTTCAGATTGGCCTTGTGGGTATACGTAACCGATGAAAAGACCGTGGCTGATCTGCTATTTACACCTCTTGCTATTTACACCTCAGAGTAAGCAGTGAAGAAGCATACTATGCTGTGAACAGTGGGCTGAGTGCCACAAAGTTACCTTCTTACCTGTTCAATAGTATAGCCACCACTGAGAGCAGCTGCATAGCCTCCTACAAACATACCACCAGGAAGAAGGTACAAGTAGTTGTACTCAGGAGGATCGGTGGGACGTTTGAACATATCCAGCATTCTCTGTGTAACTAGAAACCCACCTAGCCAAAAAAGAAAGCAACAATTTTACAAGAATAAAATCTGAAATTAAGCATGTGCCAAGCTACAAGAGATATGTGGTTAAAACCATATTACCACACAAAGCTAGTAACTCACACCCAACAAAACCTTTGGAAAGCTAGCAAGCTGGAAGTGCAAGCCAGACACACTAGCTACCATGAAATTTTGTGGTTTTTTTTTTTTCTTTTTTGATGGATGCTCTCAGATGTTATTGCCTGAATAACATTTCTCAAGTCCATCCACTTCAGCTAAAAGAAATAAAAGTTACAAAAGTGCATTAAGTCATCCTCAGAAAACAACTAACATTCATACCTGCAATATTAACTGAAGAGATAAAGGCTGAAAGCACTGCTAGACTTTGAGGAACATTTTCAGGGAGATAGGCTCCTCCCATCAATACAAGCCCACCAACTGCAGTTAGTCCTATTTAAAAGAGGAAAAAAAAAGTGTTACTGAACCTTAATAGGTTCTATACCTAAAGAAATCTTCCTTTCAGCTGTCAAACAGATACCAGTCTAGTGAAATTTTGACCCCTACTCTACATAGTATTTAAACAAAGACTGCTATGATCTTTTTCACTAATACAAACATGTTTCTAAAGAAAAGAATTAGTATATGAGTGTAGTTTTAATGTACAGTGCCTCAAGCACAGAATCAGCCTCTGAATACTGGTTCAACAAACAAATTGCTTTTAGTCAAAGTAGATCAGACTTGTGGCCTGTCAAAGGCACAGAATCTCTCCTTCTCCCTATCTGAAATATTTACATTGTTATCAATCTTACAGATCACTGTCAGAAATTCTCCCCCCACCACCAAAGCACGTATTTTGAAGAGAGAGAAAAAAGAAAACCAGGAAACATGAAAGATAAGTTATTTTCAGGACAACACTTTGGAGGCAAGAGAGGAAAGATGTGCTGCATGAAAGAGGAGACTGCAGCATTCCAAGTAAAACACACTTAAAAGCTAACAGTTTAAGAATGGAAAAATTGCTTAAAAAAATCAAAAATACACAGCACCACATTTGCCTTTCTTTTGGAAAAGAAAAAAGAAACATACTCTTGGAAATAGTGTGTTTCAGTTATCCTCGCAATTGATGAAAGTAAACGCAGAGCTGCTCCTTGACATTTTAAAAGGCAAATCAACAGACTTCTGTCTAATGCTCGCATAAGAGGAGTTGTGCCTACTTCAGGTAGAAAACAAGCAGTTATATGACTGCTGCTTACCTGAGATAGCATTAGTCACTGACATGAGTGGAGAGTGAAGAGCAGGAGTGACACCCCACACTGTATGGTACCCCACTATTCCAGCTAGGCCAAACGTCGTCACCATTTGTGTGAAAGCGTTATTAGGAGCAACGATGCCCAGTCCTAACATGCTAGCTAAGCCTAAAAGAAAAGCACAGTAAAACTCTTCTATAACATTTGAATGGTTTCCTACATTTAAATCTCACATAATATATTAAAGATTGAGGAAAGCAATGGTATTAAGTTGATTCTGCTGCAAAGTATAGATGCAATCCCTAGCAAGAATCCTTCAGAAATTTAAGTATTTTGCTGGTATTTAAATAAGAAAGCCAAATACACATACATGCACAAAGCATGAGTCAGCACTGTTTGAAATGTTAATACTTTTGGTTAAATTTCTAAAATTTTATTCTCCTCTCAAAAGCAGTTATTACACAGCACTGATTTTGCGCTAGGATACACGAGCCAATGAACTGCTCTCTGAAGTAGTTATTAAATTCAATGAGTAAGATGAGGAGTCACTTAAAAGTATTAGCCAAATGAGGAGCACTCTACACTGATCCTCCAGCTCTGGAAATTGCTTACCTGCTGTGTACACAGAAGCACTTGTCATAGTTTTTCTAAAAGGTGTAATAGTAGCTGCTTTTTCCGCTTCCAGTTCTGCTACAGTCTTCTGCTTCACAGGGACTCCTTGAGGAATGTTATTCGGTGGAGGTGCTGGGAAAATCACCTTGCCATCCTGAAAACAGATATTTACAGTTATCCCTAACATAGCAGATGCTTTATAATCAGAAGAGTCTACTATTCTTAATCCTGTAAGGCACTGAAGCTTTAACACCCTAGAGCCACGCCACTGGAATATCTTCGTTTTTCTGCAGCAGAAGTTTACAAGGCTGGAGGAATAGTAGTACATCATGACTAACTTAACCACATTAGTTCACGCATTTTTCAGACACGATTTAATACCAGTGTCCAAGTGCGCCTGGTGGATGCACAGCACTTGGCTTGAAAGCAGGAACCAAAACAAAGAGGGAAAAGTTTCTTAAACGGAAAACACTTATCCAAAATAAAATGGGATTTTGGAAATAGGAAATTCTGCTACAGATCAGAACTGTAATCAGAGTCTGCCCAGACCTCAGCAAGGTTCCAGACGTATGTCTCACATTTTTCTGGTCCTGGGTCTCTGGAGGACTAACTACTGGAGCTGTCAGATCTGAAAGCTGTACACACCTCCTCAGTGGTCTAGAGAGCTGAAGTCAACACAAGCTTCCTCCAGAGTAGATATATATAAGCATTACAAAATCCTGGTAATGTTATCCAGCAAAACTCAACCGGAATGAATATCTCTTACCTAATAGAGCTTAAAGCATTCTGTATACTATGGCTGCACAAGGAGAGCCCATACTAGCCCATGCGCAAAGTTTGTATTTTATTATTTCTTAGAAGAGCTTACAGTATCCTGAATATTCTAGTTCCACTATCTTATCCCTGAAGTTACTCTTATATCAACAGAAACATATTTATTTAAATAAATAAATAAATAATGGATGGATGTTTTTCTGGTCCTGTAGTAATGTTTCAAAAATGTTTAACTATGTTTTTATCACATGCAAACAACCTGCAAATTTAGTATTTTTCCTATTTTTCAATAATAGGCTTATTTTAGGTATTTGTTTAATTGTGATAAGAAGACAGAAGCAAAGAAGTTTCCCTTCACAAAAAGGGACAGAGGAATATTCAACTAAACACAGTCATGATTGCCCACACTGTCCATCAAACCACCTCTGAAGTCTCTCAGCATCCAGTAGCTTGAATTCATTTTAAGGAGAGAGCACTGATAAACATAAAAATATACACTCAGAAATTAAAAAGGGAACATTTATTGACTTACCTTCATTACCACAGTTCCTCTAATTACATGATCCAGAGTGCCATAATCAAATTGATCTTTTGGATCGAAATAGAAGTTTTCTTTGTCGGGACTAACAGCCTTTAGGAGTTTGATAATATTATTGGAATATAGAGTACTGGCCTGAGTAGCCATTCTGCTAGGCAAGTCTGTGTAGCCAATGTGTGTAACACCCTGAAAAAGATTGAAGTAAAATACTAAGGACTAGTTCAATCTCTGAAAAAGCAGTATCTCTTCCAGTACATCCTCCTGGAAATATATATGCAAATGGTTTCATTTTTTTCTGTGTTATCTGCAGCTCTAACATAATTAGTTGGGGGAATGTTATTTACAACAGTTACAAGATTCAACATGATCAAACTCAACACATTAAGTTGTATTAGCAACAAGCCTACACAGAGAGGAGGACATACTGGTGCAAGAGCTTGTCTTCGACAAATCCTACCATTGTCTCAGAACTTAGTTTCTTAAAGCAACCAGATAACATTATCCTGCTAAGTGCTTGGTGTCTTCTCAATCCTTCTGGAGGGCGTGCACTGGAGGCAATTTTCTATATCACAGATGAGTGAAAGGAGCTTACTCAGAACTAGCTAGCTGCGCAAGAAGTGTGCCCAGGTTCACATTTATGTAAAAATGTAACACAGTATACCCACACTGCTTACAGAACAAATTTGAGTATACCTGGCTGTCAGGCTCTTGACCTTTCAGAAGATGAGGGAAACTGAGGCTGGCATATACCCCTCATGGCCCAGCAGATTCGTGTTAAAACACCGCTCTTGCACCTTACAGCTAAGATCCATGCATACTTCTAGGAACTCCACCTTCTTGATGCAACGATCTAGCACAATGCTACCAGTTCTGCACTGCTGTTCTTTTCCACAGCTTAGTGCTAGTACACTATACTCAGGGGTAATATGCCTCTGACTAAAAGTGCTCCACATAAATTCTTAATGAAGTATCTGTTTATTTCTGTTCTACATACTCTAAGTTCAGTTTTTAAGCAATGACATCGAAAGTCCAAGAAAACTACAAAACCGAATACAATGTACGACTCATTATATATGTGTACAGCCTTGTTTATATTAATGACAACTGTAGTGGCAACATGTTCTACAGGCTTCCCTAAAGCACAACATTATCAGCATTATGCCATTACCAAATAACAACCTTGAAAATCTGCTCCTTTGAACATCACTCGTATTTCTGTAACCACAAATAGATTTTTCACATATACCAAAAATAAAACCTATGAACAGAAAACAAATGCTCAACTGGCTCAATGAACATCGGAGCAAAAAGAAAGTAGTCAGTTCAGTCCAGGTCAAAATTGCTTAATTTAATGCTACTTCCAGTTTGGGTAACAAGTGGTTTGGATACTCCAGGGGAGATACAGTCATGTTGGCAAAGCTGAAAGCATACCAAGATGGCACCTTCCGGAAGCTTAAATTACATTGAGCTGAGCCAGAGACTTTGCACTGAAGTTAACACTGACATAGTCTGAACCTGTTTAGTTTACCTGTGACATGGATTATAACCTCCAGTCACAGGAGGTGATGAGTAAGTCAAAGAAGCTATTGCTACTGCTGTCTCTTTAGGCAGACCAAGAAACAGACATCAGACCACACACTCAGCTCAGCAGAGACAAATCACTGGACTTGGAAGTCTAAGAAAAAACACTCCCTTACCTACCAACCTAATTAATACTACACAAAGCTATTTGTTCCTTTAAAAATCTTCAAATTATTATACAAACAGATGACTTGCAACCAAACACAAGTCTAAAGGATTACTTAAGTCCAAATAGCAAAAGCTGCTACTCATTTTCAGCATACAGTTTAGAAGACATAATCTTCAAATTAAGTATGAAAGTGAACTCATGCAAACTGAGAACGATCTGCAGACCAAGATGCTCACCTTATGAACATACATTTCTCCAGGCTTTGTAGTCTCAATGTTTCCCCCTGCTTCTGCAGCTAAATCCACAACAACTGAACCTTCCTTCATTGATTCAATCATATCTTTCTTAAACAAGATAGGAGCCTTTTTACCTGACAAGGCAAGACATAGCAAGTTAAAAAAAATACAGCTTTTATCTGTAGAGCTCAGGAGACAAGTTCTCCACTCCTATCTCAACAAACCTTATTTCTGTAAACAAAAATTTTAATTAATTGGTACCTAGGCTGAAATGTCACAGAGGACTTTCTTATACAGGCAGACATCTTGCTCCCAAGCATATAAATAGGGTATGCATGGGCAGTCTACCAAAAACGCTGCAAAGTCCAAATTTGTCCTCAGTAAACAGACAACATCCAATCTTACAATTCAAGTTGGGGAAAGGGGGAATAACACATCTTAAGTTATCAAAAGATCAATGTTGTGCAATACAAAGTACTGAAACCTAAGCTCTACCTTTTGCAAAAGACACTACTGCCTCAGTTGGACTTGTTTCAGTGCACAAGCTGGATAACATAAGTAGCTGTCATGTAATAAATACGTAACAGAATTTTATATTCTTGCATTATTACTACCTACTCCTTGTTTAACATGAAAACATGATGATATTGAGCAAGACTGCTAGTTTGTGGAAAAAAAAGTCTCTTTAAAGACAAGTGTTTATCAGGGAAGGGAAAAGGTACACAGAGAGC
>VXAL01009324.1:1851-55925 GCA_013399475.1 Chauna torquata
CTTTTCTCTTTTCTTTTCTTTTTTTTCCCTTTTTATTTATTTATTTATTTATTTCCTTTTACTCGCTTCATTTAAAGACAGGTTCTCCGCTTATAACATCACTGGTTTGGTCCTTACTTGTCTCAGTTAGAATTAGTCTTTCTTAATTGTGGATGATGAAGATCTAGCTGAGGTCTCAGGAGGGACAACAGCAGTATCTCTACATTTTCTGAAAACAGACAAGCTTTGCATTTGCCTTTTTCATAGCTGTTTCACATTAGTGGCTTGCAGTCATCCGGTGACTGTATAAGACACCTAAGTCCTTTTACATTTTATTATTTCTGACTGATAAACTTCTACCTAAAGGTAGAAATTCTTGTTACTGGTCCCTAAGGTCATGAACATGTACTTTGTGCTACTGAATTTTATTCCTTTTGTGGTACTCCAGTTTTCACAATTGTCCAGTTCCCCCAATAATATCTGTCTTCCCCTTGGTATGGGCAATGCTGCGTATCTTGCTTGTATTAACAGATGTCAGTTGTAGACTTTTTATGTGCTACACTCATTAATCTTCAATGTATTATGAAAGGTTCTGAATCCTCATTCAAGGGAATCGGTGATGATCAGTGTCAATAAAAGTATTATCTGAAAGAATGCACATGTAGCAATTTCTACAGTGATAGTAACTATTGACTGACGGTGTTTGAACACTACACAGATAAAGATTTCTGTTGGGTCCCTAGAAGAGAAGAGAAAGGAGAATAACTGGCTTCCATTCCTATTCTAGTACTGACAGTAAATGTGCGCTTCATAGCGAGGAGCAGATAGTGTGTTGTCTGTGTAGCTACCGCAGGTCACACACGGGCTGGCCAGATGTTAGCACATCCAGTAGGATAGGATGATAGCACTCCATCTTAACAAGAAAAAACTGAAACTTTTGCAAGGAAACTGTAATCTCCCCAGCTTAAAGTGTCAGCAAAAGGATGTAATTTACTCAATAACATACATACAGATTTGCAGAATTACTTCCTACAAGTTCCACATGTAGGTAACACATCATCCTAATTTCATGTCTTCTTAGTGGGTTTAGAGGAGTCACAAATACATGCAACACACACAATACCATTTACAGATTACACTTCCTCATTATAGTCTGGAAGTATATATTAATCTAATGTTAATTTCATAATTTATTTACATAATTGTTAAAATATTGTGCAAATGCTGTAAACATGGGACAATGTATATAAATGACAATATAACTGCCTCTTTCCCGGGTATAGCTACTTCTAATTAAGTGGTTCTGGACAGTTAATATAAAGAACAGTTAATATTTAGCTACAAGTATTCACTAAAAAACAGTGACTGTATAATCACTGTTTTAACACATGGGGGATGTCCTTATGGCTATCTATCTGCAACTAAATGCTACCTACTTTACACATCAATTTCTTTGGGGACTGTAGAACTTAAATATGAAGACTATACTGGTTTCATTAAAAGCACTGAAATACTTGATTTCAATGACTGGATCTTTGTCACAAGGTAAAATATTAATGGTTATTTTGCATCTAATTATTTCCAAATGTTTCTTATTGCTATATATTAAATTAGAGGAGACTAGAAAGGAGAGAGTACAATTCTAAATTGACTGCCAACTTTTAAATGAGATTTTTTCTCCTGAGACTATGGTGATTGGAACTTGCATTAGTAGCTCATTGAAGCACATATATTTCTTCTGACATATGTCATAGTTAGATCTTTTTATTGATGCCAAAATGCTTTTCTGTTTTAAGGTATCACCGTAGAAGAATCCCCTCTAGAAATTTTTTATATTATAATTATGCATTTTGCAACATTCCAAGTACATATACTGCCACATTTAATGGGTATAATGCCAGTTGGTAATATTCTGTGGGTTTTATCCATTGTTATTTGTTATTTCAGTCTGTACACAAAACTTCAGTTTTGCAAAAATAGNCTTTTCTTTTCTTTTCTTTTCTTTTCTTTTCTTTTCTTTTCTTTTCTTTTCTTTTCCTTTTCTTTCCTTTCCTTTCCTTTTCTTTTCTTTTCTTTTCTTTTCTTTTCTTTTCTTTTCTTTTCTTTTCTTTTCTTTTCTTTTCTTTTCTTTTCTTTTCTTTTCTTTTCTTTTCTTTTCTTTTCTTTTCTTTTTTCTTTTCTCTTTTCTTTTCTCTTTTCTTTTCTCTTTTCTTTTCTCTTTTCTTTTCTTTTTTTTCCCTTTTTATTTATTTATTTATTTATTTCCTTTTACTCGCTTCATTTAAAGACAGGTTCTCCGCTTATAACATCACTGGTTTGGTCCTTACTTGTCTCAGTTAGAATTAGTCTTTCTTAATTGTGGATGATGAAGATCTAGCTGAGGTCTCAGGAGGGACAACAGCAGTATCTCTACATTTTCTGAAAACAGACAAGCTTTGCATTTGCCTTTTTCATAGCTGTTTCACATTAGTGGCTTGCAGTCATCCGGTGTCTGTATAAGACACCTAAGTCCTTTTACATTTTATTATTTCTGACTGATAAACTTCTACCTAAAGGTAGAAATTCTTGTTACTGGTCCCTAAGGTCATGAACATGTACTTTGTGCTACTGAATTTTATTCCTTTTGTGGTACTCCAGTTTTCACAATTGTCCAGTTCCCCCAATAATATCTGTCTTCCCCTTGGTATGGGCAATGCTGCGTATCTTGCTTGTATTAACAGATGTCAGTTGTAGACTTTTTATGTGCTACACTCATTAATCTTCAATGTATTATGAAAGGTTCTGAATCCTCATTCAAGGGAATCGGTGATGATCAGTGTCAATAAAAGTATTATCTGAAAGAATGCACATGTAGCAATTTCTACAGTGATAGTAACTATTGACTGACGGTGTTTGAACACTACACAGATAAAGATTTCTGTTGGGTCCCTAGAAGAGAAGAGAAAGGAGAATAACTGGCTTCCATTCCTATTCTAGTACTGACAGTAAATGTGCGCTTCATAGCGAGGAGCAGATAGTGTGTTGTCTGTGTAGCTACCGCAGGTCACACACGGGCTGGCCAGATGTTAGCACATCCAGTAAGATAGGATGATAGCACTCCATCTTAACAAGAAAAAACTGAAACTTTTGCAAGGAAACTGTAATCTCCCCAGCTTAAAGTGTCAGCAAAAGGATGTAATTTACTCAATAACATACATACAGATTTGCAGAATTACTTCCTACAAGTTCCACATGTAGGTAACACATCATCCTAATTTCATGTCTTCTTAGTGGGTTTAGAGGAGTCACAAATACATGCAACACACACAATACCATTTACAGATTACACTTCCTCATTATAGTCTGGAAGTATATATTAATCTAATGTTAATTTCATAATTTATTTACATAATTGTTAAAATATTGTGCAAATGCTGTAAACATGGGACAATGTATATAAATGACAATATAACTGCCTCTTTCCCGGGTATAGCTACTTCTAATTAAGTGGTTCTGGACAGTTAATATAAAGAACAGTTAATATTTAGCTACAAGTATTCACTAAAAAACAGTGACTGTATAATCACCATTTTAACACATGGGGGATGTCCTTATGGCTATCTATCTGCAACTAAATGCTACCTACTTTACACATCAATTTCTTTGGGGACTGTAGAACTTAAATATGAAGACTATACTGGTTTCATTAAAAGCACTGAAATACTTGATTTCAATGACTGGATCTTTGTCACAAGGTAAAATATTAATGGTTATTTTGCATCTAATTATTTCCAAATGTTTCTTATTGCTATATATTAAATTAGAGGAGACTAGAAAGGAGAGAGTACAATTCTAAATTGACTGCCAACTTTTAAATGAGATTTTTTCTCCTGAGACTATGGTGATTGGAACTTGCATTAGTAGCTCATTGAAGCACATATATTTCTTCTGACATATGTCATAGTTAGATCTTTTTATTGATGCCAAAATGCTTTTCTGTTTTAAGGTATCACCGTAGAAGAATCCCCTCTAGAAATTTTTTATATTATAATTATGCATTTTGCAACATTCCAAGTACATATACTGCCACATTTAATGGGTATAATGCCAGTTGGTAATATTCTGTGGGTTTTATCCATTGTTATTTGTTATTTCAGTCTGTACACAAAACTTCAGTTTTGCAAAAATAGAACTCTATTATATGTGGTTTTCTCTCCACTCACTGAATGTTTCATTATTTAGCAGAATAATGAATAATAATCAGTTTTAGTATTTCTGTTGCTATACCAAACTGTACTGCTATGGTAATGCTTGCTTATTGTCCTCCATAGAATCAAGCTGCAAATATTTGACCTTGACTTACAGATTTGGGGGGAATAAACACAAACTACTGCCCGATGAAGAAAATCTTCTATATTATATCAAAGAAGGCTAAGGTCCAAATTTTCAAAAGCTTTTAAATACCTCATTAACATTTTTCTTCTGTTTTCAAGAGCAATAAAACACATCAAAACTCTCTATGTTGTAACATCCTCATTTGTGTTGACATTACCCCAAAGAATTACAAATTAGAAAGATCAAGAACAGACCTTAGGTTGCAAGATTGTAACCTTGAAAATAATTTTACCCAGTACTTTTTCTTTAAACCTAACACTGGAGTTTGAACAAATTCACTTTTTGGTATATCTAGATAATCTTTGCTTTAGTCCAAAGCAAACTGGCTCTCCCTTGTGGGTGCAAGCCAGCTCCAAACAGCAAGTCTTAGGAGTGTGTTGACACAGTGCTGCATCCTCCTTTGCCAACCAGTAAAACTTATTAGTCCTAAATTAATGCTGTAGTAAAAATGTTTCCTCCATCTATGGTTTGAAGTTGGTTTATATCAGTTTATCTTGGAGCAAAAGAGTGAGCACCTAACTGCCTGCAAAATCTTGTGTTGTATCTTTAGCAGATAGCCTTGATTCATATAGGATGGCTTGAAAACAAGATACAAATCAACATGACTAAAAGTGTGGGATTCATTTTGCCTAACTCCAGATATCCATTCTATACTTATCTGCCTTTGAGATATTCTTATAGACTCTTGACATAGACAGTGGTAACAAAAGACATTTCTAGGTTACAAACAATCTCATCCAAAAATAGTCAACCAAAATAGGTTAAATGTACTCTACAGTTGCCATTTTTTCTTCATCAACTATAAAGGGAAGGAAGGAGGATATTCCTCTGAGGAATATCCAGTGAAGCCCACCATCTGCTTGTGAATCCTCAAATTAAGCCCCTACAAGCTGGCCAGCTGAGTTGCTCTCTAGACTCCACAGATAGAATTGACAAGACTTCTTCTGTTTAATATCAGTCTGCTCTCTTAGTGTCCATAAAAACACCTAGTCTAGCCACTTAAATTTACATGCCTTAATCTTGAACTCAGTTGAGTTGTAGGGATTTGACTCAGTTGCCTGGAAATAGGCACCTAGAACCATTTGAGATACACTACCGTATCCCAGAAGTCTGCATGGTACTACCAGGAGACATAAAGGGCCCTCAGTGACCGGTGTCCTGTACCATCAGGTCTCCACCAGGTGGGACAGTCCATAACATTTCAAATGGCAGCAGATGCCTCAGCTTAAGCCATACGCCAGGTGTCAGAATCTGACCTATCCATAGCTGGTGAGAACAACCACTGCAGTGGTTTATATGTCAATATCATGACAGAAACTTTCCAGTGTTGGGAAAGAAGGAGTGAAAGACCAAAATCTAAACTGAAAGAGAATTGCCAATCTATTGCAGAGTCACCTCAGATGATTCATTCTGGAAGGGAGATTTGGGTAGTTCCAGCTGGCCTGGCATTGCTGGGAGAAGTTTCTGTGGAGGGATGGCTCAATGTTCTAGTTTAAGGGTAGCCATCCAGGAAAGAAAACATTCATAATAAATAAATGGAAAAGCAAGGACACAGTGGAACAAGCCAAGACAATTTGCAAGTCATGGTTCACGCCCTAGCAGTCATAGGGTTTAAGAAATATCATTATAGTTGGGCCGGTCTTACGTATGGGTGTTCTTTGTTTTTAATGTCTTTAACGGACCCAGGTTGTTCACCATTTATTTCTCAAATGTCAAATTAGAAAAGTGTATCTTAAATGAAACCATGTCTAATAGCATGCCTCCAGCATGTGACAATTTGGGAAAAATGCACCCAAGTGTTCCCTAAAAAAATCAAAACAACAAGATTAACCTGTATTTCACACATCTAATTTCCTTTGCAGTATCTTCAATGGCTGTTCCCACAAGGGCAAGTCACGGACAGGCAGAAGGGGTCTTTCCAAGCTGTCTCCTCCTAGTGTGCACACAACTGATTTGGCTGAAGAGCTGTGTATTTTCCAGTGTCAAACCAGGACAGCCTGCACTGCTGTCAGCCATGCTGCCTCTCAGGAAAGGGAATCAAGAGCTGCTGCTGCCAGAGAGCTGCTGACTCCATTTGCACGGGGCTTTCACTGCCTTTATCCTTGCAGAGCCTGTATTAATTTCTGCTGGGGAACTATAGCCTGATGTAAAAGTCTCCATTCAGATGAGCAGATTTGACAGATTTGTCTACTTATTAATAGATTAAGTTCTGCAGAATTTAAGATGTAAATTTATTCTTGGCCTGTTTTCCTTTTTGCACTTTCGGTCTTATTTTCTCCCCTGCACTTTTTCCCTAGCTGTTTACATTTCCTCATCTCCTCTGATTCATATCAATAACGTTAAGAATTGTAAGCTTTTAATCTCCCATAATCCTCTAGATTACCTTTAAACTGAGGAAAGCTGGCAATGAATTTGGGAGCACATGCCCTTTCCTCTCACCTTTGTCCTTGTGGATGAGTTATTAATGGCACCCCAAAGGAAAGAGCCAGACATGCTTCTCTTCAGCAGGCGCAGCAGGAAGTGGACAAGCTATGACAGCAGAAAGAATAAAATCCTGGCATAGGGAAGGGTGAAACACCAACAAACCAACAGAATGTCCACAGTTTCTAGATGCTACTGGCAGCCATTTTGCAGCAAAAGCAGGTCACCACAGGGGACATTTTGTGGGGGGACCAATGGACACCCCAGTGGCCATCTTGTCCTGGTTGAGTGGAGGAAAACGAGTACTGCTAGAGGTGGAAGGTGGCTCTGTTCTTGGTGTCACCAGAGTTTCTTTTCCTCTGTGGCCAAGCACTGCAAATATTTCTGTTTTGTCTAAATTTGGTCATCTTTTGAGGTATGGTGAGAGTGCCAAATACCTGAGAGGTACAGGAATGTACTGCAGACTGGTGAGTGGCATGGGCTGCTGCTGTCCTCCAGAGGTGCCCATGGGTGCCAAGCTGCCTGTGTCCCCAAGCTGGATCCTCCGTCCTTTTCTGTCACTGCCTCTGTGCCTGCTACAAGCATCTGGCAATCTCATCCCTGCTAGGGAAGGGCTAACAGGGGTTGCAGGCTGCTCTTTGGAACCATCAGGGTTTTATTGGACTTGTTTCCTACACATCCACTGGCACTGAGCTGACAAATGCTTCTATTTGAGCTGGAAACTTTAGCAGCCCACTCGACTGAGCACTGAGCTCCCTGATGTCCCAAGCCTTTTCCTCTGTCCCTGCTGCCTCTTTGACTTTCATTGCCTTTTTGGCTAGGAGAGTTGCTTTGCCTGATGGGCTTCCTGAGTCCTCTGGATACCCCAAAACTGCACCATGGGCAAAGCAGCCATGCCAGCAACACTCTCAGCTCACGGCTGCAGCAGCAGGGGAGGGTGTCTCATGGGGGCTGGAGCACTATCAGGTGTGACTGTGGGAGAGACACAGAAGGTCTCCTGCTGCCCTGCTCTGTTGGCTGAGCTCTGCCTTTTTCTCTCAGTTTGACAGGTACCTCTGGACTGATCAGGATGGATCTGTGCTGGACTTGCAGGTCAGAGTCTGAGCCAGTTTATTTGGTTTTGCTGTTTCATGGATCAGAAGGCCATAGGAAGTCATTATGGACACACAGCCTTACCTCCTAAGTAGCACTGACTGGAGCACTTCTGACTCTCCTCATTCACTTTTAAATGAGCTGGAGCGTATATTTTTCAGGAAATAGTAAAACACACAAACTCAGTTCAAAAACTAATTACTGCTAGGAAGTGATGGAAAACTGCTGATGCTGAGAGGCCTGGACAGGATGCTGACAGGGCAACACTGGGATGCTGGATCCACCTGAGTGGGTGCAGTCCTGGTAGCCAGGAGGAGCCATCCTGAGCCCTGAAGCAAGTTTAGGCCCTATGGTATGGTCGAGAAGATGGGTTTGGTTTATTGCCCAGATTTAGGATCAGTAAAAGTACTGAGATGGATTCATCTAGTAGCAGTATTGTGAATTATGTCAGGGAAGAGATGCTACTAAGTACCTTTTCAAGTGCAGCAAGAAATCTGGTCAAATGAAAAATTTTGCTTTTAATTGGGAAGTAAAACATCAAGAGACAAAATTGGTATAAATATGGTTGGGCCTCTGAAAAAAATTGTAATACAGTTACATATCCTAAACGAAACTCTTAAGGAAGAGGAAACTTCAGCACCAGTATTCTCCTAAAGACTGCTTATGCCTAGCTTTTTTTTTTCTTTTTTTTTTTTTCTTTTTTTCCCCTCCAGTGACTCAGATGTGGCCTTCCATGTAATAGCCATCTTTAGCCAACAAAGACAATAGTACCTGATTGAGTAAGCGTGTTATCGTAATTCAGAAATACAAGGTTTTCCTGTTTCCCTTCCTGGTTAGGTGCATGTTGCTACTGACTTCTTTTAGAAGTACTGACTGTTGTGAGGGCTTTAGAAACAAATAAATCTCTTGCCACAAAACAGTCTCAAAACACTTAGAGATGTGCTTATTGTCCACTATCGTCATATGGCATCAGCTATATATAAATTTGGCTCTTTGTATTTTTGTCAGAGAGGTGAAAATGTCAGATTTACTTATGTGGATTGCTCCTTGAGATGTATTTTTACATCAAGTTCTGCAATCATTCTTTGACTGTTTTCTGAGGCTGAGATCCACCAGCTGGTTACAGGACACTGAGCCAGCCAAGCTCAGTGCCTGTTGTAGGACTTGAACCCTCCAGATAACCAAGGGGCTGAAGCTGAAGATCACAGCTTCTCTGACCAAGTGCAGTTTCCATGGTATTAGCAGCACCTTAATATATAAACTACCACCCTAGTATGCAGCTAAAATAATTTTCAAAATACTTTTTCCCACTTCCAAGACGTTTCCTGCAGATTGGTGAAAAACTACATCCATGTGTAAGGAAGAAGAAAATACGTAACTAAAGCCTGCTGTAATTCTGCAAGTTAAGGTGGTTCCCTGTACTACTTATTTTGTAAGTCCTAAGGGTCACCCAAGCTACTTCTCAAAGTTTAATTTGCCATCCAGAGTTCTTAAATAAAGCAAATGTTTCCTAATAACCTGAGTATTTTAGCTTCAGTGTTCTTTCCTGGCCAAATAATGAAGTCATGGAAGCTTTGTCCTTAGTGGACAGATTTTTTTATGCCTCATTTATGCTTTGAGGTAAATCAACCTAAAATGGAGCATGGGTGTTCTGACTGTCCTTCCTTCACTTGTTTGTAATTGCTGTTTAGCTCTTTTGAGAGGTTGATGTATATTTTCCAAATTGTGGGAAGAGGGGTTGAAATGTTCACTGTTTATCTAATACATCAGATCATGTATTTGCTGTTAACTAGGGATATTTACCTGTGTATGCGCTCATGTAAACAAATAGCACTTTTTAAAATCTTCCTCCACCATTTTTTGGTCAAATACTTAAAAGCAATATATGTTGATTTTTTTTTTCTCCATATTTCTTACCTTTATGTTTTTCATTCTGTGTTCTGTAAAAATGTTACCTTTTTGAAAAATTGCATTGGAAAGAAATGTAACCTTCTCTCTCAGTACTCAAAACCTTCATTTTCCCCATCAAACCATGGCACCATTATTTTCTTCTACCTGCTAGAAAAAGTGGGGAGATAAAGTTAAACCGTTCAATTTTGAAAATGCTTCAGGTTTTGAAATCCCCTAACAATATTTCCAATAATAATCCTAATTTTCTTCCTGCAACTTTGCTATTTAAACATGGTCACAACAATTTTTTTTCAGACTTTTTTTTGACAGAACTCAAACTATTGTCATAAAAATACATTTCTGCATTTTCTGATTGAGTAGTGATAAATCCAATATACTGGATATATATTGGATATATATGTATATATAGTTGTTTCTTTTCAATCATTGTGTCTACATTAGCTCACATGTGTTCTTATCCTAGAAAAAATAAAGTGCAGTTCAGGAATTCAAGTCTTCATCTACCAGAGGAAGGAATTTGCTTTCTGGTGACTGGAAAAGTTACAGCAGTTCATGGTTCTCAGTTTTACTTTATAATACTGAACAAAATCCAAATCAACCAAAGCAAAAGGAAGTTTTAATTCTTTCATGAGCCTTTTAACCTTAACAAAGTGGAAACAATGAAAGGATAAATTTAAGTACCATTTTCAGGCTGACAAAGAAATTTCTTTTCCATGAAATATTGAGAAATCTCCTTCAGAAAGTGGGAATCCCATAACAGAAGGGGATCCCTATGTCTCAGGGGATCAAAAAGATGCCTTGGACACCAGAAGGGAATTTCTTAAGGAAGGTACTCTGGGCTTGGAAAGAGGCGAGGGAAAGACCAAAACTGAGTCCAGCTCACAGCTACTTTGGGGGACTTTCTCCTCACAGAGAAATGACTCAAGGGGAAAAACACTATACCTCCACCTCATACTCTGGCTCCTAATTATTACTTCTTTTCAGCAAAACTTTTTGACATTTTAAAAGCAAATTTGACAATAAGACAGGACAATAAAAACGGTATTCATTTACTCTAAAGAAACAAATATATAATATTGCTTGGCCTACTCTATTTTCATGGTTTGTGATTCTCTTATTTTCTCCCATCCTCCTGACAATTTGGAGGAACCTGCTTTTATATCATTTGAAGTTATTTGTTTCCTTACCTGCCAACATTAAAGTTCAAAAACTCACCGTAGTCCTTAGTCTTGCAAATGAACAGACATAGCCTGACTGTAAAGTGGTGGTGTTCTCACTGTCAGCTGGACTGTCCTATGGTGCAGCAACTTTGTTCATGGACAGACACAGAAAACAGATATGGCTTTGTAAACAGAATGTAAAGGTTTAGTTCATTTGTCAACTGAACTGGGCATGATTAAAGCATCTGGATAAGAAAGAATTTGGAGTGCAAAAACTAAGAAAAGAGGAAATGGATTCTACAGGCTCCAAATCCACAAGGTTCATACTGCCTAACTCAAAGGTCTTACTTAAAAACTGTAAAATGGGAGAGGTCATCTGCAGGGAAAGGAAGCTTTTTTTTCTGTGAAAAATGAAACGAAACAAAACAAAACAAAACCAAAACTCAGCTGTGGTTCATTAATTACATGTGCAGGGTACGCAATGCAGAGAATAAATGTATCCTGTCATACCTGAAACAGAAAGACGGAGGAGGTTGTGTGGGGTAGTATAGACAAAGTGATACCTAGGGCATGACATGAAAGCAAAAGGCAAATAAAGTGAAAGACCGGAATAAGAAAAAATAGTGACACAGAATCACAGCACAGTCTTAACAAGCCAATGTCAGGACACAAAATCATGGATGTTTTCAAGCTGTCTGCAATTTCCTTCAATAAATTGGCTTCAAAGGTTTGATAGCATTTCCCACAGGAATGTGGGCAGCCCTATTAAGATATATCGTACTGGCTAGCCACAGGTTCCAAGTCTCACTATAATGTGGTTTTCAGTTCAGAGTAAAGGATTTCTTCTGCTAGAAATTATCATTAATAACAAGATGCCCGTCAGTTGACCTTTCTCAGCAAAAAATATCACCAGTAAAATCTTTCTAAAAATCTGAAATGTGTCTCAAATATATCATTTGGATCCTTCATTTGGGGCCAAAATCTCATCTTCAGCTACATATTCATAATACTCATTAGCATCAGCAGGAGCTTAGCTCAAATCCAAGGACAAAATTTGTCCTCTATTCCTCAAAAGTTTCTGAAGCTGTAAGCAGAAGTTTATTTTTTTATAGATCACAGAATCATAGAAATGTTGGCTGAAAATGACCCCTGGAAGTGTCTAGTCCAGCTTTTTACCCAGTGCAGAAATGCTGCCAACACTGGATCAGATCATACATCAGCTTTGTCTAAGTAAGTCTGGAAAATCTCCAAAGATGGAGACTCCTTATGGTCTCTGAACAAACTCTTCCAGTGTTGTACTGCCTTTGTAGTGAAGAAAAGTTTTTTTTTTTTCCTCTTGTGATTAGTAATAACTATGGGGAAACAGGATGTAAAATATCTGGCCTTAAACAGTTGATACATTTGGTTCCTGACTCAACAAAACAAATTAGCATTGACTTAACCTTAAGCAGATGCTTGTGCATATTGAAATGGATGAAAATTACATAATAGAATTTCAAGTAAGTATTTTGACATCCAGGACAGTTGGCTGAAACTTAGTAGAGTAAAGAAAGAGCTTAAAATTTAAGTACGTATTTACATAGTATGGCAGAGTAATTTTCCTTTGTTAGGAATATGAACAAGCATTTATTTGGGAAACAATAACCTTTAACTGAGCTGGACTGTTGATGCAATGAATGCCTATGAAAATACAAGACAAAGTTCTTAAAAATATGCACTATAAAGCATTTGAAAGGCTTGATTTGTAGTTTTAGCATAGACCTCAACAGTGGAACTCTTTGAGATAAAAGATTTGAATTTAGGTGTCAACATGCAAGTGTTTATAAGTGTGTTAGGAACAAGAACTGCCTGAGTATAGATGCTTTGTGTGAATTCTGGTGCCCTAGGTTATCCAAGGCATCTTCACAGGGCTGCATATTGCTCAGCTCTAGGAAAGATCTAGAGATCTGCCTCTTAGAGAGGCTGCTGGTGGCCAGATACTGTTCCCTTAGACACCTCAAATGGTGGTGGACATCTATGCTGGCATCTGAGGCAGAGCACCTCTATCTACTTAATATACTAGAAGGAACCTATAGAGTGATTCAGCTCTGTCTAAAGTAAAGATCAGGTGTACACACATAGGTACCTACAGGTACAACAGCTGTCTTGACTCCAGCTGTAGTCGACGGAGCTTTTGGGGATCAAATTCAGTTGCAGGCACATAGATGCGGAGTGCATTTCAGAATGCCCAGGGAACACCTGAGCTCTCTGCATGGGGTTGGAAGACATGGTAAAAGATTTATAGGATACTCATATCCTTCTGAACTGGCAGATAGAGACCAGGTGGAATATCCAAGAGCATCTAATACAAGCAGAAACCTGCTGATTTTGGCATGGTGTGAGAAATGAGGAGAAAGATGTGGGTGTTAGACAGACGTGCTGAAATCCTGTCAGCAGCCAGTTCTTGTTGCTATCTCTGTATCATAGAAACAGTTGACAGCACATATTGACACTTCACAGTATAAAAATTCTCACAGTGTCATTGTTGCCCAACAGTTTGAAGTGTTGACACACTAAATGATATATCTCGAAAAGAAAGAGAGAGAAAAAAAAAATGTTGTGAAGGAAGGGGAAGACAAAATGTGTAAAGGAGGGAGAATTGTTGGTCACAGTCCCCAACAGATAGGGGAGTGGAAAGTACTTAGAGCAGAATGAACTGTGTGCTGTGAAGGCGGCTCTCTAAGCCTCACGGCTCTGGTGGTCAGCAGAATGGATGATACATGAGGACTCTGAGGAAAAGACATATAGCAAATGGCAGGGATAAAGTTTGGAGGACAGGGGTCTGCACTCTCTATATCTCAAATAATAAGCAGCACCAGGGCCTGTTCACTGCTCCCAGAGCCAGCTGGCACATTTTGGCCACAGCCTTGCTTTTAAAAACTGTCCACCTCCAAACAAGGACAAACGTTTCCAATACTCTTACTGGGAAGATTTCTGAAGAGGGATAATGCTTGTGTCTAGGCACGGCTGGAGCAGTGCTAGTTGACCAGTAACAACACCAAGAGGGACTTGGTGTTTTAACAACAGCTATGTGCCAGGGCTGAGACCTGTGTCCCAATCTGATTCAGTAAATGATGTTCACAGTATCCATTCCCAACAGCCTTTCCCAATAGCTTTGTCTTGGGTGCGAGGCGAATCTATCTACACAGGTATAAGCTACTCATTGCTAGTTGTTCTTGGGGCTACAGAACAATCCTTGTCCCACTTTATTTGCTACTGCAACACTCTGCCCAAAATGTGCAGGAGGAGAGGAAAGAAGACTGTGATAAAGAGAAAATTTGGGGATAAAAAATCCCCTGGTCCCTGGGAAAATGTTGGAAAACAGCATGAGGGACAACAATTCCATAATTTCTGGGAGGATGGGAAGGCAGATAGTCTCNCCTGAACAGAGTGGAAGTCTGCTGCATTTAAAAATGGGAACAATAAATACCCTTAAGACCTACTTGTAACCTTCAAAGAGAAAATACCATATTATCTATTAGAACTTTCATGTTTTCATACAAAGTAGGTAAAAAGTTAAATGGTCTGGACCCTCCGTCTTTGTTTACAGTAAAAGTGATCTGTGCAGAGCTTGGTGGAGAAATTGTATTTTAAAGATTTTAATGTATTAAAAAAATATATTATTTTTTCTTTTATTCAAAACAAAGCTCCAGAATCTGAAAAATGTGATTCCATTAGATTGTCTCAGATCTTTGGACCCAAGAAGATAAATTGTTATCCAAGATTGGAGTCAATCNTGAAGGAAGGGGAAGACAAAATGTGTAAAGGAGGGAGAATTGTTGGTCACAGTCCCCAACAGATAGGGGAGTGGAAAGTACTTAGAGCAGAATGAACTGTGTGCCGTGAAGGCGGCTCTCTAAGCCTCACGGCTCTGGTGGTCAGCAGAATGGATGATACACGAGGACTCTGAGGAAAAGACATATAGCAAATGGCAGGGATAAAGTTTGGAGGACAGGGGTCTGCACTCTCTATATCTCAAATAATAAGCAGCACCAGGGCCTGTTCACTGCTCCCAGAGCCAGCTGGCACATTTTGGCCACAGCCTTGCTTTTAAAAACTGTCCACCTCCAAACAAGGACAAACGTTTCCAATACTCTTACTGGGAAGATTTCTGAAGAGGGATAATGCTTGTGTCTAGGCACGGCTGGAGCAGTGCTAGTTGACCAGTAACAACACCAAGAGGGACTTGGTGTTTTAACAACAGCTATGTGCCAGGGCTGAGACCTGTGTCCCAATCTGATTCAGTAAATGATGTTCACAGTATCCATTCCCAACAGCCTTTCCCAATAGCTTTGTCTTGGGTGCGAGGCGAATCTATCTACACAGGTATAAGCTACTCATTGCTAGCTGTTCTTGGGGCTACAGAACAATCCTTGTCCCACTTTATTTGCTACTGCAACACTCTGCCCAAAATGTGCAGGAGGAGAGGAAAGAAGACTGTGATAAAGAGAAAATTTGGGGATAAAAAATCCCCTGGTCCCTGGGAAAATGTTGGAAAACAGCATGAGGGACAACAATTCCATAATTTCTGGGAGGATGGGAAGGCAGATAGTCTCAATACTGCAGGAAGTGCCTTCCTAACAAGGGAATGTGGAAACACAGGAACCTTTATGTAAAACATCTGGGTGTGATTCTCAGAACATTCCTACTCCTTTGTGCTTGAACCACAGCATTAATTCTTGGCTGAAGCACTAGACAGTTTTTATGTCTTTGCAGGACTCTTTCAAGAGCCCTGAACAGAGTGGAAGTCTGCTGCATTTAAAAATGGGAACAATAAATACCCTTAAGACCTACTTGTAACCTTCAAAGAGAAAATACCATATTATCTATTAGAACTTTCATGTTTTCATACAAAGTAGGTAAAAAGTTAAATGGTCTGGACCCTCCGTCTTTGTTTACAGTAAAAGTGATCTGTGCAGAGCTTGGTGGAGAAATTGTATTTTAAAGATTTTAATGTATTAAAAAAATATATTATTTTTTCTGTTATTCAAAACAAAGCTCCAGAATCTGAAAAATGTGATTCCATTAGATTGTCTCAGATCTTTGGACCCAAGAAGATAAATTGTTATCCAAGATTGGAGTCAATCTATCAGTGAGTTGAGCCTGAAAGTTTGAGCTGTGACAGTACTGGAGAAATGACTTGGCAGGAAGCCAAACAAGTTTTCATCAAAGCGTCACCAGATTTCCAGAGCAATGCTGTCTGAGCTGAACAGTCCCTACAAAATGGTTTTATTGTGCTCAAATGACAAATGAAGAATGATTTTATTTGAGTATTTCTGAGTAGCTCTGCTTCTGAATAGTAGATCTACTCATGTACTTTCCAGGTCCATCGTTTCACTCCTGCCATTTCCTGGACAGAAACAGCAAAGTTTCCACCACTTTATTTTACTTCTCCCTGCCTTCCCAAATTCTTTTACCTCAGATCATTTTCTGGATGAATCATTAACGTCTTTACGTATCCACAAATCTAGTCATCTGAATTCTTCAGTTGTCTAGGAAGAATCCATAGTGAAATCTAAGTTTCTTTAAGCAAATTCAAGGACATATGCCTTGTCAGCATACAGAAGTCATCTGTTTTGTTCCAGGTATGGAATACAGTTCTTGGTCCTCTGCTCGATGTTTTGTTTGTTATCCTCAGAAGTAAGAACAAGAGCATGAGGGAATCTTCCATAAGCAGGGATGTTACTAATACATGACTTCATCAACTAAAAATGTATCCCAAATATTTCAATAGTGCATTGGTTATTGAGTTGGAGTACTTTGTTATTCATCTTGGAGTTATGGTTAGTGGTACCAACTGCATTCAAAGATGCCATTGTGAACACAGAACAATGCTATTATAAAGCTCCAGTCTGAGGAAGTATAAAGCCCAAGACAGCATTTTGTAAAAGTATATTTTGTAAAAGTAAGGCCAAGTTTTCTTTTCCTGCCTTAAGTGACCTGGGTACATAAAATACATTTTGGAAAACCATAGATTGTGGGTGGTCTGACTTTTTCTCAAGCTGGCTTTGCAGTTTCTTGTGTTCATGCAGACTCAAAAAAAGTTTTAAGCACCTGGAAACTCCCATTCTCACCTCTGTTCTCACTAATAAATAATGCCTGGAATAATGATTTAAAAAAAAAATAAAATCGGTGCATTTTATCTTTTATCTAGTTCAGAATTACTGTGTCCACACAATATGCCATATTTTCCTCTGGAGATGTGCTTTAGTTCTTGTACACTTGTTATCCTCTTGTGTGCTGATTTTTCTGTTAGATTGCAAACCAGCAGTGAAACTGTAGTTTTCCCAGTCTCAGTCAAAGGGCTGCTTACTGGTTATCATGCAATAACAGTGTTTCTGGGAGGCACAATCCTGGCAAGGAGCATTACCAAAAGGAGAAAGTGGATGGCACCCTGATTACTGCTGCTACAAAGCATGTAATAGTTGGAGGGATTACTAGACTAACGAACAACTTGAAACTCAGGTGCTTAGACTTGATTCAATAAACTGAAGAAGGAATAGTTCAATTTGAGATCAAAGCGTTTTATTAATGTAAAAAGGCAGGCCCAGATGGAGTGGTTCAGAACCTCTCATTTCCCAGAACTTTCAGTTTGATGGAAATGACAGTATTGTGCCTGAATCAGAATATCAAAATGAGATGTGGGGAGGGATTTGGGCACAATCAAATTTCCAAGTATCTCAACTAATGTATACTCATGAAGCTCACTTTTCTGCACTGCAGTATTCTCTTATGAAGACCAGTAATATTTCCTCTTTGGCAGTTTTTTCCAGGCCTTTATGTATCACAAATGTTTGCTACATTTCTGCAGCAAGACTAAAGCACTGCAAGCATTTCATGTTTACATGAGAACTTATTGCTGAAGTGAGCATCCTGTAGTTGTAGAAACCGTAGCCCAAGCAATGAATTCGCACCCTATCATATACAATGAGTGAGGAGTCGACATTGCTTTCCCTGTGTGCTCAGCACTCCCTGGATCAAACACAGATCAAGCCCCCACACTCCCATATTGCTTCACTGACTTCAGAGGGCCTTGGAGCAGGCCTTGGAAAAATGCTCTGATTTCACTAATTGTCTCAAATGTGCATTGGTAACACATTTATATTNTTTTTTTTTTTTTTTTTTTTTTTTTTTTTTTTTTTTTTTTTTTTTGAACCTTGAAGAATAGCTAAGTAGATCAGAACACTAATTCCTTTGAGCTAAGAAAATGTGTTATTTTATCCTGTGTTTTCTAATTTTAGCTCCATGTGGCCTATATAAACTCTTTGCTTGTTTTTTTTTTTTTTTTTAATAGTCAAGAAGGTCAGAAATAACTGTAGCCAATAAACAAAGAAGCAAACAATAACACTCTTAATAGTTAGATTAATGCTAGTGCTTGAAAGCTCAATGGTTCTGGGAAAATTAATTTTCCTGAAAACATTAATTATTTTCTTTCCTAGGTCCAATACAGGCTGAGTAAGTGCTATGCTAAACCACCTTGAAGGTTACAGAGGTTGGTGTAGCTCTCTGGTAAGTGTCTGGGTCTATGTCAGTAGCGGCTGTTACTGTTGCAGTTCCTGAGAAGATCTTCACAGTCCTTTGGATATTGCTAGTCTCTTGTGCTCCCCATGGATTCACTCCTCCAAGAAAGGGTGGATTTCTCTCATCTGAAGTTGGATGACTACCACATAGCTGCCTACATCTGAGCAGCGTTCCTTTGGCACTCCTTACAGTTACGAAGGAGGAGTGGGTGCTTTTGGCATGACTTTCATCTGACCTACCTTATTAAGAGCTAAATCACCAACAAGTGCATTGCCCAGATCTCCCCTGTCTGCAAAGAGGGTCAATGGTGACTACTTCAGACACAGATATCTACATTTAGCCAAGTGAATTTTGCCACTGTATAGGACCAGAAGTGTGGTCAATACAGTGCTCACAGGCTGTACAGAGTCAGGACGTGTTGCCAGTTCATGAATTCTGCTGAGAGTACAGAAGTGCAACTTTGGAGTATTATAACTCCATGATATGTAGATCTGATCTGGCCAGTCTGCACAGTCCTGCACCAGGTGTGAACTTACTGGTTCAGAAACTGCTGATCTGAACACCTCCTTGCTGTTCACCAGGTTGCCCAGTGTCTATTTTAGCAGGATGAGCACACTGTTGGGAACATTCGTGCTCTGTGCAAGCACTCTCCTATTTTACCAGTACAGTCAGTTTTCATGACTTTACGACATAATTTCTGGTGTTTACTGTTTTTCCTTTATTTTTTTCTAAAGGTCACAGTTCTTTAAGGCCCTGCTGCATAAATGACTGAACTTCTATTTTGAGAGAAATTACTGTATTCTGACTTTAAGAAATATTTAAAAAGTCAGTTCCACAGAAACAGTAAAAAAAAAAAAAAAGATATTTCAAATAATAAACACTAACGATTATTATTTTTAGGAGGAGCTAGATTATGATACTATTTCTCCCTCAGCAGTCATGGTTTTGACAATGTTTTGTTGTTCTTTTGATCTTTTTTTCCTCTAGCAATTACAAGAGAAAGAAAAAAATACCACTTGCTTCCTTCTACAGCTGACCACAAATCCTGGTGTAGCATTCCTTTCCAAGGTTAAATTCAACAGTTCTTCTCTCTGCGATTTTCCTTGCGTGTAGCCAAGGATGTGGTTTCCCAGAGGTGGACCTGGCTGGGCTGCACTGCTCTTCTCCATGGTGTTTGCCTTATTCAGCCCCCCTTCCCTGCCATACTCTGATGGTCCCTAGAGATGTTTCTGGCAGCTGCAGGAGGTTTGATGCCCTGCGCTGTGTGGGGAAAAAAATGAAAACAAAAAGACCATCTGCTTTCTGAAGCTGTGGTCACTTAAACTATGGTAAGCACCCACCTCTCCTGGCTAATCCCGAATGAAAGCATGGGAGCTGGAGTGGGTGGGGGATGCTGCTCTTCCCAGAGTTAGGCACTGAATGTCTGATCAGATACCCAGACATATGCTAATTATTTCCTGCAAATCATATCTTACAAGAATCTTTACTCAGAACCAGAACCACTGATACTACTTTTAACCCTTTCTATCAAGGCAAGTAATGGAGGTGATTACTTAGCAGCTGCTCTGTTCACTCTCCATTCAGACTTTGATTGTAACTAACCAAGTTTGCCCTGTCAAAATACATTTGAGCACAGAAATAGCTGCTGCCAATCTTTTCCTGGCAGCATCTGAACCTCACCATTCCTATGCTGGGGAGCTCTGTCATAGCAGATTCTGACCAAAGGGAGCTCCAGTTAGCAGAAGAACTTTGATGTTTTCTTTTTTTTCTTCCACTTTCAATGGTATTATTCTTTTTTTTTTTTTTACCTTGCTTCCTTGCTTGCTTGATTTCCTTTCTTCCTTTCTTTCTTTCTCCGACTTAGATAAATCTGTGATACACATTGATGAATTTAATATATCTCATAATACACGAACTTGACTGTTTTAAACAAGCAGCTTGATAATTCGTAATTTCACCCAGGTATCATGTTTCTTCCTGCTGTCAAGTCCCAGATTTAAAGAATTCTAAAACTGCTGGAAAGTACCAAGGCTTCAATCCATGTGATGCCCTTTGAAATGTTAATTTGAAGGGGACAAAAACCTCTTAATTAGAAAGAGTTCCATGCCCTCTGGGTATGATCCCCTAATTTAAGTTTGCTCTGATGACATTGATCTGCATATTTTGTGACTGGATCTGATGCTGCAAGGTTTGGGATGGGGTGGAGTTTCTGATGAACAGGGCAGAACTGAAATTATCTCCTTGCTCCATTTGCAATTTAAATAAATCTCAACAGAATTAATTGCTTGTGGTACAAATACTTTGCTTCTAAGTCATAACTGAATTCATCAAGGCTGATTCTCTTCTCTGTTGCACACTTTCTCCAGTAAGTGAGTCTCTATCCAGAAAATTTATTTGCAAAACTCCCAATTTGTACCAATGCAAGTGAGAAAAATAGGCCTTTTATTTAATATTCTTTTAACTCTCGTCTTTGGAAACTTTGAAAATTTTCTTCACACATTTTAGTGTTACCTCACGTGCAACATTGAATGCTATGAGGGGCTTGGAGGGTTCCCACTGCAGCCCTTCTAAGTGATAGTTTAGCAGAGAGAGAAAATATAGGGTAACCAAATGTCCCATTAGGGACTAGTCCAGGTCGGCATCTTCAACAAACAGTTTAATCTCATTGTTAAAAGAAATAGTGGTCATGTTGTGGTATGAATAATTAATAGGTGCTTTAGTGCACATCAGAGAATATTAACTGGAAGAATATTAATGGAAGGAGAACTGGGTTGTCAGAATTATGAGCCAACTGGAAGCAAAACTAACTCTGCAAAGACAAAAGATCTATAGCTTTTTACAGGAATAACTGTGTCCCAACAAATAATTACTTTTTTTGTTTGTTCTTTTTTTTTTTTTTTTTTTTTTTTAAATAGGCACTTAATATTTTTTNGCACTGAATTTTCTTACGTCTTCATGATCTCTAGCAATCGCCCTTCTTGCCAGCCTGCCTGGCTTGCTCTAGGCTGCTGTCAGAGAGAAAGGTTCCTCTTCCATCTGAAGCCATGCTAGCTGGAGAGGTGATCACCCTTATCCCAGCCCCTTTGCAGCTGCAAAGTTACTTCACCTTCCTAACTGACAGCTCAACAGCTTGTGATCATGCTTGCTAGCCTGATTCAGACAAAATAAACCAGGTTAGCTGACATAGTTTGGGTCTTATTGATAGAAACAGGACACATGCTGGCTGCTGAACAGGAACTGATAATTGGCAGGAAAATGACAGGACTGAATGTCTGAGGATGGGCTGGAGTTGGTGACTTCAGCCAGGGCAGTGGTGAGGAGCAATGAGCAGGCTGTTGTTTGCTTCTCAAATTGCCATTTGGATCACATTTTAAACTGCAGTTGGGAGGGAACATTGTAGGTAACCCTTTACAGACTCCTTTTGCTGTCCAGTCCCTCCTCTACTTCTCTCAGCTCCCCTGTGTACCTCAACATGTGCCTACAACTGTTAATGTCAGGAATTTCTCCTCTGAGGCTCCAGTCTTTTGCAAGAGCCTTCCTCTGGCTCTGCCTCATTGACTTACACTTGCTCATCAAATATCCACTGAGAACAAGTATCTGTTCTCCCTTGTCTAAAACACCTAATTGTTTCCTTCCTCTCAACGATGATTTATCTCTGTAACTCTGTTTGGCCTTTTGAGATGCAGTTCTTAAGTATGCTACATAACGTGAAGCTTTGTAGTAGGTTTGCAGTTGGAAGAAGCAAATGGATGGTAAAAAGCTTAAATTTTTGTTTCTGCAGAATTCCAGATGCATTTCTTTGGAGCAAGCACACACTTTTTCACCCTGTAGAAAGCGTCAAAGAAGAGAACATAAAATGGAGATGTTTTCTGTGTATGCAGTTGTGTTTGCACACCACTTGTTTGCACTTCCAGTTGAGTTTTGTGAGAGTTTCTACAACAGACAGAAGAGCAGAGAGAAGAAGCCTATATTGGACTGAGCTTTCTACCATTCTTCATCCAAATGGCAAATGGACAAACCTTTCCAAATTACAGCCACAACTAGGAATGGCAAACAGCGTGAGGAACATATCTGTGCTAGATACTATTTGTGTGCACAAACGAGTTAACATAACTTGTGCTCCCACAACCATTTCCCAGCAGGGGCAGTAACTCAACATATTTTTGGTTTGGCCAAGGGACCAACGTAATTGCTGACTTAATTGCTTTGTGTACTTAACGAAAGTTAAGTTACCATTACCATTGTGTTTTACTCATAGCTTCATTTACCCCTCCACATCCCTGGTGCATGCTCAGGCCATCTAAAGATATCAGAGCAAGCCCAAATTTTCTTTTGGAACATTCCCTGAGGGTTATCTCAGATCCATATCTGCAAAGTTTGCAGCTTTGCAGCTGCAGGTGGACTTGAGGTGAGTTCTGACATTGACTGTGGGCTGTTGTCCAGCCATTAAATGCGCTGTAGACACATTGTGTGAGTTTCATCTCACCAGATATAGACACCTACATTTTTGTCTGAGATGATCAGTCTGGGCTTCCTTTGTATTGAGACATTTTTAAAGCAACATCCATACTATTCTAAAGTAAAACAAGCCAGATTAATTGTTTCTTAAAACTGTTTTTCGTATTTCTTTGTTTTCACTATAAGAAGGGGTCATGTTGACTGACTCCAATTTGCATGTCCACCCTGTAGATCTTTAGCATTATGCGTCCTACGCATAGTACTTTTTAGTGAAACAAGTACACAGCCTACTTTGTCGCACTGTCTTACTTTTGAGAGAAAACATTACAGGGAATACAAAGAAATACAAGGAAGAGAGGGGAACATCTGTTCTAAGGAGCTATTAAAATGAAAGCTGAGAAGTGTCTAGGAGATTCATGGACTGGACATCCTGAACTAAATACAAAAGCAGTTACATCTTCACTGCAAAAGCTTTTTTACCTAGCACAGTAAGAGTAGTATTTGCCTGAGTCACACATGGGATGCATTCTGGACTGTGAATTCTGGCTCATGGCATTCATTTCTGAGTGATAATGAGGAAAAGCAGATGCAAAGAGATTTCATAAAAAGAGGCTAGAAGCCTGTGTGGCCTGACTCATATTTTAATACAGGGCATGCATGCTATTGTAGAACTCCTGATTAATTACATGTTTGTGTCTAACTAGTAACAAAACAATCTAACTAGTAACAAAAGCTTCATGCTGGGATGAAAAATAGGGTGAACAATCTCATCAGTAAAGTTGTGGACAAATTTAGCATGTACAGTTAAAGTCAGATCTGCAATCCATTGAGTTCAGTGAAAAAAAAACTCTCAAAGAGTTGAGCAGGCCCCTAATTTTGTCACCCTCTGCTTAATTATGTCCTGATAGTACTATAATGCTTAGAAATCTCTTCAGCGTCCAGATGAGTCCGCTCATATTGGATTGTGCTTTTTTATAACTTTCTCCAACGCAATTCTGAATCAGGGCATAAAAACTGCAGCCACAGATTCTCCTGGAGGATTTGACAGAACACTGCAGAAGAGTATTTGATTTTGTCTTTATTGCAGCACACATGAGTGCCTCCATCTCGTTAATGTAGGAAATGTGTTATCAGAGGGAGAGGAGCCGGGAAGCTTCGAACGTCAGTGATGCTTTTTAGAGCGTCTGTTTTTTCATTTTATCTATTAGATGGCATGGCAAATTAAATGTCCCATCATGATGAAATAGCAGCTTTTTCAAATGTGTCCATTTGGCAAGAAAACAGTGTATTTTTGTCAGTGCACTAGCCTCAGTCCCGCAAGGGGACCGACCAGCTTCCAAGCTATAATAAAGGAAATGACAAGATGGGTTAGTTGTTGCTAGGCTCTTCTTTTTGTGCTGAAAGCATTTATTTGTTTGCTTTCACAGGGGATTCTTCGCTGCAAACTTTTTTTGTCTAGAACTCTACTTCACTCACAGAAATGTTAGCTGTGGAAAGCAGCTAAGGAGCATCTGCATTGCTTCCTGCCCCTTTTGCAAAATTGTGCTTTCCTCTCCTTATGGCCTTAATTCTCTTTGCAGACTCCCTCACAGTTGAACATGCTGCAACTGCTGATCAGTGATTTTCTAACACTGTTACTAATTGCTATTGCCCATGTCAATACTTCATTACCTTATGAACTCTTGGGTCTGATAAGTTGCAAAATCCCGGAATGAACCTCTAATTCCACCATGCATATACTCTTTTGATCTTTCACTTTCCTCTGAGATCATATTTCCATTCTCTTCCATTAGATTTCTTCCTAATCCAGAAGATTTTACAAGGCCAATCCAAAGAAGAAGTAGGATGTAGAACTGCAGGAGGGACTTGTCATCCTCTGGGGTCTGAATACATTGCATATGTACCATGATCAGCCCCGACCCCACTGCTGACCAGGATGTAAAGTCATTAGTAAAGATTGAGTGGGCACAAAGCTGCTTAAGGAATATGCTGGGAATGGATTGAATGGATGTGGAGGAAGGTGGAGGAAGCAGGAGCCTTAGGGCAGTCAAACCCACTGGCACAGTATGATGGGAACACAAATTTTCAAGGCTGATATGCAGTCCTTTCATAGCTACTGCGACAGGCTGTGCACCACAACCTGTCTAGGGATGACTTTATCTCTGTCAGTATGTTGTGGTTTAACCCAGCAGGCAGCTCAGCACCACACAGCCGTTCGCTCACTTTCCTCTCCACAACCCAGTGGGATGGGGGAGAGAATCGTAAAAGAAAAGTAAAAGCTTGTGGGTTGAGATAAAGACAGTTTAATAGGACAGAAAAGAAAGGGAAAATAATGATAATAATAATAACAATAATAGCAAAAGAATATACAAAGCAACTGCACACAATGCAATGCACAATGCAATTGCTCACCACCCACTGACCGATGCCCAGCCTGTTCCCGAGCAGCGGCCCCCGTTTTGCCCCGGCCAGCGCCCCCAGTTTTATTGTTCAGCATGATGTCATATGGTATGGAATATCCCTTTGGTCAGTCTGGGTCAGCTGTCCTGGTCCTGTCCCCTCCCAGCTCCTTGTGCACCCCCAGCCTCTTCACTGGCAGGGCAGCACGAGGAGCTGGAAAGTCCCTGTCTCTGTACAAACACTGCTCTGCAGCAACTGAAAACATCACCATTATCTTCATCAAAAAATCCAAAACACAGCATTGTGTGAACCTCTACAAAGAGAATTTAACTCTGTTCCAGCCAAAACTATGACACAGTGTCATGGTAAGTTCTTTTCCAGTCAAGGATATCCTTTTCTTGAGGGCTTTAAGCTGAGAAACTGAAATAAAAGTCACTACTTTGTCCTTTACTCTCTCTTCTCCACAGAGCTTTTTTTAATAGCACCTGTGTTGCATCTTGGCTGGACAACTGCAGCAGACTGTGCCTAAGCCCCCGTAACCCCTAAGAAACCCCATCTAGATCAGGATCATGCAGCAGCAGTGAGCTGGTTTAACAGGTTTAACAGACTTGCTTTCAACTTTCCACTGTGTCCCACGGTGACAAGTTTATCAAATTCGAACATCTTGCTCTTTATCATTGAGATAATTAGGGCATGCCTGCCCTGTGGATGTAAAGAAACTTGAACCAGCTCTGCAGCTAACTCTGGAGATAGAAATGCTGTGTGTTGACTTAATGTTTAGACCTTCAGTAGCTTTGGCACCTCCGCACCTTGTTCCAAAGTATAATGTAAGTCAGCCCTTATTGAGGGAGAAGGAAAGATGTTTAAAAGACTGCAAAGGATTCTCATCAGATTTTTTCAGCCCTGCTTCTCTGGCACAGGGACCTCAGCACCCCTGGAGTCACTCATGGATCAGTATAACTGTAGATTTAGTAAAGATCTAAAACACATCTTAGCTCTGGCTAGCTTCAGGGAGAGATGCAGTTTTTTTTTGACGTGGTATTCACAACAGCAAAACATATCTATTCTCTAAGAACAGCAATACAAGCTCACATTTCCTCCTGCCTCTGGAGAGGAGAGGAATGCACTCAGGCTTTGGGTGGTCAAGCCTTTCACTGGAAGCTAGAAATCTCGAATTGGAAAGACAGAATTGTCAGGCTTGAACAGGACGTCACACGACAAGAAGGGAGAGGAGGACCAAGCTTTAAGCCTTGGTAAAGGGAGAAGTAAAATCTTCTAACACGTCTTTTTTCTTCCTGTATACTTTTACCTCTCTAAAGTGCATCAGAAGATTATCTGGTAGAAAAACAGACTCAAGAATAGATGATATCCTTATCCATAGCACTTTTATACAATGTCAAGTTCGTCTACACATTGCATTTTTTGAAAGGTGCTTTATATGTTCTCTTGGATAGATCAAATCCTGGCTTCCCTCACAAATTTCAAAACACACTAACAATTTTATTTTTAAATTAGCACAATTTTTATATTTTTATTTTCAATTCCAGTGTGTCTAGTGATGTAGAACGCAACAAAGAAACTCCAGTGAGAAGGAATCGTGATAGAAGTAGCTAAAAAGTACCTTTAAGTGAAAAGTTACCTGCTTCATGAAGCGCTTGGATAGACAAGGGTATAGCTAGAAAGGGTATACATAATGACTACTTAGTACCTACTTTTTGTGTTATGAAGAGCTGATTTCTGTTTTCCAGCTTACCCATTTAGAATCAGTATATTGGATGCATAAAATTTAGAGTAGAGGTTGGAATGATCCTATTCTTTGCAAGAAATAAATGGACTATAGCCTTTCTAACCCCCAAAGTCATTAAACTCAGTGTCACTTCTATGAGCTTGTCAAAGCATCATTTGTTGTTAGCTTTTTCTTAGATAACATCCAGTTTCATTTGATATGCATCAAATATATGGCTATAAATTTAGCTGGATTCTGTCCTCCAAAACGCTTACTAAGATTTTAATTTAGATTAATTTGTTTCAACAGAAATTATATCAGCCTGTATGGAAAGTGATATTTCACTTTGCCCACAGGCAAGGAGAGAAGGTCCATCACTTGGAAACACTTGTACTAGATGTGAAAAAACACTTGAAAATATGTTTTAGAATATTATATTTCACTAAGAACAGGACAGTCTCTGCCTATTTTAGCCAGACTATCCCTGTTTCCTATTACTGCATTGGATTATATGCTGTCTTTATTAGATTGGTCCCATAATGTATATGCAAAATGTTGTTTTCTTAAAAAGACATAAATCTTCAGAGGCAACAGAAACTTGGTGAATCAAGTTAAATATTCAAGCTCCTTTCACCTAATGAAATGAATGTCCTTGCATTTCTGTCCTTTAAGAGAGGAGCAAAGAGGCTGGGGGCATTGATGCATGTGAAGTTTTTACCAGAATGCACTTCCTTATTTATTGTGATGACAACTTTTTTAATTTTGGAAGATCTATAATCTTTTATGATACTATTGACCATCACTTTTTTAAAATTTGGCCATATAAATCCTTGTGAAGTTTTTATATAAATCTATTCAGAAATTTTAATGACATATAAAGCTTCAGTGGTGAAAGAAGTATTCAGTGCATTTAATATTACTGAACACAAGGATGCAACCATTAATCCATTCTCTTGAGCTGTCCTGAGTAGCAGTTTTTTGAAAGAGGTGGAATAAAGTTATTTCTTTAACAAGACAATATTGACAGCCAGAATAAATCACAGTTATAGTCATGTATGATACTTCAACAACCCTCCTTTTCTTCCCAATGTTATTATCTTTCAGCTTACCTTGACCTACAGGCAGTTTGACGTGGGGTCATCTGCTTTTCAGAATTAAATAACTCATACCAGTTTAAAAGCATTCCCAACCTACATTTTGAAAATGGCAATACTTAAACTCAGTTGTATATACATCCATTTTTTCCCAGAGACATCTGTACTGGGCATTGACTTTAATGAAAGTCCAACAATAGATAAAATACTCTACTCGTTCTGACTTATTTAATTACTGGCCAACTATTTTTGTTAGTAAGGAAGCAAAATAACTTATATTATGAAATTGACTGGAAGTTGGAAAATGCATCCAAAAGGGTTTTTTATTTATTTACTAAAAAAGTTTTTTTTTGTTTTATTTTGTTTTGTTTGTTTTAATGAGATAAAAAACAACATTCTATGGAAAAAGTTATTTTTAAAAATGAGGAAACACTAGGGCAAGGAATGGCTCCCTTGATCATTGCCTTTGTCACGTCAACAGCCAAGCATACTAACTCCATCTGCAGGATTTCCATTCCATATTGAAGACCATAAAATAAATCTGCATGAGCCATAAAGTAAGTTTATTCCCCTTAAGCCAGATTCTGTTCCTTTTCTTCTGCAGAGTACTACATCATCCTCTGTCCAACACCACTGAATTCTTGTTGCCACCCAGTTTTATTTTTCATAAGAATGTGGCCCTGCAGAGGCACTTAATGAGCATACCTAGAAGATATTAAAAAAAAAAAAAACCAAAACTATTTTTTTTCTCTTAGAGAACAGACCTTTTTTTCTTCAAAATGCACCTGTGCAATCTGGAATCACAAGTCCCACTGGCTCTTGATGGGATTTGCTTTTCCAGTTCACAGAAGTTGGTCCCCCCCACTGAATCTCTGCAGCAGATTTTCAGAAGTCTAAGTGTATTTCAAGAATCTGCTTTAAGCAGAGTTCTCTATGGTATGCAGGAGATATGGTGGAAAAGAGGGAACAGGAGAGGTCACTGAAGGGGCTGTGACAAAGATTTTTGTCTTGCTCTTTCTCCATGTTTGCTATGTCATCTTCCTTTAGGATTTTTCTCCTTTACTCCTATCTGTCTCTAGTACAGCATCTCAGAGTACTTTCCACGTAACAACCTCTTCTCATCCCATCATGAGTAGGGTCTTTTACCATATAGCATAGCTGATTCTTTCTCTCTCTTTTTCTCCCCAGCAGCCCCTGGAAGGCAAACTTTCTTCAGCTTTCTCTGGCTCCTGGCATGAGTATGAAAGTGGAAAGTGGGAAGGAGTGAGAAGGTACCAGGCTGGGCTAGGCCTGGTATTACTTCAAAAAGTGGAAGAAGGGCTTGATCCTCTTGCTGCTAGTGATGAGGGTAGGTGAGGAGCAGGAAAGGCTATGACTAGAGGAGGGCACTAGAAAAATTTCCCCCTAGCTTTGGCAGAGGATCCATGAGCACCATGACGTTGTCTGGCATCTCTACCTCTGTGAATCTGCCCCCAGAAATCCTAGAGATATCATCTGCTTTTCTAACCAGAAGCCGATGGGACCATTTATGAAGTTCTCGGAACTGACTAAACCCTTGGTATTTTTTAGTAATTACACCATGTATTTGGTATTTTCCCCAAAATCCCTGTTTTTGATCTATGAAAATGTTACTAAAAAAAAAAAGGCTTTATGATTTCTGATGATGGCTAAACCTTGTAGCTCAGGAATCACTAATCAAGACTGCTTGTGGTAAAATATTCATATTCCAACTAAACGGGCAATTTTTCTGGGGCATTCTCTTCCAGCACGGATCATTGTGAGCTCTAATTAATAAGTAAACAGCACATACTTCCTATTCCTCCTGGGCCTTCTGGTAAAAGGAACGTAGCAGAAGGTATTTTCTAATCTAAAACTTATGTTGCCACTTTAACTATGTTTAAACATTGAAATATTGATTGAAGAGAGTTTTGAGTTAAAGAGCAGGAAGTATATAATGGTATGTTAAAGGAAAGACAGGTTTAATGAGCACATTTCAAGTGTGACTTTCTACTGTGAAAGCATTATGAGGTATTTAAATAATGAGACTTGAGTAAGAATTACAAGTTTATTTTCACACTTTCTTCCCATATCCCAAGGCAATACAGATGTCACATTTTCACTGTTTCCCTGCTCCCTAAAATTACATCAACATTAAAAGGCAAAATGCCTACTTAATATTTATACAAAGAAAGACATTGACTATCTCATCTGAAATGCTTTCTTGTTAGAGAAATTACATTAGGAACATAATGCCTTGCAAGCCTATCTAGGCCAGAAGTCTAATCAAATTAACACCACTTCAGTGCTAATGAGGATTGGTAGTCATTCACCTTAATTAGCCATTCTGAATAAATACATTTTTAGCATCATACCATTTAGGTAGCTCAGATCTGTGATCCCTTCCAACTTCTTATGACCTTAGCAGTGAAGTTACAGAAGCAGAAGGAATGTTAACAGAGGAAGAAGTCTTGATGCTCCCCCTACCCTCCTAACAAAAAACAGGTCATGTCCTTGGTGAATGTGTTCCCAATATAAAATGCAGATGATCACAGTAAAGTGTTACTATATTTGAAACTTTTACTGTGATTTGCAGACTGGGGTCTGAATGATCCCAGTGGGCCTTTTCTTATTGCTGCTGGGAGCTGCTAATCGGAATGTACAACAGCAACCAGAGGGATGGCCTGGGAGTGTGCACAGGGACTGAGCTAACTTACTCTTCTCCAATTCATTTTGGATTTGCCTTCAGAAAGGGAAAGTTTGCTGCATGTTAGACTGCTGTTAATGCACACTTTCTATGAAAATAGATATTGTATATACATGTGTGGACAGTTGTTCTATATTAAGAGTGGTCAAGGAATCTTGTTGTTAAAAATAAACAGGCAAAAAGCTTCCAGACCATAGTCTTGTGAAGAGAGTTTGAAAGTTCATCATATTTTAGTCTTAATGACAGTTTGCTTTTGTTTGATGATATCAGTTATGTTTGTTTGTTTTCCCCTAAATTTCTAACTGACAATACAGATTCTTGGATTTTTTAACATAAAGGAGCCAACATGCACTCATCACAACCAATTATAGGTGCATTTCAGTGTACTTAACACCTGTGAATTCCGTTTTAGCTGCAGAATTCAGTCCATACAATTAAGATGAAATGAGGTGTTCAGTACTTGCTCAGATTCAAATGCAAATAAATCTCTTTAGGTTTACTAAGAGCTAGACAAGCATTACAAGGAGAAAATATGCTAGGAACAATCTGGGAAAGGTTTGTTTCACTTCTGTGGGTTTTCCTTGATCGGCTCACAATTTTTGAGATAGGAACAAGGAGACAGATTGGGGATCTTCCTTACGTATATGTTCCACAGGGGAACCCTTTCAAGTTGTTGTTGTTTAAAGGAAATGTTCTGCTTAATGTGAATTTTTTAATTTTATTTTATTTTATTTTATTTTATTTTATTTAGATAGGGATTTTGCATTATTATCAATTAAAGTCATAAACAGTCTCCCATTCCCCTCTTTTTACTGGGAATAGTCATTATTCTAGATGAAAGGTCTTTCACTGTTTGTAAGTCAAAGGCTGATTCTATAAATCCTTTAATCACTGTTTTCTGTGTGTCTTCCTGTGGAGATGCATTGATATCCTTAAGATCGAATATATGGATAAGATTTGCTAAACTAAAATAAAAATATGATTATTTAATGATTTAGATTAGGAAAAAGAAAGAAATCTCCTTTATGAATTTTCTTTAACAGTAAAGCAAATTCTGGTTTTCCTTACCACAAACAAATCTTCCTGTAGCAGTCTTTGACAGCAACTGCAAGATATATGGATTCAGATTGTAGGTCTAGAATGCATTTAGATACTGAAAGTGTACTCAAGGAAAAATAGGTAGCTGAGGAATCAGTTGATAGAGTGTTGGTACAGGCATTGTCATTTTTTTGTGCAGAATTTCAGAATTTAGGACCCGAGGAAATGGAGTCAAGCTGCGATAGGGGAGGTTCAGGTTGGATATCAGGAAAAGGTTCTTCACCGAGAGGGTGGTCGCACACTGGAACAAGCTCCCCAGGGACGTAGTCATGGCACCAAGCCTGTTGGAGTGTAAGAAGCATTTAGACCATTCTCTCAGTCACATGGTCTGAATTTTTGGGTAGACTTGTGTGGAGGCAGGAGTTGGACTCGATGATCCTTGTGGGTCCCTTCCAACTTGGAACATTCTATGATTCTGTGAATTTTTGACAACAACAACATCTTTATTTTCCCCCAAAGAGATCAAGCAGCAGTCCAAATGGAGGAATCTCTCCTGTCAGATTGGCTTTGAAATTAAAGTGAGAAACAAATCATTACTTGATGGCATTTTCACCGGTCAGTGTTCAGGCAATCCTTACTCTGATACTGACTCATTCTTTCTTCTGGAGCTCATCACTGCATCCGACATCTCAGAATTATTCTAATCCTTGAGACATCTCCATGTCTAAAGTTTGCAGATACCTGATTTTCACAGCTATTGATAGATGGTCCGGAAGAGAAGTAACTCTCTGTGATACTGTTTTCTGCCTCTAAAAACTGGTGTCCTTGGCCATCATTTTCATATTTTCCCCATGGCTTTTGCTTCCCACACATTTCACAGAATCACAGAATCACAGAATCACAAGGTTGGAAAGGACCTACAAGATCATCTAGTCCAACCGTCATCCTATCACCATTACTACCCACTGAGCTACTAAACCATATCTTGTAGCACCTTGTCCAGGCACCTCTTAAAAACCACAAGGGTCGGTGACTCCACCACCTCCCTGGTCAGGCCGTTCCAGTGCCTGACCACTCTCTGAGAGAAAAAGTTTTTCCTGATATCTAATCTAAATCTCCCCAGGTGCAACTTGTGGCCGTTACCTTGAGTCCTATCATTAGTTATCTGGAAGAAGAGGCCGACCCCCTCCTCATCACAACCTCCCTTCAGGAAGTTGTAGAGTGCAATGAGATCTCCCCTGAGCCTCCTCTTCTCCAGACTAAACAATCCCAGCTCCCTCAGCCGCTCCTCATAAGACTTGTGTTCCATACCCCTCACCAGTTTCGTTGCCCTTCGGTGGACACGTTCCAGGGCGTCGATGTCTTTCTTGTAGTGAGGGGCCCAAAACTGAACACAGTACTCGAGGTGCGGCCTCACCAAAGCTGAGTACAGGGGGATGATCACCTCTCTGCTCCTGCTGGCCACACTGTTTCTAATACAGGCCAGGATGCCATTGGCCTTCTTGGCCACCTGAGCACACTGCCGGCTCATGTTCAGAATTGCCACACTGAAATAATTATGACACTGTCTCACAAGAGTGAGAAGGATGTACTGAAAAAGTCTTCTACCACACTGTTTTTCCTCTTGGCCTTCTTGCTGCGTTGCCCTCCATTGTGTGTAGAAGATTCCAGGTAAAATGCATATCCTTCTCCACATACATATTTCTGTTTCTATAGTAACATGGTGTTTGGTTTCTTTACTTTTACAATTATACAGTTTTGAAGAGGAAGCTTTTATACATCTTTTAGTTTATATAAGGAGCATAGAGCTGAAAATCAGACAGCATCTGATGGAAATGAAGTTAGGATTGTTATACATTTCTAGTTCAAAGATATGATTTAGACAAAATTTGTAAAGAGGAAATACCATTTCTTAGACATTTGTATTGACAACCGGAAAAGTACACAGGCTTCTGGTTTCACTGGTCTTCTGTGCTGAAGCAGTATCAGAAAGCTTCAAGCTCAGCAGAGTTTGGAAACTGCTCCAAATTTAATTTAATTATGCTAGCAGATTAGACAGTTTCAAAGGAAAAGATGGTTTGTATCTGAGCTGAGCGGGATTCTTAATCAGAATAGAAGTAATAACATTTGTAGCCCCTGTGGTTGGTAGAGATATAAAGACAGGTAATTATAGTACAAAAGCTAGTGACAAGCTGGAATGAGATTTGGGGAAGATTACTATGTGTCTGATCTCTGTGTCTCTATGGATATTATTTTTTGCATTCAGTACAGTTATGATTGATTTTCTTTCCAGGCACATTATTGAAGATCATCTGTAAGTCTGTCATAAACAGGACTGAGAGATTATATACAGAGTTGTTGTTTTCTGAGAAAGGATCTAGAGGTAACAAGGTGTTTCTTCACTACATCAGTTGCCTTGCCCAATTTCAGTATGGTGCACAGCAGTAGCTTGGATTCACACATATAGTTTTCACAAGTACAAGTGTTGCAATGGATGAGATATTTCTCACTTTGGGTTTCACTATTTGTTCATCTAAGGTATTCAAGATCTTCTTGCACCGTTAACAGTTTCTGTAGGAAACGTGTCCATATGCAGCTGAAGTAGCATCATTTGTTGATTATTATTGATAGATAAATAAGCGGTCCTTCCAGTTATAAGTCCATATCACAATTACTTAAAAACAAATCTTTCATGTTATTTCAGTGAGTTCTGGTAGCTTCATGTACATACAGCACAGAAATACAGTCTGCATTTTACAAGTTTTCCTGTGATTAGTGAAACTAATGAAGCCTAATTTCCTGAGATTTTGTGCAATGTGGTTAGATTTTCTGCTGCTTAATTAGATGCAAGTGTGTACCGAATCTTTTACTCTGTCTAAGGTCTTTCACATTAAACTGTATGAAAAATTAAACTTGTACTGTAGTCTTCCCTATGAATTGGCACTGACAGAGTCTTTCTAATAGTGCTGCCTATTTTCATGAAAATTCCAGAAGACTGATATACCTGAAACTTTTACTCCTTTGTCAAATTTGTGTGAAACATCCTGAAGATCAATTAAGTTTAAAAAGATGGGACAAGCAGACACTTACACTAACAGCATGGCTATATTAACCTCCTCCCTCTAAGAAAGCAAGCTAAGAATCAAGCCACAAACTTTTATCTCACTGCAGACAAAATGACTAAAGCTACAGGGAAGGGTAGGACATTAGTTACCCGTACTGGCAACTGAAGGAAGACTTCCTCCAATTCCCACTGACACATTATGATAGGTTGTAAAATAGTGCTGCCAATAACAAAGATGCTTGCACGGGTTTGCTTTAGGACTTGCTGAGTGTGGCAGAACTTGGCTCCTAATTCAGTGTCCCATGAGTAGATGAGTAGAAATGGTTTGTCCAAAACAATGATGCCCTCCAAGTTTGTAGGGTGGCTGGGTGGTTGAACACCTACAGAAGGATTGGGTCCTTGGTGTGACAAAAGAAAACAATCTCTCTGAAACTCAAGAATCTATACAATTCAGGAAGTTACAGGCTTATCAGTGGTCCCAGCTGTAAAGTAGTGGCCTTGAGATGAAGATAGAAAGAAAAAGGACTGTTAGGGACTCCCTGAAAAGAGCTGAGCAACCAACTTCATCATGAGAGCCCTGAGATAACAGTTAAGGGGTATTGTCGGTTCTGGACAAAGCAGTGTTTGATAGATCACAACAGGAAAACATCATTGTGAACCTTCTAGTTAGATTCTTGAGTCCACATTTTTCAGATGTGGAAAATGGAGTAGAACCAAACACTAGCTGTTATTTATGTTACTGTATCATGCAGGCATCCCATTCGGGGCTTTTCACTGTGCTGTACTATCCATGCTTGGAACAACACCCCCTTTTTCATACCCCGAAAGTTTGTAGCTGAAGCAGAAGGTAGCAAATACTTAGGGCACGGATAACTGCAGAAAGTACAAGTAAGACAGTACTGGTCTGTAGATAAAAACAAAATAAACAGGACATGGGTGCCCAGATAAGTGAAGTTTTATGGGTCTTATGATGAAAGAAAGTAAGGAGATCAATGAAGCTATGTGAATATTTACAGACAATTCCTCCTGAGAGGGGTAAGTTGTGAGAAATCCCAAAGGTGTTTTGTTTTCAAATGTATAACAGTTTTGTTTTGCTGTCCATCAGAGAATAGTCAGGTGGAATGTGTTAGTTATGGAAATATGAGGCTCTTTGTTCATATTTGAAAAGAATATCATTACAAGCTCCAGGGAATCTAAGTGACAGGCACTCAGATTTATGTATTTATGTGGATACAAAAAATACAGAAATGGCGATATGATTTTGAAATCTTACAGAAGAGCAAGCATGAAGAGCAAAGGAACACCAACAGATGCAGAAGGAGCACGAAGAAATACATTGCCTTATAATGTTAAAATTATTCTTAGCACTTGGCATGCTGCCTATACGTTTTTACAGGATTATCAACAATCTCTGTATGCATTGCATGTTTCAGTGCTCCTTTAAGGCTACAGAGGTTGGTGAGGCTTAAGTTTTATCAAAGAGTGGCAATGATAAGTGGGATGAAGGATAATGAAGTAATTATTTATAATCTCACTTTTGCATCAAATTACCCTATTTTATTATCACTTCAGTGCAGATAGCACATGTCTTTTTTTGCATGCACAGCACCACTAGGACTGCAGGGAGTCCTGTGTTGCTGTGATGAGCTGCTCTTGGGTACTCATGTTCCAGCCAGGAGGAGAAAGCTTATGATATGTACCCCTAAACTTCTCTCCCCTCAAGTTGTTCAGGTACTGACATTCTTAAAGCAGAGAAAAATAATCACATTTGATAGACTGAAGTCACCTCTGTTAAAACGTTTGCAGATAAACTGCTCAAATTTTCCAGAAAAATAGTGTAATCCATGGACTTGTAAAGTATTTTGGAGGTTTTCCCTCACATCCCAAGCAGCTCCCTGATCCTTTAGTATAACAAGTGAGCTATACCAAATGCTACAGAAAGGAGAAGTTACTGCAGAAAACCCACACATTTACTTCAATCTTTGTTTGAATTTGGCCATACTTTTGTATGCAGTTGTTTTCCCTCTAACACTTTTGTGAAAAGGGAAAGTAATATATGCTTCAAAGACCTGCGCTTGCACAGGTATTACCAGAATTTTTTGTGCAGCCATCTAGAAAATTCAGGCAAAGGTTGTGAATGCTTCCACTGAGAAGCAAAACTATGCTGTGTTGGGATAAGGAACGAGCAGTATATTACATAGACTGAATATTTAACATAATAGATGCATCAAATAATTTTCAAGTAATCCCTGGGGTGAAAAATATTGTCACAAGGCACTCCCTGAGTAATGATTAAAGTATGAAAATCAGTCTGCATAACTTATGAAGAAGAAAAGGACGTAGTTCATTAAGCAGTTTACTGGCAAAGACTTGCTCACCCCTTGTCCTTCCACAAACTATCAACTCAGTAAATGTACAGTCCTACTTTCCTGGAAATAACTAGAAGTTTTGAACTCAGGGTATGTAATGACATGATATGGTCACCACAAGAAGTAATTCTGCTCTCCCCAACCCTCTCTCCAATCCAAGCCCTGTCCCTGTTGCACTCATTTCTTATTTCCAACTGCAGGCTCTCATCTGGCGTCAGGGCCCTGAGTACATCCACACCTCTAGGGATTTGGCTGTTGGGGCTCAGGGCTACAAGAGCAGAGCTAGTGCTTGTGGGGAGATCTCCTCCACAGAAATCTGTGGGGAGACACCAGCAAGGGCTGATCTGGCTGGGGGTCTCCTGTCCTGATAGCTACTCTCGGCTCCCAGCACAGAAGACAACAGGGAATGGATTTGGTCTTTTTGGTAGCAGCTGAAAAATAACCACAGCATATAGCATTTACAAATGGAGGAATGCCAAAGTCATTCCACTCAAATGATCTACCTATAGTAGTGCATATAGGTAACGTCTACAGGCACATCAATTTAAAATCCTCCTGTGTTAGATCCTAGCCCAGCAGTCTCTGCTTCAGACTACCTTAAGCCTTTCAGAAATTGGCTAACTGTAAAATAATTGCATTTCATGGTACAGAGCAAAGTTATGATTAAACTACCCTTGGGACTGTAGCATCTTAGAAGAAGGTTCACCAGTCACTCTGTAGTATGAGGTAATAGTCTCATTTTGAATTCACATGTAAAGCATGCAAAATCATCTATGCACATGTATATAAAGAGAGTTGAAGGGAGCGAGCATGTTATGGATTTCGATTTGTGACTGGTTTGACAGGTACCTAGTCAGCTGTGACAGAGTAGCTAGAAGAGCAGTTATCACAGCAGACAATTCTAGTGTTCACCTTCATAAAAAAGGTTTTGGCTGAAGAAACCAGTATTATTGCAGAGGATTTATGAGACATGGAACAGACCAGGGTCCATTTCCGATACCCCAGCTGGGAGTTGTTTTGGACACTAAGAAAGTTTAGCTGTATGGATGTTGCCAGAACATATCAGTTGGCCTTAGGGCCAGAGAATGTGCCCCCGCTTTGTTTACTTTACCAGTACAGACGTGGTCCATTTTTCCAGATAACTAAGTGCTGTTTCACCTCTTAAATGATTACTTATAGCCTTATGCAAGTCACATATTGGAGGTATGACACGCAACCCACAGGGGATCTGGAGATGCAGCTGGAGCCATCATAAAATTATGCTAGAGACTCTCTGTAGGCCACTTAGCCTTGCTTCAGCAGACACCCTAGGTGTCAAATTTTGGATGAACTGAATCACCCTTTAAGTTGCACTGGCTAGATTATATCAGTTTATATTGACTAGATACCCATTGACTGATGGGAGCTGAGTTGCACAGTTCACATATGGACTTCTCCATGTAGACACACAAAATTATATGTCTTCATCTGAAGATGAATCCCATCCTCAGTGGCTGAAAACATACTGCCCCTTGTGTATGTAATTACACTGCACGGTGGGAGCATCCAGAATGCTTTACAAGACAATCAAATCCTTCCCCTCTTCTAGGGTGCATTTTGTTGCTAGCACTTAGCCCTCACTTCTGAATGAAAGTGGATCAGCACATGGAGCTAAGAAAAGGTGTGTTTGCCTTTTGGTGGTGGAAGGTTTTGGCTTTCTCTTCTCGTAGGGATTATTTGCTACTGATGATATGCACAGGATTGGTCCAAATTGGTTCTGGGAATCAAAGTCCCTTAAGAGGTTTTGGAAACAATGATTTTCTAGTTCCATTCTGCCAACCTTGCTAGCATGAGGCAGTATTTTGTGCGAAACTTCCCTGCGTTTCTTTGCAAAATCCCAGCCTAAATTTATGTGGGATATTTTTATAAAGATGTGAACAGATTGAATTACTATATAAGCACATTTATTTTAATGACCATGAATATTCATTGACCTCAGTGTTAAATATCACCTGAGGAAAAGCCAAGGTTATTATTTATTTAGTGGTGCAATCACTCTTCACATTCTTGGAGGGGAATGAGTCAATACACTGTATGTCAGCTCACGCATTCACTGTTAAAATCATCCCACTAATCCCAACCAATGACATAAGTTGCTAGTAAAATTTTCATCTTTGAATTCATACTTGAAAGGACAAATTACATTAGAGGTCTCAGGGGTAGTAAGGATGGAAAAATTGAGAGGAGAAAGAGAACTCTTATTCACTGAACTAAAGTCAGGATGAGCTTACTTCCCTGTGTGCTTCCCTGATTAACAGATCTCAAAATACAGATTTTGCTGACCTCCAGGAATAGAAAAAAAAAAAAACAGTGAGGCTTACTTTAAAATGTAAATTAAATATATATAATTTTTATCTCCATGTGTATAAATTTATTCACTGAATTCTGTAAGTGTTCTCTTGCACTATACAAGAATTGGAAGTTGCAGAGAAAGAGTCAAAGGAACTGGGCTGAAATGGGAAAGGCCTGAGGTGTACGTCTGGTCTAGCACTGTTCATCTATGTACCCCTTCATGAATGCCTTCGTTTCCCTGTTTCTCTTTTTTTCTATTTTTGCCCATCGTATTTAACTGGTGAGTTAATTGGGGATACATCTCACCTATCTTGATGCCTATAATGCTGCCATTTTTATCTGAGCTAACCCCTCAGGCTTCCTCTCTAATCAATGGAGAAAGGTGGGTTCTTTTAGTCTGCATTTCATTTGAGCTATTTTAGACATCAGCCAAAGCTGATGAGATAAATTCTCTCATAAATATGCCTATTTCTCTCTGTTGACTATGAAGGAATCCTGGGGTGACTGTCGTGGGTGGAAGTATCTAAGTTTAATGGAAGAAAATGAATCCTGAATGCCTTTGGATCCATGGATCTCATCTCTCTAGATTTGCATCTGAACCCTGATAGCAGATACTGCACAGGATGTATGAAAGGAAAAAGGACTGTCCCTGGCAAAGGCCAAAAAAAGGAATGATATGAGGGACAGCTTAGTTTCATTTACAGCATGTACAATGGACAGCAAAAGAGTGGGGCATATTCATTTTTTTGGAGGACCTCTTCAAACAAACAGTGATGTGGAAATAAATGGCATCAGAAGAACCGATTTCAGAAGCATTGAATCAGACCACACAACTGCACTACCCTGAATAACCAACCAAAGTCTAGTCACAGGAACCATTCCTACTGGCTTTGCTGAAATCTTCTCAATTTAGGATCTGTTGTAAACCATCAGGGTTTTTTCTTTTGTGAAATTATTCATGTTCAGACAGATGTGTTTGAGCTCTATAAAGCTTTACTGTGAAACTGTTTCTTTGTGGTGGAGTTTTTTAAAGTCAGTCATTGATGTACAAAATTAATGGAGTTGGGCAAGAAGTGTGAAAAGTGTACTGGAGGAGGGATCACCCTCAGTGAAGCAATGGGTGTGATGCACATCACTCCTTACCTAGCAGCAAAGGGAGGAGATTGATGTAAGCATAAGCATCTGACATCTCCTTGAAATCACATCCACTTGACAGTGGTTTTGAGCACAGGTTTTCCTGTGTTGTGCCGTCAGCCTTATTCCCAAAGGTCTCATTTCTTTGGCAGTGCTTTTAAAGATGTGCAAGAGGAAAACACTAGAAGTGTGAGTGGCGTAAATTTACATCAGATGTATTTTTCATGTATCAAGGCAGTGGTGGCTTCCAAATAAGCTATACATTGCAGTACACAAAATGAAAGGAAGGAATTAGACCACAAGGTGCTGTAGACTATGTAGTTCAGCCTGGGTTTTGGTCTCCTTCCCCATGTCCTTAGTTTCCTCTCAAGTGAAATTTAGAAGGTAGACTGATAGCACAACTAGCTGGAGGATTTGATTCTAGATACATTAAGGGATTTAGGTGGCTGTATGTGGTGGTAATCTGTATTCCCAGGCTGTGTGTTCCACCTGTGCTCCACAGTCAGTAAGCAGATTGGGGAGCCAGTCAAAATAGCTAAAAAGCTGGGGAAGGGACATGTGCTTTATATTCCTGATATTATTAATTTCCTTTGCCTAGGTATATTGGAGCTAGATGTATTAAGATAGTTTTGCTAATCTAAGATTAAGCAGTTTAAAGCAGTCTATACTGGGGTAGACAGAAAAGGGATTCAGAGCCCTTAGATCTGAGTGAGAAAGCTGGCTGCATCTCATCTTTCCTATTAAGATAGCACCAAATGTACTATCCTTCCATTTAAACCCAAATTTTCATTAAAGTAAAGGAATAGACTATGCAGGAGATACAACCTGTCCAGACCCCATGCCTCCTGCCTGCTCAGCTGATACCCACAGGCCAAATTAGTACAACCCTAAACAGTGGAGATGGAACTGTGAAAAGAGCAGGGTGGTCAAGTCATTCATCAAGGAAGGAAGTGGCTATGTTTGTATTTCCTGCATAAAGGAAAATCTCCCCAGTAAATTCAGGTATGTTGCACAAATACTTTTATTTGTAAGGTTGTATTTTCTCTGCAGAGAAGGAGCCACCTGACACCACAGGTGTCCTGTGATTCAGACTGGCAAAAGATAATTTGTTCAGATACTCAGGATTTTTATGCATTGATTTCCCTGCGCTGTTTTTTAATACAACATGATTCTGATTATATCTGGTCTGGTAACCAGAAAGGTCTTGGAAAAGAGGGGAGAATGGCTAAAGACTGAGTCCTGTTAGATATGAGAGAGGTTTCTTTCTATTCATGATGGGAACTGTACTTACTTGATGTTTGTTATGAGGAAGAAAGAGAAGTTTCTATTGTTTGGGGGAAGAAAGGGGGGAAGTCCTTTTAAAAAGTATGGGGGTGAAAACGTCTTATTCTAAATAATGGAGATGAGTGCAGTTCATTAAAACATAAGTTTTGGGAGATTCCTGGGGTCTGTTACTAATTTTACCATTAACTGGTGATAAACAACACTCTCACTGCTCTATTTTTCTCATTTTAAAGTATTATGAAACTTTCTGCATGGAGACTGCTTAACTAATTGACGTTTGTCGAGCACTTCCAGATCCATGGAGGAAAAGGGCTGGAGGAGAACTAAGTCTTATGGCTGCAAATAGCTTGAAAACCTCAAACTGGTTTCCAAATAACTCTGTGCTGATGGGGGGGAAAGGCCACAGTGAAGTAGTGTGGTCATCATCATATTTTTTTTCTCACTTCTTTCCCTACCCTTTAATGCTATATATAGTAAGACAGACAAAAGATGAAAGTGAAGCTGGAGGTCCTGTGGCGTCTTGCGTGAGGGAAAGAAATAGAGTTGTTTTTGCAAGGTCAAAAGGGCTAGGTTTAGAAGAAGAAGGAAAAATCAATTAATGAAGGAAGAAAAGGAAATAAACAAGTCGTGAACTGAATTTAATAGTCTTGTGGTGTGCCTAATCTCTTTACTTCACCAAGCAGCCAATATACAGTATAGTAAGTATATAGTTACCAACCAAAGCATAGATTCCTAAGCATAGGGAACAACAACAATAGGAGGGAAGCAAAAACTGGCTCACTATTTCTCCAAGACCATGTGCCTTTCTATTTTATCACAAGGAGAGGCTTCTGAGAAGAGAGATTTAAAAGTAAGTTGAGCTGTTTCCCCTAGTCTATGAATTATTGGTTCATTCTTCTCCCATAATGGGGATGTTCCAGGAGTTTTAAGTAAGAGCAAGGGGAAGAGGTTGGAGTGACAGTGAAGGCTAAGGGTTCATCATCTTGCCAGCCTCTTGGTTGCCTGGCGTTATTAGATGGACCTCTTCTGTCCTTTGCTGAGAGCAGCACAAGTTTCCTCTTTACCAAATGAGCTGTGACAGGAGGTGTAGCTGGTCAGCATAACAAGGAATTTGCTAAATGGCTGATCTGATGCATAATCAAGGAGGTTACAGAACTGTGCAGGAGAAACAGGTGGGAGACAGCTTTTGCTGTAGTGCAACATGAAGTAGGATCCAATTCTGAGAAACTTTCTCTCCATTCATAAGTTGCCAGAGGCGTCCCAGAGTAGTAAAGAAGCAGCATTCTGCTGCCCACAGGACAGCACCTGAAAAGTGATGTCCAGCTCTAGCAGCAGTCCCCTTCCTTCTGAGTGCTCAAGGAGGTCTGCACTGCCAGTAGACTGGGTTTCTTCCCTGGAGCTGCCAGATCTGCATGAGGCAGCATTGCAATGTGTGGGAGTTCAGAAAATTGAATGTAGATACCCCTCCATCCTCCAAACCTGCTCGTGTGGTATAGGGAAAAAAAAGACAGATCTGATGGACTATTCTCCCTAAATAGCCTCCTGTAAGCATATTGTGGGGAAAAAAAGGACAGAACTGGACTAGAAGAAAATATGAAATTGACAGGGAAATTGTGAGCCATGGTTTCCTGTTGCTGCAGGAACAACTGTTGCTCAGTGCTGCAGAGCAGTCCTTTTCCTCCCACTCTCTTGGAAGGCAGGATCAGGAAGTGTGAGCATGCTTTATGTCTCTGCCAGGGGTGAAGAAACCAAAGAGATGCTGCTTTTTGAGGTTAAACATAGCCTCAGGGGATGTAGAACATGTCTTCTTTGCCTCTCAGAGCTTCAGTGGTCCCACTGTTTTAAAGGTTAATGATAACAGCAGCACTTCCTTGGCACATGGCACTACAGGTTGTTGTGATACCTGCTCATAGCTCCTGGTACTATCTTCTCCACCAGCTGGGAAATCCAGGCCCCTTTCTCAAAAGAGCTTTTCACTTCAGTCTACCTTTACTCCAGTCTCTCTGACTGTCTGTACTGCTGTGGTTCAGCTGCTCTCTCCATTGCCATGTCCCTACTTGTGTTTTATTCTCTGTGTAAAACTCCAGCCATTTCTACTGACAGAACATCCTGGCATTGACTTGTTTATGTTGCTATTGTTCCTGTTTTCATCTTTCTATGTCCTCTATTATTTGGATGAGAAGTTCCTTGCAGTAATGACTATCTGTTCATCTTTGCTTAGTACAGCGGGGCTGTATCCTTGTTCATCCTTCACGCTTTTGTAATAAAAGGCATTCATTCTTCAGTTATGTTTGGGAGACAAAGTATTGAAGCCTGCAGTAACAAAAACTCTTGTTGTGTGTATACATGGATGTCTTCAGGATCTGATTCCAGGGTTGGGATTAAGTTTCTTCTTCTTTAAATTGCCTCAAACTTGTTTAAATGCAGCACTTTCACATGACAGTCTTCATCTCAAAGGGATTCGTAGCATTTATGCAGAGGCCTGTCTGTTATTCTAGTATAGTCTGCATATTCTGAAATAGTCCTACTAATATTGGGAGAGTTAAAATGTGACAAAACTAGATCAAGAACTGTATATGCAAAAATACCACAACTTTGCAATTGGATATTTACAATTCTATGGAAATCTCAGCCCAATACTTGCCAATAGTCCAAAAAAAAAAAAAAAAGTTAGGAGGCGTTAGAAAAGGAACGAAGAATCAGAACATATAATTATGAATCTGTGGCTTGCCCACATCGTGAATATCAATGATCCTGTCTTTAAAAGGAGATGTTTAGATCTTGAAACAGTAGGAAGAGGGGGGCATGAGGATGCTTAAAAACGCCAAAAAAATGTTATGCAAGGATAATGAAAAAGGGTAAAGATGCTTCAGCTTGGAAAAGAGGTGGCTGAAGGGAAAATATGATAGAGTAACTTGCAGTCATGAGCGCTGTGAAGAAGCTGAATTGAAAAAGATTTTCTTATTTTTTTATTTCAGAAGAATGAAAAGAAACCAAATATAGTAATGAGTGTTTTTTGTTTTTTTTTTTTGTTGTTGTTGTTTTTTTTTTTTTTTAAATCTAATGCCTTGTAAAACCATAGGTCTTATTATTGGAGAATGATTGGGATGCCAAAAATAGTTTTACATATGTTAAAAATGTTTCGGTGCACCTATAGCAAGCAGAAAGGGCCTCTGAAGACTGTTACATGTGGTAATGGGAATGCTTTTTCCAGTTCAGAAAGTCCCTAAAAAAATCATACACCTGGAAGCTGAGAGAGCAAAATCAACTGTACTGCCTCAGTTATTTTACATGGTCAAGAGGCATCTACTATTAAGCATTATGAGAAACACAATCATGTTCTAGATGCACTTTGGTCTTACCAAACAGCAATATTTCCATGTTCCTATGGCTTTATGTGATGGGAAGAGAAAGTCATATATAAAGAAGTAAAAAAGAAAAAAAAAAAAAAAAGACTGACAATTTCCCAACTAAAATAGAGGCAAGCTTTAGACCATTAATTTCAGCTGCAAAATGAGTCTCAAGTCTTTCACTCTAATGTTTAAAATTTAAAGTCGCAGCCAAGTAAATGTGTTTGTGGCGGAATGTGGCTAAGGTATATAATATTTCAATATTAATATGTAATTTTTCATGCTAGGTGGAAAGAATTCCAGAATACTTCCAAAATTTTGAGTATCTAATAGATCTGCCTCTTACATATGCGTCTATCTATCCATTCATCTCTTCATGGATAGATTTATCTTCTGCCTTTCTCCTCCTTCCTCCAGCCCATACCATGCAGACTGAAAGGATTTGAGAGGGCTCAATCAGATGCTGCACTCAAACCCCTCCACATCAAGAGGTAGAGAGAATCCCCTACAGCTGCAAGGGTGGGAAAGACTGAATTACTTCACAGATGAATGCAGTGAGAGAAGACTGGTTTGCAGTGGAGTACATTTTGTTACAAGACGAAAGCTCTTCCAGAGCAGCTGTTCTGTCCTTATACAACCCTCAGCACTGTCAATGTCTGAGTTATTTCCACCAGCGCACTGAGACCAACATGTGTCTCATGAGGTTTGTTCACTCATTCATCCTCCACCAGAGAGAAAGCTGTGTGCACAGTGCTGTGCTTTGCTAAAAAGGAATTATCTTGGGACTTTCTATAGACACATAGGAATTTTTTTTCAGATGACTTCACATGGCACCAAAGATGAGGCTGGGCATCTATAATGGCATATATGTTTAAAGGAGCAATGACCAATCCAGACCACCTACCTTACTCAGCAGAGCTGTCAGACCCAGGCACTTGCATCAGGTGGATAAAAATCTTTGAACCATTTCAAAGACTTTCTCCATTCCTCCCTTAATTCTATACAGAAATTGAGAATGTACTTTAGGAAGACTATTTGACAAGGTGATGTAAATGCAAAACATCTGAATAGGTTAGGTGAATTATGCCACATTCTGTCCCTGGCACAAAGATGGGATGAAGGTGTTCAGTTTAGGTTTTGTACCTAGCTTAAGGCTGCTTGTTTCCAGACATTTCACATGTTTCAGATACAATATCCAGGTGATAATGGGAAAATCCCTCACCTTTGACTTTAATTAGGCAACAGAAAATCTTGGAGCCAAGGGAAAGGGAGATGAGTGGGAGATCTGACATAATGTAGTAAAGGGAGTGGGTGGTGTTTGATTTTTTTCTTTTCTTAGTGTCTTTTTAAAAGATAAATCAGTAGCTAAGCTGTTAAAATGAATTTCTGAGGAGGACTTGGAATTTCAGGGCCTTCATTACTGCATTGATGTGGATCTAAACTAGGCTGTGGGTGTTTCTTTTCTATTTTAAGTTACCAAATTCCTCAGGGTGTTCCCTGCTCTGCTTTCAAATATGTATATATCCACTTCTTAGCTGTATACAACTCAGTGAAATTTACCAACTTCAGAGTCTTGCAGCCCTCCAGGAAATTTCAGCTATTTTACTTTCTACAGATTTTGCTTTGGGGCCACTGCTTGTCAAAGTGCTTGTTTGTGACACTGCTGTTCAGGGCAGCATATTCAACCTGTCAAGAGCAGGTGTCGGTATGAGACGTGATTTCTTCTGTCCACTGACTACAGAATCAGACAGTCTGGTAACCCTGGGTAGTGAGTGTCCAAATTGGTGTCCTGAACTACAGCACCCTAGAAACTGTGGTAAGGGTAGGTTTATCTGTAGTAGCTGGTCTAAGAATGGACCTCATCAGGGTCAAGTAAATATAATAGGAGAAATTGTGACTAGTTTTGACCTCTAGGCTGGTATTTAGATGTAAAAATGAACATTAGCCTACAATTCTACTTTTTCTGTAGTGCTATCTAGCTCACTCTTTCCCCATGAAGAGAAGATGGGATGTTCCTAGCGTGGAAGGCTGTTTATGCTGTCTGTTTTCCATGTAGCATCTGTTTCTGAATTACTTTAGTGGCCGGCCACAGAATGTACGAGATAAGAGATCATGTTTATGCACACAGGGTAGTGAAGAGGAAAGGAGACTGGTCAGCCTGCCTAGCTTTTGCTGATGAAAATAAATATTGAAATCACTCCTCTGAGACAACCAATGTGGTGCTATGACAGTGGCCATACCTCTATTCCTGTTCTTTGAAGAGCTGTCTCATCACCATCTCATGGTTGAAAAACAATCATTCCTGCAGCGTATACAGCTAAGTGTGTAGATGCCTTATAATTTCTCCCTTCAAAAGAGGATGCCTGTTATTATCAATGTGGTAAACCACAATAGGCTCATGGAAGACTGTTGCTGGAGCACATTTTATGAAATCCTACATAGTTTTTGAATTGGTAGCAGGACCATCTGTTGCATCCGTAGAGCTGCTGTTCATGCTAAGACTATATACTGATCACCTTCATGTAATGACCCATGGTACAGAATAATGTTCTTTACCCTTTCAGCTTGAAAATATATCCATATCTGAATAATAGGAGTGAAATCTCAAACTTTTTTTGTGTTCAGTGAAATTAAACAAAACATCACACACCTGATGTTGATCCCAGTCTAGCTTTTATTTGGATTGGATGCACCACAGGATCTGCACTTGTTTTGGGCTTACGTGGTAAGGTTTTGGTAGCCGGGGGGCTGTCCATATGGGAGCAGTTCTTGAAGAACTGCAGCCTATGGGAAGCCCACGTAGGACCAGTTCAGGAAGCATGGCATCCTGTGGGAGGGACCCCATGCTGGAGCAGGGGAAGAGAGAGTGACCAAGAAGGAGCAGCAGATGATGAAGTGTTATGGACTGACCACAACCTCCATCCCCTGTTCCTCTGCACTGCTCGGGAGGAGGATGAGGAAGAAGAGGGTGGATGGGGGAAAGTTGTCTTTAGTTTGCTTTTAATTCTCACTGCTTGTCATGGTTTTGGCTGGGATAGAGTTAATTTTTGAAAATTAACACCAGTGTTTCAGTTGTTGCAGAGCAGTGCTTACACAGAGACAAGGACTCTTCTGCTTCTCGTGCTGCCCTGCCAGTGAGGAGGCTGGGAGTGCACAAGGAGCTGGGAGGGGACAGGACCAGGACAGCTGACCCAGACTGACCAAAGAGATATTCGGTACCATATGGCGTCATGCTCAGTAATAAAAGCTGGGGTAAAGGAGGAGGGAGGGGAGACATTGGGAGCGATGGCGTTTGTCTTCCCAAGAAACCGTTATGCGTGACGAGCCCCGCTTTCCTGGCAGTGGCTGAACACCTGCCTGCCCATGGGAAGTAGTGAATGAATTTCTTGTTTTGCTTTGCTTGCACACATGGCTTTTACTTTACCTAGTGAACTGTCATTATCTCAACCCATGAGTTCTGGCACTTTTACCTTTCTGATTCTCTCCCCCACCCCACCTGGGGAGAGTGAGCAAGCGGCTGTGTGGCACTTAGCTGCCTGCCAGGTTAAACCACAACACTGCTCTAGCCTGTTATCAGAGGACAATAAATTACATTAATCTCCCTTATGCTGAGTCTGTTTTACCCATGACAGTAACTGGTCAGTGATCTCCCTGTCCTTATCTCAACCAGTGAGCTTTTTTGGTTTTCATCATATTTTCTCCTCCTGTTCTGTTGAGAAGAAGAAGTGAGAGAGAGCTGTCGTGGAGTTTAGCTGTCCGTCAGTGTGAAACCACCTCAGCACCTCCTCTGACATCAGCCCTTGTACTCTCTTGAGAAGAACCACTTGTGCATTTTGCAGGGTGCTCTGGTACCAGGAAGCTACAAGAAGCATATGCACATAAAGCCAACTTGGTTCTGGTTCTGAAAAGGTGTAATCCCAGCCTTCAACTTAGTTTTGGTGTAGTTACTTACCATATTGCCAGGCACAAAGAACACTGTTATTGAAACAATTACTATGCAAATGCAAGCACAACCTTAGCTGTCTTCCAACAAGCCACAGCTGTAGGACAGGCAGATCTACAGTGCACCAAAAACTCCTTGCTTAAAGGAGGGACACTGCTTTCCTCACGTATATTTGGCATCCTTCCTAGTGCTTTTGATGACACTGCAGTGTGATGGCACAACCACTATGTGCACTCGAGCCTATTTGCCCTTTCTTGATACCCTATGGTGAGAGGGGAGATGACTTTTCTCTCTCTACCCTTGGTCTCCTTATGGGTACAAGGGATGGGTAAAAGTCTGTTTCATGGACCCCTTCTCTGTGTTACTTCTCCTCCTTCCTTTTCCTTTTCTATTTATGTCTTGACCCTGACCCACTTTTAAGATTGGTAGTAGACATCTCCATTTGAGGAAACCTTTCCAGACTGACATGCTTCGTGAGCAGAGCCCTTCTAATTACATTTCTCACAGGATAACTATCCTGAAGGAGTTGCATAATCCTCCCTTGCACTGTCCTGCTGATGAGCTGCAAATTGACAATATTTAAAAATAGTTGAAGCTTGGCCTCCTTTCTTCATTTGAAACAGTTTCAGAGAACTTTCTTCACCGCTTCCCTTACAAATTTGGTTATTTGCACATGGTGTTGCAGCACTTACTACCTTTAAGCTGTGCTTTCTTCCTCTCTCTCTCTTTTTCGCTTTGCATGTCTGTAGTATTATCTCTGGTCTTTGTTTTTAGTATATAGAAAATTCTGCTTTGCCTTTGAAGAGGAAACCAGGTCCTAATTACTGCAGTTTTATATTTTAGTAAAAAAACTAGGAGCTTGGTCAAGGACTATGTCAGGAAATGGGATTTGGCTTAACTGTAGCCTTAAATGTACCTTAAATGTTGTTCAGGATTGTGATGGAGTCAAAGAATAAGGATGTATTTGCTTTCCAAAATCTCAGCCTAAATGAGGATCAATGATGTTCAATGGGCTAAGGAGGAAGAAAAAATTAAATAGAGGGTGTTAGATTTTTGAGGAAGTGTAGAAGGAAGAGAAAGAACTTGGCTGGTACGTAGCACAATAAAAGCCTTTTCACTGTGGCTTTTTGGAGTCAGTATTCAGAGTGAATGTCAAAAAATATTCTGAAAACTGATCAGTTTCTGACAGGAAATCTGACTCATCATCACTGGCAATAATGAAAATGTGAATCATAATTTCACGTCACAGTTCTTATGCAGTCTGAATAAGCTGTTTTTTTTTTTTTTTAATTCTTTTTGCATGCTCACACTTCTAATAATGGCAAAGACAACAGAAGTGACTGGATAAATAGACATCCAACCAGTTACACCTGCAAATGAGATCAGAAATTCATTGTGAAAGGTTCTCTACATGCACAGAGGATGAGAGAGTCTTTGTCCTGATACGAATCAACCTTCAAATAAATGGAGAAGGTAAAGCAAGAAGTGGAGAAGAGGTAAATTACAACTTTTAATTCTGACAGATTACAAAGTGAAAGAAAGACTATTAACTCTGATAAACAGATGAGCCACAGTAGCCTAAGAAATTCCCTTGCATCGGCGGAGTCACAGTAATTTATTCCTGTGTTCATTGCAGAAGATACTAAGTCTGCAGATTTGCCACTGGTTAGCCATATCCATAAGGACAGTTAACATAGCTCAGCAAAAAAGTCTGCTGATACCACCTAAGAACAACGTTGAGATCATGTCTGGTGAGGAGGAGATCAGAAGTGAATGAACCAAATCTAATCAGCTGGAACTGGTAAAGAATGAGAATATCTGCTTTTCTGCCTTGCAGTCCCTCTAGAGGACTTAATTTGACATTGAGATTGGGAGAATGAAATAAAAATGGAAAAAACTCCTTATTTCCTGAGATAGCAGGATGATCTGTGGTGGTGTGTTGTTCTCCCTGGTTTAGTCTAGTAAGAATACCTTCCAGAACAACTTGGTTTGTATTGCATCTCCCCAGACTGAGATATGCCGTGGTCCTCACTTCCAGTGTGAGACCTGTTCTTTTTTCTTTTTTGCCCTTTCCTTTCATTTCTTTCATTTCTTATTTTCTTTTCTTTCCAATTACTTACTGTGTTTTATAGGAGCCCATAACATAAAAGCCAACAGTGTGCAGTGACTTACACCATCAAGTAGGTACAAATTTGATACTTCTAGAAAAGAAGCAGACCTAACTTTTTGGCCAATGTTGTACTGAAATAATTACCAAGACTATGAGAATGTTTACAGCATTGAATGAGGCATAGTGTGGCTGCCCTCCTCTGCAATGGAGTAGGGTGGAGAAAATATGTTGCTTTTTCTCTTTGCGTTTTTCTTCATCTGTGTGACTCTTCCCTATTTTGCTCTCAAGGAAGCAGGATGACTCTGACCTCAAGTAAATACAAAGGCTCCAGCCTGTCTCAACTAACTTTTTTTCTTGCTTTTCCTCAGAGGGCATTTTGGGTCATCTCACGTGTGTCTGGCAGGAAAAACAGTGTTGGTTTAAAAACCATACTCAATATTTTACATTTCAGATGTCTGTCTTGTTTTTCCTCTGCCTCTGTTTTTAGTAAAGGATGAGAGATTTTTCATATTTACTATTTCTTGTTGGATTAAGCAAATTTGTGTGTATAATTAGAACTACAAGCCATGTCTGGTTATTGTATGTTCAATGGCAGTGTCATATTACCACCTTTCACTTTCGAGTTCATTTGTTTAATCAACATTACTGTAGCAAAGATGGAAACTAGTATTTTGAATGGAAATTTCAAAGGAATCTTCAGATTTCTTCAAGCGCAGTTGTGTGCTTCCGTCAAGTACATGGGAATATAAAAACGCAGGCATATCTGGGTTAACTCTCAGCTGCATGAGCAGTTATGTATGTCTTACATACAGCTGGGTATGTGGATGACGGCACTCTGTCCGTACACGAATAACAAATGTCTTTTGCTATTTGCCCTTAACCTTCCTGAAGGTTCTATTTCTTTAAATTTTCATGAATCTTTTCTGTATCTTCCAGAAGGAAGTATTTCTTTAATCAACCATATGATTCTGCAAGTTGTCCCTTTAGTGTTGAGAATAGAAAATGAGGGGTTTATTTCTGTTCTAAAGGAATATTTTGAGTGCTGTAGCTCTATGCTCCTTAAAACAGTAGCCATAGGAGAGCTACTAGAATATTCACATGCCTTCCCACCCTCCCTTGTCTTTTGTGATGATCTGAAGAGTAAGGGAGGTTTATTGATGGGAAAGCAATTGGAAGGAAAAGACAGGAACAAGAGTGATCTGATAAAAATAGTACTATAGGAACTTTAGCAAAATAACAGGAGCAGAAAGAATACAGAAATGAAAGACGGAGTGAACTTCTTAAAAATCATATTTCACAGTTCTTTATTGCCTTCTGTTCCCTGTTCTATATGTATTGGGGAAGGAAAAATAGAAAAACTGCAAGTACGGTGATAAATACTTCTCTGTGGTGCAAATGACTTCATAAAATATCAACTTTCAATTGTGTTTTATCATCCTTTCACCAGGCACCCTTGATGTGCTATTTATAGCTGTGTAATTCACAGTAGCCTGTCAATTATCTTATAGGGCATTTTCTGGCTGTTGGTTGGAGGAGGATAGAATATCCCAGCTGAATGGCAGCATTTGCTGTAACATTATGGCACACTTGCAAATGAGATTTCATTACAGGGTGCCTATGGCTGTGATGGAAATGTTAAGATAAGTGGGCACCAACAGCTTTTCTGCCTTCCTGCCTTTGCTGAAATACAGGTATGATGTATGGAGGCAAAAAATCTCAGCTCTCTCTTAAGCAATGTTTTATTCAATCACATCCTTGTTAGTATTTTATTATTATTATTATTATTTTCCTTTGAATGCCAAAATGTGAAACTCAGTGGGGTACAATGCTGAGGGCTATGAAGTTTTCCAGTTTCCAGGGCATTGCTGGCTGTATTCTGGCCAGTTTCAACCATGAATAGATGAAAGTATGTTTTCTTCTGCATCTCTCAATATTCTTTTTTTTTTAAAGCTTGCTACTCTTTTGGTGGATTTAAAAAAAAATAAAAAAATCACAAATGTGCATGGGGGTGTCCCATTGCATTCATGTAACATGGACCTGAAAAGTGGAGAAGAGCTTTTGTTTACTTGGCTGTATAGCTCTAGTGGACCAGTGACTTTTACTAAGGTATGCCTGTATACAGCTCCAAATCTTAGTTTTACTTTACTTTTTGCTTCACAGAACTTTCAGTGTTCCTTCTTCACCTGGAGAAATGCAGAATAAGAAAATCCACCATTTGCTAAGAGCCCAGTCTCCAGATGAATGCTCACTGCTAGGTAGATATTCACACCTAATTTCTGATTTGCTTTACATGTGGCTAGCTTTCTTTGTTTTTGAAGGCATATCCTTATAGTACTTTGCTTCCCCTCAGCCTTATCAACTGCATTTCACTATTCCTTATAGCATGTGGAAATCAGAACTGCATTGTAGAATTCCAGTCTTGGTTTTACCAATGACATGTACAATTAAATTCTCCTTCTAACCTTCCTTATTACTCCATGTTCATCCAGAACACCTAAATTCTTCTGAGGCTTCACCGCAGGCCCAAGTCTGTATATCTGTTCTGCAGCCCTTGATCCTTGAGATAACTAGG
>VXAL01009324.1:77088-91714 GCA_013399475.1 Chauna torquata
GGGGACATGGATCTGATTTATCACTGTGTGTTCTCATTTGGATGCTTCGTGGATCAAGGCACATAGTGAAGGTATTAGATTTCACTTATATGAAATTCCAGGTAATACATTTATTTTATTCTGTAGCCACTTTTAAGATGGTGCTTTAACATTTGTACATCATCTACCACATTAAGGCCTAGATTATGGTCAAGATCAGACAGTACCATCATAAGCAATATTGCTGATTTTGAGTTCTGACCATAAACACAGGATTAGCTGAAAATTGCAAGTAAGAAGAAAAATGTTGTTTCTGTATGTCCTATTTTCTGAGGCACTCACATTTCCAAACTTTTACATGCATCAGTAAGAGCTAGAAACAGACCTACTCATGCATTAAAAAAGAGAAGCTGATTTTCCCATGTTGCAGGAGCTAGGACTGTAAGAAGGACAAGAGAATAAATTCTGGAAATTGGCAATGGCATGTAATTGAAATAATCAGCAACAGCTGGAATAGCATCACGTTTGATATTGAAATGATCTCACTACATTCACTTGCTTTTAAAACTAAACCTTATGTAATTGGAAAACAATAATCTAATACCATAATAGAGTTTTGTCGTGGCCATTAGCCTGCATCTCCAGTGGAAATAAATTTCTATTATTAGTTCAATCTATTGCAGGATCTTTCAGTATTTAGGAAATTCCCTTGGGTCATCATTGCACACACCTCCTATAATAAATCTTAAATTGTGACAAATTATGGCTTTTTTTTAACAGGATGCCCACTGTCTTCCATATCCATTTGTCTTCCAAAATGTAGCAGATCTTTTTATGCAGCAGAGAAAATGGTGTTTAATGAATGGGAGAAAAGCATCATTTATTCTGCTAAAGGCAAGTCTTTGTTTTCTGTTTGAGTGTTGTTTAGACCTCATTGATGCAGAAATAAATACTTTATGAGCAGGATCCAACAAACACACAGAGGTAGAATGCTGCAATGATTAGAGGAAGTGTTTAAGCTTAGAGATAGATCCTGATTCCAACTACTGTGAAACAGTGCTTGCTCACGGTGGAACAGGATGTCCAGAAGTCCTGAATAGCCGTAGCATGTACACTTTTACCCTTTCCTCATCCTCAGTCCCCCAGAAGCCTCTTAGATGCTCTCCTGTTTCTCTTTGCAGCTAAGCTAGACTGGGCATCCACACCATTGACAGCAACAGAAACACCCAGACACTGCTCTGTCTGCTTCAGCTGCAGACCCCAACCTGCACCCAGCTAGCAACTGCAGTAGATCTGCCAGAGGGCTGTAAAAATGACTCCCATAATTCCAGCTGTTTCCAGCTCCTCCCAGTCAGAGCAGAAATGTAACACTCTTAGCCCAGCTTCTTTCAAGATCTTCTTACCAGGTCCAGCAAAGACTTTATGACACCTGACACCAGCAGGGCTGGCTGCCTCCTCCTTGCTCAGCCAGCCTTTCCTGCCAGTCATCCTTCAGAGAATTACTGCTAATTGCAGCAAATAGCTGCCAGCCCAGACTCCCACCACTAAATAGACCTCTGAGAGCACTGCAATCCCATCACCTGGCAGCAAAAACCACCTCTCCTTCCTGGCATTGCCAGCTGACGAAATGGAATAAAGATAGGCAAGCCAAGCTCTGTGCTTAATGTAATTTTGCAAAAGCAAATCTCTTCCCTAGCGAAGAGGCAGTGGGAAGAGAATTGTAGTATTGGTGAACAGGAAGATACTTTGAAAAACGTGGTGGCCACTCAAATATCAGGATATATTCAATATCATGAAAATTCAAGGAAGCATAGACAAACAACCGCAAGTAGCTACATGCCAAGCCAAGACACAGGATAACTCTTAGCTGCTGAAAAACATGGGAAGAGAAAAGCTGGAGCAGTGGGTGAAGATAGTACATTCATTGACCCTAGGTGTATTGCTGTCAGAATGCCTACTCTGTGGTCTGAGCTTGCTGGGTTAAAAAGAAACTTGCGTGTTCCCTCAGAGTGTGAGAAGTTACTTTAATGCACTTGTACTTTATGCAAGAGTGAAGGCAAGATGCAAACTAGTGGAAGGAAAATCCATTTTGTTGTCACTCGGACACTGGGAGAAGGCTCAGAGTCACCCAGAGGTTAGAGATGGACTTGCCTCTTTAAACTGCTCACCTTAAAATTGCACAGGTGGAGCAAAAGCGATTAACTTTGCATTTTGCTCTCTTCAGTGCTGGCCACACTGCAGGCTCTCTCTTCTTCCTTCACTCTCTCTCATGCCTAACCTGCTCATCACTTTCCTCTGAGTATGTTCAGCAGCTCCTAAGGAAAGACACAATCTTGTCTTTCTTTTCCCCATGGTTTTACAGTTTATTTGATGTGCAACAGCATGGAAAAGGCCAAAGGGTAACCTTCTTCCTCGCTGCTTACTCATAGACTTTTAAAAAAGCCCAGCATGATAACACATGCAAAAAAAATCAGCACAGCAGCAAGGCTCTGAAACACAACTCTATATTGCTATTTCATTCCTCTGCAAGCGTGTAGTTGCATATATGTGTGTGTTTGCATAGCCCACAAAAGTTCCTGGAGCTACCTCAGTGACCAGGACTGAATGCAACTTTGGAGTGCTGATAAAGCTGCTTCTGCTCAACAGCCCTCCTGTGCTCTCCCCTTCCGATGATGGGTCTGAAGCCCTGACTGCAGAGGCACTGACTGATGGGAGAATATAGAAAAACTCAAGAATTCTGTTTCGATGGTGCTGTCAGGCACTGAAAGCCCCATTTACTGGACTGGTTGCATGGTTTTTTTATTGTCTCACCAAAAGGCTTACACTAGTCCGTTTGTTTCAGTGATCATATGGCATTTATATGGCTCAATTTTCTGCAACAGTACCTTAATTTGTTCAATGTAAACATTAACTTCTAAAGAGGGTTGAATTATTTGCAGTTGAAATAACACATAAATAGTGTTATTTTTTTAGACTATGGTGTAGGTCCTAAATGGTCCTTTTGTTCTAACAGGAAAGTCAAGTATTCATTAAAAAACTGAGTAGCTACTGACAAAACTTAGGAAAATTTTAGGAGAACACTGCTAATGGCTTCTCAATTGTTTTCTCTAGCACACAGAGTATGAAATACACCCATATCATGACTTCAGACCACTGATATGGTCCCCCCTTGGAAAGAGCCTAAGTCAACACAACAACTAGTGGTGTAACCATTGCCATGTGTCAAAGCAGGAAACCATGGTTTAAAGTGTTTCTTCAATGGAAACACTTTGTGCCTATGCCTCACTGGATCTGAAAAGGGTTTGAGGGGTATATGACTTGGATCTTTGGTAGGTTTCTCTGTCTCTGTGGTTCCTCTCCTCCGTCTGATACGATTCAGGAATTTTACACAGGTTTGTAGGATGGCTGGTGTCAATGGTCATTGGACAGCAATGCTGGCAAAAATATTACTTAAGCTAGTTAAATATGGAAGTATAAACACCCCATCCATCCAAATAGGTTGAGGGCCAGGGAAAGGCTACACGGTGCCCCAGAACATATCTCCCAGAAGAGGCTGGACCTTGTGATTGCTTCAGGACCCATCTCTAGACCTTTTGCCATCCAAAGAGGTAAGAAAATCTGTTAGAGGTGGGCTGGAGTGAAAGTTACTTGGAGCTGCTGACACTGAAAGGAACATGGGCCTGAGACTTTGTAAGTCCAAGCTGGAGCTGAATTTGGCTCCCTAATTTACAAGTTTTATTTGCTTCAGCAGTTCAATTGCTTAATCCACTGATCCACAGCCATCAGGCCTGTGGCATTTGCAAAGAGCTACCTCCACACCTATCTAACCTCCTTAACTACCAAATCTATTGTTCTCAGCTAAGACCTTGTCATCCTTTAAGAAACCTTTTTTTTCTTTTTCTTTTTTCTTTTTTAATTGCCTTTCATTAAGGTAAAGCTCAGCTGGGCAGAGATAATGCTCAAACTACTTAAAATCTTGGAAAAGGTTTATGTGGCTTAAATACTCAGAGCCTTTTATATAGTTTAACCTTCTTTAAATGTTTAGAGTAATTTAAACCACCTATAGGCTCACGTGGCTCAAAGCAGCACATCTGCTATATGTAGTATCAGTTCAAGGTCAAGGGAAAAATTCACTTATTCTTTGTGTCCACATCTTCTGTCTCATATCCCTTGTCCAATGCTCACCTCAGAGTGAAAATATTAAAAGAAAATCAGTAGAAACATGATTAATACTGCTTAAAATTCTCAAATCCTGTAGTATATAACTTAAGACAAATATATCTTGGAGGTGCTTAAAAAACAAATACAATCAGTAAAAGAACAGCATCACTCAAGTCCCTGCATCTAATAATCCCCTACATGTGCCAGAAGCCAAAAAAATGACAGCATCAATGACTGAGGTGGTGCTTGTGCCCAGGCCTCAGCGCCATTTAATTTATTAATGCAGACGTGGCTCTAATGTCCAACTTCGACGATTATGATTAGCAGCTGACTATGGTTAATAGTTGCCCATAACGTGCATGCGCAGCATGAAGTTTCCACATTTAACAATATTGTTATCAGCAGTCCCTGGTGGCCCTCTGTGTATACAGCCATCAAAACCTATCTGGCAGCGATAAGAGTCCTCTCAGATCCCTGTGAGTTCTCCTTTCCCCATATCCAACTGCCACAAGCAGAAAGCTATTTCATAAACCGCAAAATGGCAGTGATAGCAGTTGCACTTTATCTGTGCTATCTCAAATGTGTCACTTGCTTGGCTTACCAAGTGAGTACCTCATGTGGCTTGAGAGAAGTCATCCAAACCTGCCTGTTTCATAGCAATAAGTAGAGTGAAGCCAGAACAAGGTCTTCTTTTTCTTTCTTATCCCCTTTTCTGGGAATTCTTGAAGAATACTTTAAGAGCCACTTGAGCATAAAATAACTCAAGTCCCACCAAGTTGCAACTTCTTGACTCATGGGATATCTTAGTGCTGCAGCACCTTCTTCCCAAGTGGTGCTTCCAGCATGGGTGGACAGGTGTTGCCATGTGGTGGGACAGCTCTGCATGGGGACAGTGAGGGCTCTGGTCTGTCCCTACAGAGCCCTCAGCAGAGAAACTCAAAGAAGCCAGAGCCCTAGCTCGGCTTTGGCAAGTTGGCTTTACTATTTTTTTTTTTTTTTTCTGTCAGGGTGACAAGAGCAAATGAACAATTACAGTATTTTTTGTCCAGTTGACAAATTATATGTTAGCTTAATTTAGCCTAAGCACGATTTCACAATCAAAGCCAACCAAAGCAACCAAAAAGGCTTATATTTTCTAAGATTCATTAATCCTATTTGTCTTTTTCACCTCCTTAGGTTATTATTATTCTATGTCCTTTATCAAAGAAGAGAGTATAAGATGGGCTTTTTATTGTTGCTATTGCTGATTTTTGCTGCAAAGGAGTCTGTGTCATAGGGGTTAAAAATACTTAATTAGAGACTGTAAATTCCACTGACTGACCAAATGCAGTTAAGCTATCCTGCTCATTTCAAAATACGATGTGAATTTAAATAAGGCTCAGCTTTGTGGAAGCTGCCTCCCTCTGATGGACACTTCAGCTTTGGATAAAAAGAAAAAGAGGCTAATTTCTTATTATTCACTCAGCTCTGCTATTAATACAAATATCCAGTTAGAGTCATTGCCAAAGTGCAGGGAAGTAAAGATGTTTTTCTGAAGCTAAAGAACACCAAAAAAAAAAAATGTCACAAGGCAGGAAAAAGAAAGAGATGTTTTTTTCCCAGTATTTTAGTTTTGTTCCAAGTATTATAGTGGTTTCCCTAGACAACAGGATACAGAATAGCCAGCTGTATCAGCAGTGAGATGGTTAGATCTAATCATTGGATTACACCATCCAGAAAAATGTGTTTGAACTCCCAGACTGTTCCAGCTTGTGGCAGAATTATGGTTCTATGGCATCCCATACCAGGAGCTGTCTGCTGGGGTTGGGAGTTGTATCCATAATTTGAAAAAATGAATCTTAAAAGAAAGAAAACTTTAGGTTTTCTCTACAAAGAAATACATGACAACGTCTGTTTTTATTCTGAGTATCATAGGTAGGTGATTCATAACTGTAGGGCAGTATTCTAGCCATACAGATGAAGTAGAAGACCGTCCTAGATTCAGGTTCCCAGAAATGTTTGACATTTATTTCATTCATTTATTAACTTTCTGTATTTTTAATAGTTTTTCTTTTGTTTTCTGTAAAATACTTGCAGGATTTGGGACCCCACCCCCATTATATAAAAGCTAAAACTGTATCCATTTTGCAAAGAAGCGTACTGGGGGTACCTAAATAACCTGCTGGACAAACAGGGCATTCAAGCATCTCTTCCTTGAAAGGAAGAGGTTTTATTTTGGATGAGAATTTGGAACTGAAGTACCTGCATTCAACTAAATACTATTAAATTATATGTACACTACCCTAAAGTCCTTGATTAGCTGCTGCTTTTATTAAAAAAAAAAAAAAAAAAAAAAAAAAAAAAAAAAAAAAAGCTAAGATGTTGAAGAGTAACTGGTTATCTGTCTGTGCCTCACCCCCTCACTACTCTTGGCCCAGTTCCTCACAAACAACATCTTGCAGCTTGTTGAAACACTAGGTAAATCACTGGGACTGCCACCATTTTCCTAGACTCAGAAAGTCAGAGAAGATAAATGATAATGTTTTGCTCTTGTAGCACATAATGCTTTTCATCCGCAAAGCATGCAGCTAATATTCATACAAAAACAGAGGGATTTATGCAATAAAATCCTGCTTATAGACACTTACCAAATCACTGTAGAAAAGACTATTAGCCAGAAGCCAATGAGGCATTGGCTCAGCCATTAAACACCTTGTAGGTGCTTTCCTAAACACATAAAAGCTGGATTTTGGAGGAAATTGCAGTTCCAACTGTCAAGAGAACATATATTTTAGGGCATAGCTGATTTTGCCCTTGCCCTTGGAGTTACTCATTTTAGACACGCAATACCCATTCGGTGTCTATCCATCTATATTTGGAAACAGAAATATATTTAACTGATTGATTTTGCGGGTTGCTTGTGATGTCTTTTTAAACTATTATTTATTTATTTTTAAGATATCAGTGTAACAAAAGTTACTTAGATCTAAACAATTCATTGATGTTTAGGGCCTAATCTACCTGTGATACCATCCCAATGTATTAGTTATGACCTGTGTTCAAGATGATGAACTGTGATTCTGTGAACTCAGAATAAAAACAACTCTCAGTAAATACTGAGTCTAAGCCTAGTAAAAAGTGTTGCCACCCTTACATGAGTCTTCCCTTCTTTGCAAACTTGACTGAAATCATCTTGGCCGTTTGTAAAGTATGGCTCAAATCTAAGAGTAGTTTCATTTAACTTCAGCTCTACAATGCATGTGTTTTTATGATCTCATTCTCACTATACCTATTGGAGAAAGACATTTCCTGGTGCAAGGTCTCTGACCTCTTTTAAACTTCCATTTTAGGCTGAAAAGATCCCACCCAAAAAGAACATTTTTTTCTTCACTAAGAGACAAAAGTGTCCTGGTCAAATGTCGGTACATATATTAGAAACTACCACTTTTTGTATGATGAATCCCACTTGAACTGAATATAACTGCTAAAAACTACTGCCTGTATTTTAAACAATCATAGACTCTTTGTCCATAATAAATATATATTTTTAATTAAAAAAAAAATTATATCTTTGCCTGTATTTACATGAACCCACACATTTCAGTGAATGCTTGCACAGCTTTGAGGACTTAGAAACAAATTAATTGGGAGCTGATCTCAGCTCATGAAATGCTCCAAAACAGTCATTGGAGTTGATGACCACATAATGCAATGTCATGGAGCGCTCAGCAAGCTGAAAAACTTGAGAGGCTTGATGAATACCTAGATGAGTACTCTACGCCACTGTAGCTATGTTCAATACATTACCCAGACTAGTCTGTATAAATATAGCCCTATTAGCATAGAAAGGGACTGGACTTGCTTTGTGCCAGTGGCAAAAGAACTGTGGTATCCTGTAGCATCAGCAAGATTGAAAGAGCATGAAAAACAAACAAAAGGACTTTGCTTGAATTATTAATGAATTGTGTGGCAATTATGATCTATCAGAAAGAACAAAGACAAAATGGATCGTTCTCAGAACCAAGGATAAAAGAAAAAAACAGAAGACTAAATTTGTCGGAAGAGTCAATTCTGCTACTGAAAACCATTTTGGCAATGAAAAATGAAATATGCTATGAATTATGGAGAATGTTTCATGTATGTGACTGCTCTGAATAGAAGAAGGTACAAAGGTATGTCAAAAGAGTGGGAAAATTAGCAGTTGAATTTGGCAGCTAGCTAGGAAAGAAGGCCATGTGCAAGTCATCATGACAAGATAAAATGGTAAACAATTGGAAAGGGCTGAGATGTCAAGAAGCTGAGCACTCTTTTGATGCAGTAAGAGAAGGCTGCAGGGGTACTCAGTGAAAAAAGCTGCTCAGGTAAATGATCAGAGAAATCACAGCAGTTTTGCTCTGAAGAGACCAGGAGGTGTGGAAATAGTCTAACAGAAGGCTACAATGATCAGTATAAAAAAATGTGGTCTAGCACTGAGCTCGCTGGGAATGGGTGAAGTGAAAAAAATTGTGAAGGTTTTGGGTTTTCTTTGTATGATGTTTGTTGTGGAAGAACACTACCTTGATGTATATTTCCCCCACAAAATTTAAATTTTGACAGAAATTCTAATACCTTCAGATGTTTGCATCCAAGTAAAATCTTTTGATTTAGAAATTCTTTATGCTTCTCCATAGGATTAATAGTTTGAGTGATTCAAATCCTGCTCTTCTTTGCAGGGTACAGCTTTTGGTTAGACTACATTCTCATGAGGTTCCATGATGTTCCCACTGCAGGACCTACACCTCACAGGAGCTGTAATCCAGCCATGTAGCTGAGCCCAGGAAACAAGGACATGAAGCCACTGACCTGTTATTCACATGAGGATCCCATAGGAATAAAATTATTCAGTTTCAGGGCGTTCAGTTTTTCAACAATACATTGAAAATTTACCTTTAAATGAGACATTTTATTTAAAAAAAAAAANCATTAGTAGCAGTGGATAAAGATGGAAAGGAGAAGGAGCAGGAAGAGGAAGAGGAAACCAGAGCAAAGCACCATTTCAGATAGTGGAGCTGGGTTCAGAAGGGGGAGCATACTGGGCAAAGAGCTGTGAGCAAACAGTTATAAGTTGAATGCAAGGCAAAATGCAGAAGGTTTTTGTTTCTTCATCTTTATTTTCAGAAGCCTGATGAAACCATGCCATCAAGGCACCTAATCAGTTAGAATGAAAACTAAGGAAAAAATGAGTAGAAAGAAAAGATCAGAAAAAAAAAAATCAATTCATGGATAAGGATGACTATATCCTTAAGGCACCCAAAGATCTAGCACCGAAAACATTTTAAATCAATGTTTTGGTCAGAATTTCTCTGTGCAGTGTGAAAATAACTAAACGCAATGAAGGGGTTTGCAGAGGCATCTGAGTCCCGCCTCCCAACTGTGTTATGAAGCTTAAGATTTGTTACAAGTATGGGGCAAGCAAGGGAGTTTGCTAAACATTTATTTCTTCATTAAATATTGTGCCCTTTTTGTTTCTGTTTGTTCATTTGTTTGTTTGTTTTTTGACATAAAAAGGGTCATTTTGTCTCATTCTGTCAGTGGGATTCTTTTCAACCCCAAACCTTATTTCGTACAACAATTTTTATTCATAATTATAGCTATGGGGCCTAGCCCTATTTTCAGAGTAGGAAAATTCAGTTAATTTCAGTACAGCCAGTTGTGGTCAGACTTCTGTAAATGAGATTAGAACTGAGCCTACGTCAAACACGGTAGAGCTGGAAAAAGATTTATTTATATCACTGAACTCTTTGGGGGAGGATTTGTCCCATTAAAATGTATTATCTATTATACTTTGGACTGCATGGCCAAACCAAACTTGCACTCAAAACTTATGTTTGAAAGGAACAGCTTTCTGTTTTCCTCCTTCAACACAAATTCAGTCTAGAGCTTTTGCTGATCTGGGGACTTTTTAAAGATGATTCTGCCAACATTACAAAGATCTGAACGGACACCTTTGATGAAAGGCCTGTGCTGTGTTTCAATGGGACAAGCAGGTGCTGTTCTTTAGGCTGCTTTGAGTTTGAAGCTGCATAATCCTTTGATAGTCATTGATACATTGAGTAGAGAATTTGTTGCAGGGCCAAACTTTCAGGTGGTTTTTGTCTGGGGGTGAAGAAGCCATTGGTTTTGTGTTCACTTCAGGCTTACATAGGCAACTTACTGAGTTGCAGAGTTTCTTTGGATCCCCCATTCAATAGTAAGCAATGTAGTCCCATTTCTTTAGCACTAACCATCAAAAGGATGCACTCAAAATAACTAGTCTCACCTGTAGAAGTGTGTGTCCTCAGCTCTCCAGATGCCTAAAACTTATCAGGAGAATTATTCTTGCAAACTTCCAGCACGGAAGGGGGAAACAGCTAGAGACATGGTTTTCAATAACTGCAGCTGTGTCTGGCAACTACTTCTATAGAGAGTCCCCAGGAGCAAAGCTCCCGCCGCTGATCCTGTTTATGAATTTTCTTGTTTGACCTTGAATATTTCCACTCCATCTCTGATAGAGGTGTCTGGTTTTGTGCCTTTCATCATTTACCTCGGAAGGTCAGACTTGGACACCCACAGTACCTGTCTAAAGTATTTAACATCTATGGGTACCTAGATGCCCAGTGAAATCCAGGAAGGATCATTAGTTTTAAAGGATCCTAGGCATGTAAACATCTTTGAGTGTTTGAGAGCAAGCTTTCTCCATTCTTCAGTTAGTCTACACTTACTTTTATTGCTTTCCCTTGGCTTTCTTTCTGTCCCTTCCATTTCCCGAGATCTCGGTTGTGCTCAGAGTAGCAGCTGATCCTGTCTCTCAAAAGACACAAATATCCTGTTCCCATGGCTCTCTCTGCTTCTTCTGCAGGCCTTTTCTGCTCCTACTGAAGTCTTAAAATAAAAATCCTTTTCATTACACTTTGGCATGCATTTTTGGGTACGATACTAGGATAGTAGCAGTATTTACTAAAACTATAAAAAGGACATGAAAAGCTGACATGATGGAGAAGTAAAACAAGTGGAAACACAATAGTCCTTAAACTAGCCTTTTTAAACTTAGATATTACATTCTAAAGATGCCAGCCATGCAGATAAAAATGAATCACATCAAGAACTGTGAATCACAACACTAGTAAAAGGACTGCACTGTAATTAGGTTTTCTTCCTCTTGGCAGACTCACTAAATAACTGTTGAAAGAAACACTAATAGCATCGGGTGTGCAGGGGTACAGAGCCCACGCCACCATAGCGCCAAAGACATCCAGCTACACCAGTTCAGTTTCCAGAGGTCACATAGTTACCGTGATACCCACTCTGAAAGGGAAATTTTGGTGTGAAATCAGGCATTCTTTTGTGGATCCAGGAACAGTTTAAGAGGTCACTGACCCTCAAGCTCTTTGTTACCTATTGTAGCTGAGTTATGATAACTGATCATTAGAGCAGTCTGAAACCCATGCAAGCACAAAATGAAACAGGTGTTATAAAGAAAAGCCTCTCTGATTTTTCAGCCTACACCTCGCTTGAGTCAATTAAGAACCAATTTTCAGCTCAGGGTAGGAAACAGCTCTGGAGGCTGATGAGGTGAGCAGTGCTAGTCACCTTGTTTGCTGTTCATACAGATCCACCTGAGAGGTATACCTCAGGAATTAACAATTACTGATGTAAACTTACAGGGCAGTTTTACAGCTGAGAAGTAGCCAGCTATTGTATAAGCAAATATTCATTACTTATAGTTACTGTAACATCGAGGAGGTTAGTGTAGCTTTTTAGGCTGTATATAGTGACTCCCAGACATGACGTAGAGATCAAGAATGTGAAGTAATTAGGTTTACATTGACATAGACAAAAACAAAAACAAACAAAAAACCCAACTAGTTAGAAACATAAATGTGCATTGTATGTGTTTAAATACGATATATTACAGTATTAGAAGGCATGAATAATAGTCATACGGGATTTATAAAATCAGCAATTACAGGGATAATTAGCAGGCAGTTTATTTTCAAAATTTCAATTTTACACAAGCAGGTGCTTAATGTACTGGGAAGAAATCTTAGGTGATTTATTTGAGTTCAGAGACTACTTTGCAAAGATTTCAGAGGATCTGGAAGCAGCAGCCTCAGCCTGATGACACGTTCAGTGCCAGGGAATGGTATCTCAGTGTAAACGTCTTCTTTTAGTATCATATACCACAATATAAAGTTGTCTGACCATAAGATTATCAGGTATTATATGCATCAAATTATTTTACTGTGTATAAAGTAAATAGCTGCAACCATTGGTATTCTAAAAATGGTAAATAAGTGTATCTCAAGCAAGCTGGCTTTCTGAACTGTGTGGGGAAAGCCCCAATGCATTACATATTTTTTAATACTCTTCTCAAGCTTTCTCATTCTCTTTATTTCCTACTAAAATAACAGATTTTCACTGACATTTTATCAAGCTGTTTTCATACTATTATTATCTTATGTTATTTCTGATATGTTATGTTGCTAATATATTGAAGTGTACTAAATGAGCAATGTTTAAATGATAGGATGATACGTTATGCATATATTGCAAAATCAACAGAAATTGTCCTGTAACACACAGTTAGGAACACTTTAAGAACACAAGGAAAAAAAAAAAAGAAGAAAGGACAAAGTTAGTCAGCTGATCTCCTTCAGTGAGAAACAGGGTTTCACAAAAACCTTACTTGAAAGCCTGCAACCAAGCTGGTTGATCTGAAATTGAGACCACGTGATCCTCCTTGGACAGAATATGCATCCTGCATTCATTCCCCAGGAGATGAACAATGTAGAGCTCTATTAATCATAATAAGGATTGCAATAAATCATAACAAGGATTCTGGCCCAGATAAGGAATGAAGCAAACTCTGAATCTGGGGCTGAATGCAGTTAATTCATCAGTGAATTGTCAACAAAGAATTTGCCTTAATCTTAATTACTGACAGACCACCATGTCAGAGCTCTGAAACATATCTGGGTATTAATACAAAGAGCAAACAAGGTGTCAGCATAGTGTGATGTGCTAATTTCACATCCTGAGGCAATTCTGGCTATAAACAGGAATGCTTGTTAGAGTCTCAGGAACCTTTAGTTCTCGAGCAGCCACTTCTTCGCATGCTATGCTGCCCCAGACGCAGTGTGTCAGCCAACAACAAAGTCCCTCCCTGCCTTCCCAGCTGCTAAGGAAATGGTATTTTCCAATTTGCCTTTGAGCATGAGAGGGAAGAACACGAGGTTTCTTGCACCCGGACAAGGTAATCTGTACAGTTTTGCAATCAGGCCACAGGTGGGGTATTAGGGCTATAATGCTGATTTTTTTTCAATGACACACTTGTTTAAATTCTCTTCATAATAATGGAGAAAGGATTAGATGCTTGTAAGATGAAATGCATTTTATCCCAAGATTATATACGTCATTTCTTAAAAGTGCTTGTTTTTCTCTACTGATAGTTAAGACACTACAGGTAGCTCAGATGCAAATATCTATGTGGTAAACTTTAGTCCCCAAATATCTACGTCTTACCCTTTTTTTTTCTCTCCAGTTCGTTAGGAAGGTCACCAGAGTATGATGATCTGGAGACATTTAATCATCAGAAAACTTCATTGGATTTGGGGATAGTTTTGCTTCAAGTGAGAGTATCCTTGATAGGTGACTACTGAATAAAGTTGTGTAATTGGTATTTTCATCCCAAGACGGAAATTCATGAATTTGTGGCTGCTAAGTGCCTGAACTGTCAAAGAAACCAGCTAGCATAATTTCTGATCAGGTTTAGGTTTGTCATTTTCTTTCCTTCCTATTTTTTTTTTAGAAATAAATAATCAGTCAAAACATTCTGTGCTCTCTCCCTGCGATCTTCATCTCTGGTAAGGGCCTTCTTCAACAGTGTGCTGTCAATGTCATTTATTGCTTTGTCTAAATGGTATACCAGAAAATCCACTATTATTTTGGATTTTCAGCTTCAATTATATTCAAGAGATCTGTGTTCTCTTCTCGGTTTCTGCCATCACTACACCCTCCTCTTTTGGATGTTGAGCCTGGAAGCTCTTCTAAAGCAATCATTGCTCTTCTTCTAACTTAGCCACTTTTATTTGTACTTCATACTGTTTTCCTTTCAAACTCTTTTTCCTCCTTACTGCATTTTTTATTTTTCTGATGACTGTGAGCTGTTCTTTTCGAAGGTGACCTACAAAGGATTTTTTTTTTTTCCCTTTAATTTGACTTTTTCTTTCTGGTGTACAAAGATATTCTTTCTTTTTGTTTGTTTATCTATTGCAATTATTTTTTTTCTTGGCTATTTCAGGAATGTCAGTGCTGGCCTTTTCTGATTTTTCTGGATGCTACTTTGAATCTTCCCAAGGACAGTTATTATTAGCTCTTACATTGCAGCTGACTGGATATGGGTGTTGAAAGTTTAATCTGTTATCTCCATAAAATATAATTACCCACCAACCTTGAAATGAGCCCATATTTATACCAAAAAAAAAAAAAA